>PVJH01000143.1:0-341927 GCA_004026705.1 Nesogale talazaci
CATCTTCAGTGGGGACATGAACAAAGCCAAACATAGGCTATGTGAACTCTCCTGTGCCTGGTCTCAGGAGGTGACAATCACAGTGTCCTTTGTCCAACTAGTTATCGCAGTGAAAAAGAGACATAGGAAAAGTCTTGAGATGTTTACAAAGAGTGCCCTTGTCTCAGACCCCAGGGAGTTGGTCTTTTGGTAACTAAGAGAAAACAAAGAAAGGAAGAAATGATTCAAGTGTGTAAGCAGCAGATATATGTGATCTACCGATGGGTGGGGGGGGGGGAAGAAGGGAAAAATCACTTATCAGGTGAACATTCATTATTACATATAAAGTATTTGATTACTATCAGGAAATTCTATAGCAAGTGTTAAATGCTTTCTGTGTGATCATTATTTGTTTCTGAGTTTTTTAGGTAAGTGATCTTCAAAGACCCCTGTCATCTGATAAAGCCTTTATCTTTTGTCAGATGATCCCCCTTTACTTTCCCATCACTTGATCTATGGCCAGTAGAGAGATCACAATAGCATTAAGGTCTTCAAGTTCAACCAGAAACATAGCATGTAACCTATTTTGTATGACAATCTCCCACTACCATCTTTTCATCTGAAGTCACTGGGTGGGAAATAAAAGACGTGGCTAGGTGCTATTCAGCAACTCCCTGTACAGCAGAAGGAAACTATCCTGCCCTGCACCATGTTCGCCCTGACGTGTCGTGGCCACTGTCAATACATCTGTAGAGGGCCTTTCTCTTTTCCACTGCCTCTCTTCTTCTCCAGAAACTGATCTCTCCCAACACTATGTTCAAAATACATGAGATGACGTCTCATCTGTGGGATTAATATAAGACTTTTCCCCAACTCTGTCTTCTCCAACAATTTATGCTTTCAACCTGCCAGACTTCTGTATGGTGGGGCCCACTCGCTGCTGTTCTCGACAGTAGCTGACTTCTCCCTGAAAGCTTTCATCTATCAGTCGGGTCCCTGCAGGTGGGGTTCACATCCTACTTCTAATGGTCTCTGTGAAGAGCCGGGGAACGAGTCAAGCTTGTTCAGTGACATCCAAGGTTAGGCTCTCATCATGAGACTGGGGTCCGTGCATCTTGCCACATGTAAGCCTCCCCTCCCCCACCAACCTCCCCATCCTATTGCGTGCATGTCCCTCTTTTGTCCCCTCATTGCTGTATAAATTATAGGGCAACTCCTTTTGTGATGTGTGGTTACCTGTAATCACGCCGCCCCCACCCCCAAATTGATATAATCCTTGGTCAGCCATAAAGAAGCTTTCGTTTATAGGCCCGACGACCTGGTCGTGGGCTCAGTCCATGACCACGAGGCTGCGGGCAGCTCATGGGCAGGGAATGGGGTGTCACAGCCCCAGAGGTCATCACAGGCTTGGGTCCGCTCCTCGGGCGACTAGGAAGGGGGATGGTCATCCCCTCAGATGCTCCAGTCCTTGGCCAGGTCTTCTGGGAACACTTTGGAAATTCTTGACTCAACAAACTTTTAAACTTCTTCATGGTGTCCCTCTTGCCTCTCACCTGTTTGTTCTTGGCTAGCACCCTCTTGAGACACTCCTTGGTGCAGGGCTGGGGGCTCTGACCTTGATCAATGGACTCAAACACTTCAAGTGGCACCATAATATCATGAAGCTGCAGCCTGCCCTTACCGATGTCCTGTAGGCCGGTGATGATAAAATTCAGTTTCTGCTTGAGCCCGGCCTGCCTGCATATGAAAGACAGGCATCAAAAAAAGAAGACAGAAGATGAATCAATGCATTTGAATCATGATGCTGCCAAAGAAAATTCAAAGTGCTACGGACTGCCAAAAGAACCAACAACTCTGTCCTGAAGAAGTACAGCCAAAATATGTCTCAGAATTAAGGATGGCGAGTGTTAAGGTTCACATGCAGGCCACAGGCTAGCTCCTGACACGTGTCCCCCAGGGGCTGGAAGTGGCTGACAATGATGTCAAGCTGCAGGACGTTCTCCACGAAAGTCTCCTCCAGGTGGTGGACCTTCTCCACCATGGCTGCACGCCGGAGCCAGCTCCCACTGCCCAGAGCCAGCGCCTATCTCTCATATTTTCTACGACTCTCCTATAATCTTTGCTTATTACCACTGTCCAAATGCACCTCCCAGAATCACGATGATATGTTCGGGGCTGGTTCCCTTAACACTCGCCATCCTTAATTCTGAGACATATTTTGGCTGTGCTTCTTTCAGTTTAGATTTGTTGGCCCTTTTGGCAGTCCGTTGCACTTTCAATATTCTTTGCCAGCATCATAATTCAAATGCATTGATTTGTCTCTGTCTTTTCTTTTCAATATCTAACTTTGACATGCACACGAGGGAACTGAAAGTGCCTCAGCCGGGCCAGGTGCACCTTTGTCCTCACAGTACTATCCTGACTTCTCAATGAAGTCAATTGAGCAGCAGACTTACTCAATGCAGTGTGTCTTTAGATCTCCTGATTGCTGCTTCCCTGAATATTGATTATGATCCAAGCAAGACACAGACTGTCAACTCCAATCTCTTCTCCATTTATCATGATGTTACCTATTAATCCGGTTGTGAGGATTTTGTTCTTCTATACATTAAGTCATTATCTATACTGAAGGCTGCAATTCTTGATCTTCACCATTAAGTGCTTCAATTCTTCTTTGCTGTCAGCCAGCAATGTTAGATGCTGTGCATAGTGAGAGTTGCTAATGAGCCTTCCTCTAATCCTGACGCCACATTCATCATATAATTCACCCTATCTGAGGGTCTGCTCAGCCCACACAATGAAGAAGTATGATGGCAGGACACAACCCTGATGCACAACTTTCCAGATTTTAATCGCGCAATATTTCCTTGTTCTGTGTGCATGATTGCCCCTGATCCATGTACAACTTCCGCATGACAACTATGTAGGGTTCTAGAATTCCCATTCTTCTCAAGACTGTCCATAGTTTGCTGTGATTTACATAGTTGAATGCTTTTGCATAGTCAAAAAATACCAGTAAACATCTTTCTGGTATTCTCTGCTTTCAGCAAGATTCATCTGACATGAGCAGTGATGTTCTCTTCCAAGTTCTCTTCTGAATCCAGCTGGAATCTATGGAAACGCTCTGTCAGTGGACTGCTGCGACTGCTGTTGGATGATCCTCAGCAAAATTTTACTTACATCGATATATAAATGATGGTATTATATTTAAGCATTCTGTTGAATAAATTATTTCAGGAATGTATACAAATAAGGATCTCTTTTAGCCAGTAGCTGTCCTCTAAATCTCTTGGCATAGACAAGTGGCTGCTTCCATTGCCTCATCAACATGTTGAAACATTTCAATTGATGTCGTATCAATTCCTGGAGCCTTTATAAATTCTATTTAATTTTTTGACACCTTCCAATTGTCCTCGACTCATATTTTGTAAATTCCAAGTTCCAATTATTAATTGATGTGTGCAGCTGTTTCTTCTTATTTTGTGTCATGCTCCACCGGAAAATGAGGGTCTTAAAGGCTTTACTGCATGTCATGATAGTCGACTCCACTTTGAGAGGACTGCTTTCCTGAGTTATATTTTGAATGCCTTCTGACCTGAGGAGCTCCCCTCCTGGCACTATCATTCATTACCTATATAATTCATTCACTATAATTTTCATTATCTGACAAGGTTTTGATGCTATCCATAAAGTTTTTGGTGACTATTTCCTCAGAAATAGAGAGACTGTTCCTTCTTCACAGTCTTTTAAGCTCTACTGAAACCTGTTCTTGAGGAGACACTATTGGTATTTGAAATACCATCATTTTCAGCATCACAGAAACATACAGTATGACAAATTGACAGACAAGTAGAAGGAAAATAAAAATATGTGAGAAATCTCATGGAACTGGAATGATAAGTCTAAAGGTAAATCCATCAAAAACCATGGAGATTTGCAAAGATCTTTAGCAATTTGGGCAAGGAGACATTTCCTACAATTTACACACTTAATTCTTTACCCCTCAACTGAAGTAAAATAACAAAATTATCTCAAAATTGGAGAAAGAAGTGATCATGCTGAAACCAATGTTATTCCCAAATTTGTTTCCTTATTGGAAAGACTATCAAAATTGAGGAGCTATCTTTTTCCAAATAATTGGCCTAAAATTGCTTTTAAAAATTTCTGCTCTATTTCTTCCAGTGAGGAATTCAGTGAGTGATATGATACCTAGAGTCTTAAAAACTTGTGAGTGTCTACTCAAGATACAACAATTGGTCTCTATTCACCTGAAACAAGAAGAACCATGAATAGGGGAAGGAAATTGTCTGCAGCTCTAATCTTTCCATGAATTATCATCTTCCTTGACATGAGACCATAGGAAATGGATGCTATCTAGATAACATTCATGAATGTTTGGATCAGCAATCCCATAGGTGACTCTTGATCAGAAGGAGAAAAATCGTGGAATGAAATTTCAAATTTTTATTGGAAGCCAGGCTGATTGGATACCCTGAGACTGGAAGAACCCCTGATATAATTACCTGGAAACAAATTCTAAACCTTGAGCCAAAACTCTCTCATAAAGCCATTTTAAAACAAAACGACCATTTGACTGGATAGATAAAGAATGTCTGCCTGAACCCCGGCACCCTTTAAAAGAGTTACCTCTATGAGAACAAAATGAGAAGAGTAACTTGAAAGCACAGATGAGAGCCTGACAGTCTTATATTTCCAATAGGTAAACTGGGTGGAGATCATGAGAGTGGTGGCTCAATGTGATATAACCATTGTCAATGAACTGTACATGTGAAATATTGTTATACGGGTGTATGTTTTGTTGTAAATATTTTCACCAAAAAGGAAGAAAGAAAGGGGGACACAAAGGGTTTTCCTTAGCTGTCTGCAGCCTTTACTGTCCTTCCTCCAGGGGAGGAAGCTTGTGACTGTTCCAGCACGTGACTGTGACTCCCCATGAGCTCATCCTGCCCTGATCCAGCTACACTTACTAAACAAGGAAAGAGGCAGACTCCGTTTGCTTTGCCAATCATCGTAGCCATAGCTGAGAAAAACTGCAGCCCAACGTTGCCATGTAATGACAATATAACATGCACAATTAAGTGAGGCACCTGCTGCCGTTGCCGTCTATGAAAATGAATTTGGGAGAATGTGTTAAGACCAGTTATAATTAAGGAGACACATAAAAATAGACTTATTATATGCTACACTAGAATAAAATCCATGTCATAATATCTTCGGTCTTGGTATACTTTGAATAGAATTAAAACAATGTAATTAGCTTTAAATCCTTTTTGCTATGCACAAAGCCATGATTTTTAAAAAAGGTTTTAAATGTTAACTTATGACATTTCAAATTGGCAGACAAGCACAGAAAATATTATTCGCATCTACCCACCTCCCAGATTGACAGATGCTAACATTTTGCCTTATTTGCTTTGGAATCAATTCTCTGTGTTTTTCACTAAAAAATTAAATTCAGATAAATCATCTCCAACCCATTATCCATCCCTCTCCCCAGACTTAACAATTTTCTAGAAGTCATATGTTCCATTTATATGTATCTTTCTTTAGCATAATGTACCACATATGTATCCATAAGTGGAATAAATCATTGCTTTGTGTACTTTAAATACTTATTTAAGTACTAGAAACTATATAGTACTTTTTATTATTTGATTTTCTTTTCAATCATGTTTTAAAAGCTACCCATGCCAATTCATGTAGATCCAGTTTATTCATTGTAACTTGCTGTAATCTTTCATTAAGGAGTCTTGGTGGCACGATCTGGGGGTCTTGTTGGCCTAGTGGGGGGTGCAGTTGGATTGGTAACCACAAGATCAACAGTTTAAAACCATCAGGCAAAGGAGAAGACCTGCTCCTTCCAGAAAGTTTTACAGTTTCAGGAACCCACAGGAGTCCTACAGGGTAGCCGTTAGTCATAAACAACTCGATGGCAGTGAGCTTTTTGGTTTTCTGCTGGCACAATGTATTAAGCAGTGGGCTGCTTCCTAAAAGACCAGCAGTTCAAGTTCACCAGCTACCTGCTCCTATAAATATCCCTAAGATCAAAAACCCTGTGGTGCAATTCTAATCTTTCCTGTAGAGCTGCTATGAGCTGAAATCAACTAAATGGACGTGATTTTCTGTTTGTTTTGTTTTGGCATTCATTGTATAAATAAACAAATTTATTTATTAAACTACATAAACCTACTAAAATCTGTTTATTTGACATTACAGAATCCGGAACAGTCTGTTCTCCAAGGAGAATGTCTGGGTCTGTCTGTGCACGTTTGAAGATCTAGATCTAGGGTATGCACCTGGCCGTGGAAATGCATCAGGAATAGAACTGTGCTCATCCTTAAGCTTAGTCAATTTGGAAAGAATTGTTCTCCCAATGGTCCTATCAATATGTCTTCTGCAAGCACTGTGTGAATTCCAACTTTCTCATATCCTAATCAATATTGTCTTACCTAAAATTAGTTTGTTACTTTCTAAGACTCGCTGCTTCTGAATGTGTTGAGAGATATTTTTAACACAGATGTAATTACTTTTGATTAATAAGTACAGACTTTTCATTAAACTTGAGCAATCCCGTTTCATTACTTGAAAGGCTACCACTTTTATAAATAAGCCCATCCCTGTACATGACCACTCTTGTCTATCAGTTTATCATACTGTGGGGGTTTTCATGTTGCTGTGGTGCTGGAATCTAAGTCACTGTTATTTCAAATAGCAACAGGGTCACAGTAGAGCTTCTGGGAAAAGAACAGACTAAAAAGAAGGAATAGGGTAACCACTTCTGAGGGTTGGCCATGGAAAACATGATAAATATCAGCAAAACATTGTGAGATTGTGTTAGTCCTGGTAGACTAGAGGAACAAATTTATAGACACGCATATGGATATAAGGGAATGGTTTATATGCAAAAGGAATGGAACACTGAGAAAGCATCCCAACCCTGTCCAGTTCAAAGTCATAAGTCTGATATTATCCCATATGCCCGATATCAGTCTAAAACATCTCCTTATGACTCATGAAGTCACAGGTCAGTGGGTGCAGAATCCCAGTGCTGGCAGGGTTCTCCCCATAGCTCCTCACTTCCAGGGCTCAGGGTCCATCAACAGCATCAGTGGTGGAAGAAGCAACTCATCACTGGCAGGGGTCTCCACATGGCCTCTCGAGCTTCAGAGGTCTGGCTCCATCAGGGCAAAGCCGTGTGGCTTCTCCTCCGGCTCCCCAGACTCTGCCATCTTATCTTGTCCATGATTCATCGTCTCTGAGACTAACTCCCAATCACTGGGGAAGATAGCTTCTCATCTTCACGAGGGAAATATTGCGAGATTTCCCAGAAGTATCAGGAGACTTAGAGTCCTCATTGGCTACTCAATGGCTATCTTTAGATTAACAGGCTAGACTCCACCCCTACATTTCAATCATAAAATTAACAAGCACATGACTGCCACACAGATATAGTGCTGGAAGATGAGCCCCTGAGGTTGGAAGATACTTAAAATAAAACTCAGGGACAGCTTTCTCCTCAAAGTAGAGTAGACCATAAATGTGTGGTAGCTACCAGGGAACTTCATTTGCTAATGAAACATGATTTGAAATGAGGAGAAACAGCTGCAAACATCGCTGACTAACTCAATTGTGTAACAGACAAAATATAAATATAGGATAATTTCAAGTTATAAAAAATTATATGGATTACATAAAGATCACTATCTTAGGTATTGGTTAGCTGAAATAAACTGGAATTGGTCCTTTTGAATCAAACAATTCTACAGCACATTGTGCTAGAATATAAAAATTGAAGATTGGTCTTGAAGTACAATGCTAGCTTGGGTAGGAAACTATCTATATATCTACAATGAATTGCAGTTAATAAAATTATTATTAAAATTTACTCAACAAGTTAGGTAGTGATGAAGAATTGAAAAATTTGACCAACTTCTTTAGTCTGAAGTTGATTAAACGTGTAATCAAATAATATTTATTATTATCGACTCTTAGAATGCAAAGTTTGAAAGCAAAGAAAAGAAACAGTAGTCATAAAATATGGTCTTGGTGATAGAAATGAATTAGAGATTGCATAACAGAACCTTGCCAGATAAACACCTTGATTACAAGTGCCTTTTTTTTTTAAATCAATGAACATGGTTCACATGGACCTAGCCAGATGGAACACACTAGAATAAAGTTGTCCATATCTGTCGAAAGAGGAAATGGAGGAACTCAATATTAGAAGCACCACCAAAATCAGCTGACTATGAAATAGACCATCATTTACACATATGTGAGATCAAGAACTAGTAGACAGGAGAACTATTAGACATTTATCATTTCAGGAGGGAGCTTCTGAGCAAGAATTAATGGTGTTGAAGAAAGAAGTTCAAGGTTCACTAAAGGCATTAGGAAAAAAACAAGACTCTTGGAATTAATGGAATACCTGAAATATTTCAACAAGATAATGAACGACAGAAGGCACTCACTTGTCTATGTCAGGAAATTTTGGAGACAACTACTTGGTGAACTGAGTGGAAGAGATCAATATTTGTACCCATTTCAAAAAAAAAGATGACTCAATATAATGCTTAAATTATAGAACAATATCATACATAAGTAAAATTTTGCTGAAGATCATCCAAAAACAGTTGCAGCAGCTCATTAACAGCGAGCCACCAGAGGATCAGCCCAGATTCAAATAAAGATGTGGTACAGGGGATATTATTGCTGATGGCAGGTCGATCTTGACTCTAAGCAGAAATTATCAGAAAGATGTTTACTTGTGTTTTATTGACTATGCCAAGGCATTTGACTGAGTGGATCATAACAAACTGTGGTTAGCCTTGAGAGAATGAGAATTCTCAAGCACTTCATTGTGCTCATTTGGAAACTGTACATGGATCAAGAGGCAGAAAAGTGTGCAATGGGGTCATAGCCTTCCCACCGTACTTATTGAATCTGTATGCTGAGCATAGCATCTGAAGAAGGATGTGATATCAGGATTGCAGGAAAGCTGATGAACAACCTGCAGCATGCAGATAACACTATTTTGCTGTTATGAAAGTGAGGAGAGCTTGAAGCACTGATAAAGATTAAGCCTTTCATCCATCAGTATGGATTCCAATCAATTCAAAGGATGTAAAAATCTCCACACCTGGACCAACATCATAATAAGAGAGAGTATTTAATTTGTCAAGAATTTTGGCTTGCTTGTATCCGTAATTGATGCTCATGGAAACAACAGTCAAGAGACCAAGAGATTTGTTACATAAGGTCAATCTGCTGCGTAGAAACCCTGAGAGAATGCGAAGACAAGGATTTACTTGGTGCCTGATCCAAGCCAGTCTCCTCTTTTGCCTCATATGCATAATAAAGTTGGACAGTTAAAGAAGACTGAAGAAGAATTGATGCAATTGAATTCTGGTGCTGGAGCAGAACGTTAGAAGTAATATGGACTGCTAAAAGGATAAACCAATATAAGTTGGAAGAAGTATGGACAGAGTGCTCCTTAAAGGCAAGGATGGTGAGGCTTCATTCAAGTTTTTGGACATGTTGTCAGGAGAGACCAGTTTCTGGAGAAGGAAATCATGGTCATAAAGTAGAAGGGCAGTGAAAAAGAGGAAGGCCCTCAAGGAGTTGGGCTGGCACCATGACTGCAACAATGGCTTAAGTGTGGAAATAATTGTGTGGATAGTTTCATTCTGTTGTGCATAATGTCCCAATCCAAAAGAATCCACTTGATGGTAGCTAACATCAAGTTCAAGTTGAATTTGAAGAAGTCTAAAACAAGTCAGCAATAGCTAAATCACAACCTTGTGCATATCTGACAGATTTGGCGCATTGATTACTAATAACCAAAGACGAACTGTGGGATAATATTGAGAACATCACACATTAAGAAAACAAAAGTTCAACAGAAAGAAAGACAGAAAGGGGGTGTCAGAAGAGACTCTGAAATGAATGAAGTATTGCTAAAACATATGGAAGAAATGATGAAACAAAAGAGCTGAATAGATGTCAAAGGTTGCTCAAGAAAGCATGACGAAGTATGATAATGAAATGTCAAAGACCTGGAGTTGAAAAGTTGAAAGGGAAGAACCACACTTAGGAGGTCTCAAATTGAAAATATTCAAGCCTTGAGTTGCAATATTTGAAGAAGTCTGTGGATAAAATATTAAATAATGCAGAAAAATTAAAACAAAGTGCCAGACATATGCATTCATGATAACAGGGAAAAACTGATGGGCATTCAACTGTCTTATGAATAACTTATGATCAACAACCAGAGATTAAAAAAGAGAGAAGCCCAAACAGCACTGAAGGCATTAATGTAAAACAGGGAGCCAGGAATTAATGGAATGTCAATTTAAAAGTGTGTAGCAAGATGATAAAGCACTGGAAACACTCATTTATTCACAGAAATGTGGACGGCAACTGCATGGCAAGCCGACTGGAAGAAATCCATAATTATGCTCATTCAAATAAAGATGACCCTTAAGTCAAGAAAAGAAACATCTGATTACATTCATTGATGCAGAAAAGGCATTCACCAAAATTCAATATCCATTCTTGAAAAGGGCACTGAGTAAAATAGGACTAGAAGGAAACTCCTCATCATGATAAAGGCCATATATGCAGAAGCCAAAGGCCAGAATTTCATGCAATAGAGAGAAACTGAAAGTATTTCCTCTTAGAACAGGAATTAGGGCTAGCTTCTATGATTATTCTTATTTAATATAGTCCTCATAGTCTTACACCAATTAGACACCAATAGATATTAAAGACATCCAAATTGGCAAAGAAACACCAAAATCCTATTTGCCGAAGACATGACCATATACATAGAAAACCCCAAAGACTCAATTGAAAAATAGTTGAAACTACTTGAAAAATCTGGCAGCATGGCATTCTATAAGATCAGCATTCCAAAATCAACTGGCTTCTTGTGTAATAAGGAAGATGACTCCAAAAAGGAGATTAAAATAGCAATAGCATTTACTCAACTACCCCAAAGATAAAATACTTCAGAATAAATTTTGCTGGAGACACAACGCATGTACACCAAGAAAACGAGCAAGCACTTCTACAAGAAGCCAGAAAAGAGTTACATAAAATGGAAGAATGCCTCATGTTTGTGAATGCTGTTGTTGTCGGGTGCTGTCAAGCCTGCTATAACCCGTAGTCATCCTCTGAACAGCAGAACAAAACCCTGCTCAGCCCTAGGCCATCCTCACAACTGTTCCCTTGCTTGAGCCCATGGTTGCAGCTCCTGGGTCAGTCCATCTTGCTGAACGCTTCCTCTTTTTCACTCCCCTATACCCAGCATGCTGTCCTTCCCTAGGAACTGGTCTCTCCTGATACCATGTTCAAAGCATGTGAGTCAAAGTCTCGCCATCCTTGCCTCGAAGAAGCACTCTGGCTGTTCTTCCAAGACAGATTTAAAACAGAGAAGGTTTACAGAGAAAAGTGTCATTAGTACCTAAAGCAATCTTTGCATTCAATGTAATTCTGATCCAAATCCCAGCACAACTCTTTGAAAAATGGAAAAACGAATTACAAACTTTGTATGGAAAGGAAATAAACCCAAGAATAGCACCATAAATGAGAAGAACAAAGTAGGAGGACTCTCACTCTCTGGTTTCAAAGCCTATGGTCAAAACAGTTCTCAAAACCACTTGGTGTTGGTACGACAATAAACATGTCAGCCAATAGTTCAGAATATAGAACCCAGAAAGGCAATCAAGAATCTACAGTCATGATTTTTAATAAAATATTAAAACACATAAAGTGGAGAAATAGATAGCCTTGTCATCAAATGGTGCTGGGAAAACTGGATCTCCACCTGCCAAAGAGTGAAAGAGAACCCATACCTCACATCCTTTGCAAAAATGAACTCAATAGATTAAAAATTTAGACATAAACCCTAGAACCATAACAATCATAAATGAAAAAATTAGGGACAAACTAAAGGCCCCCAGTAGAAAGCATAAGGACACTACTGATAATGAAAAACATTCATACAGCAAAAGACCAAAAAAAGAACTGGGACCTCTTAAAACTGTGTCCTTTATGTACATCCAATAATTTCATCAAAAGAATGAAAAAGAACCCACACATGGAGAATTCTTTTTAACAATCTAACTGATAAAGGGCTCATCTCAAAAATTGATAGAAAACTGCTTAATAAGAAAAATCACAAGCTGAGCCCTGGTAGTGTAGTGGTTGTGTGCGGAACTGAGGACCACAGGGTTGATGGTTCAAATCCAGCAGCACTTCTCCAGGAGCAAGGCTGGGCTTCCTACTCTCACCAGGGCAGTGATGCAAAAAAAAAAAAAAAAAGAAAAAGAAAAAGCACAAATAATGTCATAAAAATGGGCAAAAGATGTGAATAGAAAATTCACTACAGATGACATCCAGTTGGTCAACAATTCTATGAAGAAATGCTTGAGGTCTTTAGTTATGATAGAAATACAATTAAAACAATGATAAGGTGCCACCTCACACATATATAAAAATTCAAAGCATAATAGATACTGGAAGCGATATGAGCACAGATACACTGCTGGTGGTATTGTAGAAGTGTGCAGTCATTATGGGAAACAGTATGGCACTTCCTTAAACAAATGGGAATCAGAATACCATATGATCCTGCAATCTTTCTACTCAGTCTATAACCCAAAGAAATAAAGAACAGAATATTAACAGATGTATGCACACCCATGTTTCTCACAGCACTTTCTATAATAGCAAACAGATGGAGACAACCAAATAGCTCCTCTGTAGAGGAGTGGATAAATAAACTCCAGGGCATATACACAATGGAATAGTGTGCATCCCTAATATGTTATATTTATAATAAACATACACTTATATAGCCTGTGTTGTGGGTTGATTTATTTTCCTCAAAAAGAAATTGACATTCTCATCCACCAATGTCCGTGAATCTGACCTTATTCGATAACAGAATTTTTGCAGATATCATAGTTAAGTTCATATGAGACCATGCTGGAGTAAGGTGAACCCTAAGTCCATGTGGCTCGTGCCTTGTACATATAAAAGAAGAAGACCCATACAGACATGTTTTCACATAAGAAAAAAATGACCATATGATAACATGCTGAGATGGGAGTTATGTAGCCACAAGGCAACAAATACCAGGGACTACCAAAGGAGTGACAAGGAAGAATCTTCTAGATCTTTCAGAGAGAGAGAGAGTATAGTCCTTATTTTGCACTTCTAGCTTCTAGAACTGTAGGGTTGTTAGTTCTTGCTGTTTTAAGCAACCCATTTGCGGAGCTTTGTTATGGCAACCCTAGAAATCTAATACACTCTGAGTCACCATTAACAAACTTGTAGTCTTCAACCATTATCTCTAGGGCCATCATTCTGCTATTCAAATCTTCCAACAATCTTCCTGTTATGAATTTCAACTGGACATTCTTCTCTTCTTTTTCTACTCTTCTACTCACATTGTATATTGTTTATCACACGTTCTCATTGAAAGAATATCTTCCCTCAATTTCTATGACTTGGCACCCTTAAATTTTTCTCCCAAGTCTCTGTTTCTCCCTAGCACCCTTTGGATTTTCTCATCTTTGATGCAGAGGTATTTATAGAAGCTTATCTTGTCACATTACAAATACTCCCTGGAGAATCTTAGGCATTTCTATTTACTTTAGGTACCACCTATAATCTATATAGCTAATAAAACCATTCACTTAAATTCCAGATTCTTTCATGTTCAGAACTGATGTGTTAGATGGAAAGAAAAAAAGCCCACTCAAATTACTAGAGGACCAAGTAGCAAGAATAGTAGTTAAATCTCACAAAAGAATGAACTGAGATTGGGAGATTTGCAGAAAAGAAAGCAGCAACCTTCTCCATGCATGAGTTCCTCTTTTCATCTCCACTCTTTCTCCTTGGATCAGATGCACAGAAAGAAGCAATAGGCTACTTCCCCTAGGCTCCCTCTGTTTGTTCCTAGAATGATATTCAAACTGCGGTTTAAAGACCATACGACCTGACCTCTTTTCCTCTCCGCCCTCCTCTGAGTTCCTCCAGTCGCAGTCCTACCATAGCCACTCCCTCCAGTTCCTTGTATGGACCAAGCTTCAGGCTTCTGAGACCTGTGCATGATTTCTTCCCTTTGCCAGGAACCTTTCTCCTCGATGAACTCCAACTCTTCCAGGATTCCACCCCTCTGCAAGTTGGAATATCTTTCTTTTGCTTTGGGACCTAGACCAGTGGTTTTCAACTAGAATTCAGTGCTTTCTCAGACCATGCACATGCAGAGTTTATCCTTTCTAATTATTCTTCTATGTCCCTCACAGAACTCTAAACAACTTTATGATATGTTGGAGTACTTAGAATATCTTAGTGTTTGTTTGTTTTTTTAATCTAGTTTAGGGCAACCTTATCACTATTGACAAAATGTCCCAGGTATGTTTACTAACATCCCTGACTTCTACGTATTAGATATTAGTAACACCTACACACACACACACACACACACACACACACACACCAGTGAGACAGCAAAAAAATGTCTCCCAAACCAAAAAACGAAAGCATGATCATTGAGCTGGCTCCTACTCACCGTGATTCTATGTCGAGACTATATGTAAGCCTTTACAGAAGCGGGCAGTCTTATCTCTATCCTGCAGAGGAACTGGTGTGTTTGAAGAGCCCACTTCTCTTTTAGGAACCCAATCCCAAATCACAGCACCACTATGGCACCTAAAATGTCAGTAGACATTGCCACAGGTCCTCTGAAACTCTAAATTCCCTTCTAGTTGAAGACTTCTAGTCTGAGCTCCTGTAGCGGGTGTACTGCACATTGGACTGCTAACCTCACAGTCAGCAGTTCAAACCACCAGTCCCTCGGGAGAGAAAAATGAAGCTTTCTGCTCCCATGGAGTTCCAGTCTCCAGTTAGTCCTACCTTGTCCTCAATGCCACTATGAGTTGGCATTGACTTGATGGTAGGAGTTGTCATTTGTGGATGTCTTTGATGCCCGTGTGGGTGTCTGTTACAGGAATGCTGACAGAACTAGAGGACCAATGGTCATTTTAGGCTATGGATCGAGCTACTAACTACAAGGTGGATGGTTCAAATGCACCAGCTGCTCCACCAGAGAAAGAAGAATCTGTCTATTCTCATAAAGATTTACAGTCTTGGAAATCCTAGGAGTTTCCACGGAGTTTCTACTCTGCCCCAAAAGGGTCTGTGTAAATTGAACCAATAGCACTGGGTTGGGTTTGATGTGGGTCAGAAACAGACTAGCAACCATGGTTCTTTCCTGCATTCCCTTAGGCATAGGGGGTGGAAACAGCACAAGATGTTAGGGACTCACTGAGAAGCTCACTGTCATCAAGTCAATTCCTACTCAGCATAGGCCAGAGCAAAGCTGCTCCTTGGAGGTTCTGAGCATTCTGGAAGCAGAAATCCTCCTCTTTCTCCCTCAGAATGGTTGATGGGTTTAAACTGAGCATCCTGCAATTAGCAGCTCGAGGAGGAATCCACTGCACCACTAGGGTTCCTTCATTCCGACCCCAGGAGTGTAGTAGGGCACCTTGCAAACAATCGGAGCTGATGCGTGAAGTTAGGCAGAGTGTCTTGGAAGTCATGCTGTACACTGGAGTCAGGAATTAGCCAACTGAACGCCAACAGGAAGTGATATTGCTGTATTTGCAGTGTAGGCAGATAGAAAGAAACAACATGGGGATGAGGCTTTGGAGAAGGTAAAAGATTAAGACACAACTCTGCATGACAAGGTCGAAAAGGTGGCTGTTATGAGGGTCCAAGTGAGAAATGATGAGACCGCATCTTTAAAAGCCGTTACACCACGGACTTCCTCTTACTGTTTGTGGCATTGCTGAAATAGAGTCCATTTTAAAAATCATTCTCTTTTCTTTGATCATTTGCTTGAAAGCAATTGTTTTAAATATAATAAAGGAGTTTTGATTCCAAAGTGGACCAAAACATTTGTTGAAAGCCTGATTGCAGTCAAAGGAGCTCGTCCCCTTGTAGTACTGAAGTATGCCTGATGACTTATTGCCAGGTTCAGTTCCAGAGAAGGTATGTCATCTCCCTCACACCTTTCTGTTTTCCAGTGGGAGCAAGAAGTTTGGATTCTCTAGGAAGGACTAAGACTCCTTCAGAAAGCCCTGGATGGCACACATAGTTTGCAATCACCTACTCACCCAGTTGTCAAGTTGACAACTTGAACACATTCCTCAATGTCCAAGAAGAGTTGGTAAGCTGCTTCCATAAAAATTACAGCCAAACCACAATAAAATGCTCCTATAAAAAATTAAAGAAAATCTATTAAAATCGAGAAAAGACATCGTTGAAGTATAAGTTATTGAAACTTAAAAAAAAGACTAAAAAAAAAACCACTATGGACCTATGATTAAGTTCTGCTCTATAACCCCCGTGGTAACCCCAGTAGCACTGACTCAACATGGAGCGGTTCTCAATCTGTGGGTCACAACCCCTTTGAGGGTCAAATGACCCTTTCACAGGGGACACCTACGACCATCAGAAAACACATCTGCCCGATGGTCTTAGGAATCAAGACACCATTTCTCTATCTGTCTCCAGGCTGGTCCATCTACATGCAGATATGTCCACTAACAAGTACTCAGCTTGAAGACTTACCCATGCTACACATGCTTCAAGACAAAATTTCATTTATTTGTGATTAGCAATAAATATTTCACAAATGGAATTGCATATCGTTTTTGTGATTAATCACTGTTTTAATTATGTTGCATTTGTAACAATGAAAATACACTGTGCATATCAGATATTTACATTATGATTCATAACGGTAGCAAATGACAGTTATGCAATAGCAATGAGAATAATTTTATGGTGGGAAGTCGCCACCACATGAAGAACAGTATTAAAGAGTTGCGGCATGACAAAGATTGAGAACCACTGGCATAGGGGGTAATTTGGTGGGGGCAGGGCTCAGACAACTTGGGAAAATTCCAGAGTTCAGAGTTTGACTTTCAAAGACGTCATCTTCAGACCTGATAATTCACAAAGCAAGATCTATAACATCGACAAAGATTGAAGTACAGTGGTATTTTTCTCCATGCAGTTATTTTCCAAGTATTTGAATCATTTTATTATGGAAAAATTTAAGCATATGTAAAAAAAAAAAAGAGCATTGTTAAGTCTCATGAACTTCTCATCCGTGTCAGAGACTGCTAACACATGGCTGATCATGTTACATCAATAAACTTCACCTCCTTCCCCACCACAACCCTGAAGACCAGAATATTTTTTTAATTTCAATCTTAATATAATGCAGCACAATGCAGCCTAATATGTAACTTTGTCCCCAAAGATTTTAGTATGTCAGTATGTATCTCTGAAAGATAAGGGTTGTTGTTGGTGTCTTAAAAATATAACCACGATCCTATTGTCGCATCATAAATGCTTGACAATTTGTTTCCTTTCATCAATATCTATGTTTGGAATATCTACGATTTCTTTATAAATTTTTTAATAGTTGATAAATTCACATTCTCCTGCCATCATATGTGGTTGGCATTGCTGTTAGGGGTTGTTGAGCAGACTCTGGTTCAGAGCATCTCCATGAACAATTGAGCAAACCTGCACCATCCCCTCAAAGGTGGTGAGTGAGCCCCTTATTGCATTCCACTGATACCTCTCTTTCAATCACCCTACTTCAGGTACAGATTTTCCCCCTCCCTCTTTCCACATCTTTCCTCCCTTGTTATTTGCTTGTGTAGTGCATAAGGACTTCTGTAAAATATCTGGTATATTTCCTTCTAGGCTTCCCCCCCCCACCCCCATCACTGCCCTGGTGTGAGCAGGAAGCCCAGTCTTACTCCTGGAGAGCTGCTGCTGGATTTGAACCATCAACCCTGTGGGCTGTAGTCCCACACACAACCACTACGCCACCAGAGCTCAGCCCCGCTTCTAGGCTTTTTATTTCTATGTTTTCCAAAATCACTTTGTTGCTATACAGAAGAAAAATCAAGGAACCAATGTGCATATATCATTTTACCTCATCATTATGTGGACTTTGCAACCATTATAAAAAATGACTGTCATATTATCCCTCTGGTAGATGATGTGCAAAACATGCTTTGAACCCATCAGGTTGATTCTGACTCATAGTGGCTCTATGAAACTGCGTCATTTTTCCTACGGAGTTTCCCAAGTTTTGAATTTGTGGTACTGAATACACATGGAGGCATTGTGCATGTTTCTCTTTGCCTAACTTGAGCAGGGATGTCCATTGAACTTTCTGTGTGTTTGCAACATTCCATATGGTGATCACTAACCTCATGTGGCTAGCAACTATCTGGACATGTGGCTAATTTGAGGGAGAAACTGAATTTTTTATTTTCAGTAATTGAATTGAAAACCTGCTGTTGAATCAGCGGCACGTTATGACGACTCATGTCTGTTAGAGTTGGAACCACGGATCCATAACATTATCAAAGATTGATATTTTGGAAATACATTTCCATGCCTTTCTTCTAAGGTACCTCTGGGTGAACTCAAGTCTTCAACCTTTTGGAATTGAGTCAATCATTTGTTTTACCCAGAAGAACTTTTTACATCAAGTTGCAGGTGTGTCCCTTTGGGTTAAAGTTTGTAGAAACTGGGAGGTGGACATCTAACTTCTGAAGGTGTCCCAGGAATCTGATGGGGCACTGACATCATCTCGAAAGGAACCTAAACAAATCTTACTGCCATTGAATTGAATCCAACCCACCGTGACCCAAAGGGCAGAGTAGAACCACACTTTGGGTTTCGGAGGCTGTAGCTCTTGATGGGCCTCATCTCCTGGTGCAGAGGGGTCGGTGGACTCCAGCGGTTGACCTTGCAGTTAGCAGCCCAAGATGCAATCCACTATGCCACCGAGATTTCCTGGGAGAGGTGATGAGTAAGCACTAGACTGCTACTTGCTCAAGGTCAGTGTTTCAAACCCACCAGCCCTTGTAATTGTGAAAGATGAGGCTGGCTATCTGCTCCAGTAATGTTTTCTTTCTCAGAAACCCTGTATGGAGTCACTGTGAGTCAAAACCAACTTGATGGCTAGGGATTTTGGGCATCATCTACCAGAGAAATAATAGTCATTTTTTTAAATAGTAGTGACTACGTTTATATAATGATGAGGAAAAAAATAGCATAGGCACATTTGTTTCTTGGTTTTTCTTCTATATATCAGCAAAAGTAATTTTCAAAAGCATAGAAACAAAAAGACTAGATGGAAATGTACCGAATATGCTATAGAAGTCCTTATTAAATGCACAAATATTTTCTGAGCATTTACAAGATACAAGGTAATGTTTGGGTAGTAGGACTTCTGCTGATTTTTTTTCCCTACTTTATTCCCAACTTTTATTTCCTGAGGGATATATGCTTTTACTAAAATGAAAAGAATTTTTCTGAAATAATCCATTTTTAAGAGGGGGATTATAAAGAGTTGGTCAAATAGAAGAAAGTATTAAAAATAACCTAGTTTCTTGGTTTGACTGTTCTAAAGTCTGAGGGAAATAAAAAGTAAAATGAAGAGAATTATCATCAGAATGAAAGTTGTCGAGCAGTTTTGCTTTCCCTGTTGTTCTTGATTTAATTGTGTTCCCTCAAGATATATGCCAACCTTGCTAAGCCACGAATCTCAGTGTCCTATAATTATTCTCCACTTTATGATTTTAAATAATTATCTTATATGTTATAAATCCTGACCTCTGTGACATGAATGAGCTAAGATGGAATTTGTAGGATTTGTTCATATTTTGCATCATCTCTTTGCATCATAAATGAAATTGAATAATGGAGCAGAAATCGACAGGTGTACAATGACCAAGAAAAAAGAGACAGAAAGAGAGTCCGTCATTCTCACTGGGTTCCCTGTGCTGAGAACCTCCTAGACCCCGGGTAAGATTGATACCAAGATATACAGAGACCTCCACAGAATGCCAGGGCCACATATGTTGAAAGGAATCAAGGACTCTCCCCTGGAACTGATGGGGGATTCAGCCTTCTGTAGAGTTCATCCTCTGAATTCAGACTGCTGGCCTCCTAAATTGTGAGAAAATAAATCTTGATTTTAAAAAGCAATCCACCGTACTATTTCTTTCACAGCAGCCCTAGATTACCATACTTTTAGAATTATGGAACACTCTTTTAAATATTCTCGTTTTTAAACTGTTTGAACTCAGTGAAGAGACCTTGCTAATTACTGCTTAAGACATTGCAGACAGATCCAGAGTTTACTTGTGTTTATGGTTTAATGAAAAATAACACCCATTTATGGTTTAATGCAAACAAACTAACAGCCAAAAAAATACCCGGACACTTGGGTAAGTTGATATATATATATATATATATATATATATATATATATATACACACACACACACACACACACACACACATATATATATATCCAGTCTTTATTAACACACACCTTCCTTTCTTTGCTGTATCCTGAGCACATGGCCTCTTGGAATAAAAACATGCGGCTAGACAGGATGAGGGAACCAACTCTTTGGCAGTGAGATAAACAGAGTAAAACGTGTGATTCCCAGCAGTGTTCACAGAGAGTAGTGTTCACAGAGAGCTCTTCCATGCTTTCTTCTTTGTTGCATTGCCTGGAATGCAGACACATTGACTGGAGCTTAAGCTGCCATCTTGGGCCTTGAGGTGGAAGCACATGTTGAGGTTGGCCGAGTAGCAAAACAGAAGACTGAGATTCTAGAACTAGGGTCCTTGGCAAACCTTTTCTGTACAGAGCAAGATAAATATTTACAGTCTCACAGACCATGTGGACTTCATTACAACTAGTCAGCCTTGCCCTCTTAGAGTGGAAATAACCGTCCACAATAGGTAAATAGATGAATGTGGTTGTGTTCCAATGACATTGTTTTTTATGGACATGGACTTTTGAACTGCTTACACTTTTTCTGTGTCACACAATATTCTTCTTCTGATTTGTTTTCTATCATTAAAAAGAAGGAGATGCTTCATAACAACTTGCAAGCCACACAAAACCAAGCCGTGGCCCCATTTGGTCCAGCCTGCTAAGGAAGAAGACACACTTCTATGTTGATTCTGTGACTCAGCAGAACTCCAGCTTCATTTACAGTAAGTAACTGCTGCACCCCTCACCCCCGCGCCTTCCCACAGGAGTCCTTTTCCAATTCCACAAACCTTCCCTGGCTTCTGTGGTTTGCTTCTAAGAACTCAAAATTGAAGCTCTTTGAGGATTGCCCTGGGGATACTGAAGGTCCTAGAGGCGGAGAGTTGGAAGGGCCTGAGATTCCCCCTCGCTCTGAGCAGCCTTTGGAGACAAAGTAGCACAAAGGTTTAACACACTTGGCTGCTCACCCACATCTCCAGAGGCCAGGCAATGGACTTCGAAAATATCAGTTAATAAAAGCCCTGTGGGACACTGTTCTACTCTGATAGGCCTGGGGATGCCTGAGTCAGCGTCAACTTCATGGCAACCATTGGTTTTCAGTCGTTCTTGGTCCCTGGATCACTGGTTGGGGGTAGGATCCCGAGCTTCATTGCTTAGAACCAGGCAGGTACTGTGGCAGAAAGTCTACTCCTCCAAGAACTCAAAAGGAAGTTTCTTTCCTTGAGACCTTGCCTGACTTCACACTCTTGCTTGTTCCTCCTCAAACTCTGACCTGTTTCCCCCATTTTTGACCAGATTCCATGAGCGCACTTTCCTTATAAATCTCTTTAAAGGGTCCCGCTTATGGACTCCAATCGAAGTCACTGAAGATCATCATTGCACTAGGCATCCTTGTAGACTCTATTGAGACAGAAGAAATGACAACTAGCTTTTAGTTTTTTTACTTGACAGACACCCCCATCCCCGCTGAGTGCAACCCGAGTAAACAGTCTACATGAGCCCTCTTTATTTATGTATTTTTAAAAGACCATTTTATTGGGAGTTAACACACATGGTTCATCAACAGCTAACTTGATTAAAAAAAAAACAAAAACCCGGTACTCCCCACCTAGTTTCTCTACAGTGTAGAATAATGATTTTGAACGTGAACTCTTGGGTGACCCAGCGTTGGATTGGAGTCCAATTCAGTTTTTCAAGGCTTCTCGTGTGCTCTGCAGATGACATGGGCACATCCATGTCTTCAAAGACATATAACGTACAGAAAACATCCTGCTCTATCATGTCCACAATGTTAGCCAATGGCAATGCCGTGTGTTTGGGCACCGCTGGGTCATTCTAACAGATCGGATTCTGCAAGGACACTGTGCTGGGCTGAATTTTCTAGAGAAACAAAACCAGTGGCACTCACACATATACAAGAGCTTTATATCAAGAAGCCGTTGTTATGTCCCGAAAGCATTCTAGCCCAGTCCAACTGAAGTCCATGGATCTATAGGTAAATTGAGGCTCTCCGGTGCATGTGCAGCTGCCTGTGGGTGAAGCAAAATGGTGAGTGAGGAAGCTGGGAGGTCACAGGTCAGTGGGTGCAGAACTGTGTGGACTCGAGGTCGGTAAGAATATGACAGTGCACCAACTACTCTCTAGGATGGCAAGCCACCTGGGCCACTCCTGGATGGAACCACAGGCAAAATCCAGGCGAACAGGAAGGTGCAGGACCAGCACAAGAGAGGTGGCCAGTGTCTCTTTTCTAAAAAAGGTCACCCCCCCCCCCCCAAGGAGTCATCATCAGACTGCGACCGAATTGATGGGTTGAACTCCACCCCTATACTTTCATGCAGGGACAAGTTGGCCTAAAATCTAACCACCACAGAGATATTATGATTGATTTCTCCCACGAGGTTGTCCCTACATCTCTCTTGAGGATACTAGGAAGAGTCAGCAGAAAGAAGCATCTAGAGCACTTCTCAGTAGCTCTCAGCCATGGTGTTCGTTCTAACTCACAGAGAACTTCCGTGTGTCAGAGTGGAATGTGCTCAGGAGGATTTGGGGAAGTCATTAGCCAGGTGTTTCTTCTTCTATTCCTCTGAGTGGGCCTGAAGTGCCCTACCCCACCCCCATTTCTTGAATTCTAACTTCTTGCCTGCATTTGTTAAAATCCAATGACCACCCCACCAAGAAATCTCCCAGGAAAGTGGGTCGTGCTAGGGCTGCTGCACGTAGGGAGGGAGATGGAGTGTCCTCCCCTTGGTCTTTGCTAGACAAAACCCAAGTGGTTTTCTTCGTTAGCTTCAGCAACCTCTCTGGGTGTGTTGGAGTTTAAGCAAGACAGACCTACCTGCGGTCTAGTAGAGTGTTCCTGCATTTCCCTGGGTGTTTGCGGCAACAGAGTGCCAAAGGAAACAGGCAGGCTGTCAGAACTCAAAGGGAAACAAATCCCTTCTGCTCCAGCCACAAAAGCCTGTTTGCGCTGCGAGCTGCTCTGGGAGGGCGGAGGTAGAAGAAAGGGGGAAACTCAATAAATACAGCCTGCCTGACTCACTAACTGGTCTGACCGAAGGAAACCGCCCCCTCGTTAAGTCTTTAATAAAAGATCAATAGTGGGATTGTATTTCTCTGAGCTACAGAGCCCTTATTGAGTGTCACACATTTTCTCTTTCTTTCTTTTTTAAAATGCAAACATTTTTGGGCCAGGCTCAGCAATTGCTATCAGATGGTGAATGTCTGTGGTCACATACACAGCTTCCTGTTTATAATCACGCTCTGTTTTCAGTGAGTCAGCAGTTTCTTTTCTCCAAAGAGAGGGGACCCGCCCATGGCAGGACCCGGAGGGCCAATGGGCTTTGTGAATGGGTCCGTGTGGGCGTTGGGCCACTCTGTATCAGGCTCTTGGTTTGTGAGAACAGGTACTGGGTGTCTGTGAAGCAGACAAGCTAAAAATAACCCAGCCCTGTGAGTTCTGCGATTTCTAATAGTGAGGTAAGTTGTGGCTCATCTTGGTGCCATTACTTCAGCACACACCTACCAACCTACCAGCTTCCTGTCATATCAGTGGCCTAAATACTAGCTGAGTTGGCATTTCAAAGGCCTTGTCTCTTTACAGAGGCTCTGAATTTCTGGATTTTTCCTGCCTCTGCCTCCCTTTGGGGTCCTGACTATGGTCTTTTCTTTTGCTCCTAATCTCTTAGAAGTCAATGCCATTTATTACAGAATTCAGTTTATTCTCCATCTCTCCCTTTCTTAAAAAAAGACATTCCTGATCTCCTCAAGCTGGGTTGGACTTTCCCTCAACCACCACAGTCTTCTCTGTAACATTTATCACATTGATAGTCACCCCACCAATAGAGAAGTCACATGAGGGAAGGACTATGTCTGCTTTATCTGTAATTCCCCAACACTTAACCAAACTGAAACCAAATACTGCCATTGAGCCGACGTGACTCACAGTGACCTTTTTAGGCAGGGTAAAACGGCCCCTGTGAATTTGCCAGCCCATAATTCCACAGGAGTAGCAAACCCTATCTTTCTCCCCAGGAGTGGTTTCAAACTGCTGATTTTTCAATTAGCTGTCCAACACATAATCACTACGCCTTGTACTTAACAACAGTAGATGTTTGATAAGTATCTGAACAAGAAAAGATGGCACCTGCTATTTGATCCTTTGTCTCAGGCCTTGTTCTTTCAGGTTGAGACACTGGTTCTGGGTTTGAATTCTAGCTTCACTGCTTAAATCTCTGACTTTGGGCAAGCTGGTCAACCTTTCTATATCTGTGTGTGGTAGTTACATAATCTGTTGTCAACTTGAGACTTAAGAGTGAAGGGGTGGAATTTAGCCTGCCAGTCAGGTCCGAGCTTTATGACCTCATTTCTCTCTGGAGTCAGAACACAGGACACTCCCTGTGAGACATTCCTATTGGATGGAGCCATGCTGGGCCTTGAAGGTGGAGGAATCATGTGGAGATCCCTGCCAGAGCTCAGATGCCTCGACTGCCACTGGATCCACAAGACTTTCCACTACTGGCCTGTGATCTTCCTGCATTTGGTGCCACTGCATGGGATGTGGGCTCTGAAGAGGATTTTATAGATTGGTACTGGACAGATGGGCTAATATTGGATGTATGGACTTGGTCTGGACTGGGCCGGGATGTTTCTCAATATACGATTGCTCTTTTGTATAAGGTACTTTCTTATACATGTATGGGTGTCTATGAATCTGTTTCTCAAGTCAACCCAGAATAGCACATTGAGTGTTCTCATTTGTAAAAGTGGCTAATGAGAACTATGTGAGGACGATGTGAGGACTGAATGCGCTATAGGTGTAAGGGACTGACCAAGAACAGAACCTGGTGATGGTGATGCTGAGTTAGCACTACTGTTGTTGTGATCTATACTACTGGCAGTTAGAGTCTCTCTGCCAGTGAGCTGTTGAAGGAAGAAAAGCAAAAAGAAGAGAGGAAGGGAAGAAAAGGGGAAGGAAGAAGAAAGAAGGCAGTAAAGGAGGGAGGGAGGGAGGGATGGAAGGACAAAGGAAGCTCCAAAATCTCAACAGGCCCTTAGACATTATTTCTCTCCCCTCTTGCGAAATACTAACATTTACCTCATTTCTTTGCACTGTCACATGAAGAAATTACCTCGAGGGACATGGTCCCTTCTCTCCTACCTGCTGGACTCTCTCCAGCTGGTAGTCTAACTTGAATGAGACACCTGTGTGCAGTGTTCAAGAATGAAGAGCAGAGCTGGTATTAGCCAAGACTCTGGATTTCACTCCCAACAGCCCCTTTCTACACTTTCATATCTCTACTTTTGCCAGGATCATCTGGAGTCAAGTCTGTTTGCTCATCTGCCAAGCACTCCTCAGCCGATTTCAGTCTGGACTAACTTACACAATCACACTCTCTCCTACAAAGCAGTAGTTGCCAGTGACTTCTGTGTCACCAATGACCTCTATGTCACTCAAGTTCGGGGACATTTTCATTTGGAAGCTTTCTTATCTGCCACGGCTTTCTTCTTTGGATACTCTCCATTCATGGTCTCCATGACTCAACATTCTCTTATTTTTGCCTCCCACCCCACCCACTTCTCTCCCTCCTGTACAGAATTACCCTTCATACCCAGTCAGTAAATGCATGAACTCTTTCCTGCTCTCACTGCATACTCTCTCTCAGGAAATCTCATCCATGCCCTTGGTTTCGTATGCCACCTATGGGCAGAGGATTCCCAGACACCCTCCTTGTAAGGGGTTTTGAACTTACTCTTTCTTCCCTCTGCCATTCAAAAGGTCATCAGTTTGATACCACGAGCTGCTCTGCAAGGAGAAAGATGGGCTTTTTACACTTGTAAAGAGGTGATACCGTCTCAGGGCAGTCTCACAAGGACAGTAAGATAGAACCCCGACCTCCAGGATTTCTCTATCTCAGCATTGACTCAACGCCCTTGATGGTGAGTTTGGTTTTTTGGTTCCCTATGATATGGTCACACCGGGTGGTGCAGACAATTGATGCATTTGTTGGCTACCTTAAAGCCCACCCAGAGACTCCTTAGAAGAAAGTCTTGGTGTTCTGTTTTCAGCATAAACAAGCAAACAAAACAAGATAAAAATAGCCACTAAAAAGCCAAAGAAACAAAGATCTCCCTGAACACACACAGCGTCACTGTGAGTCAGCATTCATGGCAACGGCTTTTGTTTCTTCTTTCTGTTTAAAGCATATCTTATTCTTTCTGTTTAAAGCATATCTTATTCTATCAGGTCTCTGTTTAAATGCCACCATCTCAAGGAGAACTTCTTGGACTAACATAACTACAAAAGCCTCTTAGATTTCCCCCCTTACATCCCAATTTAAAAAGCCAGTTGTCAGAGTTGACTCTGACTCAATCACTCTACTTATGTCAGGGTAGAACCGTGCCCCATATGGATTTATTGACTATTGTGCAGGACTAAATAGCCAGGTCTATCTTCAGAGGCACCTTAGAGTAGACAAGAAACCTAACCTGTTAGTTAACAACTACCACAATAACAATTCGTACACTCTGCTTGCCTTGCTACAAGCTCTTCTCAGTACCTATCGCCACTTAAAATAATCTATACCCATGAGACTTGGTGAGAGAAGCAGTGAAATCTGTGAGAGTGGAAACTCAATGGGACAGCCTTGCTTTCAGAAGCTCACAAGTTTTCCATCTTTGGGGGTGCATTCACCTCCTTTCTATCTCTATTTAGCAGGAAATATATGAGTGTGTCTTCTCAGACCAGTCAGTGTGTGTCTTGAATGAATTCTGACTTCCTCAGATCTCACTGTAGCACTCCAGGTACTGAAGTCATGCTATTTCATGAAGCATGTTTAAAGGTTCAAGAATATTTGATAAAAGCATGTGGATGGAATTTAAGTTGCCAGCCAGTAATTTTCTGAGCTCCAAAAAATAAATTCAACAGCTGGCTTGACGGAACCTTCGGTATGTCCCAAAGGCATTTCAAATTTCCCTTTTCTAGATCAATACTAGCCAATAGAGCTTCTTTCCAGGATGATGAAAATATTCTTTATGTGTGCATCCAATATGATAACCACTAACTGTTTCAGGTCCAATAATTTATTTACTATTCATTGTTTCTATTAAAAATGTGTTCATTGTAAATACACTTTTTCAACAACTCAAATGGTGAATATAGACATGAATTTTAACACAAAGGATCATGGGACTTATATTTACTATATCTTTGGGGTTAGCATGACAGAGATGCTTAAGATTAACAGCCAAAATGAGAACAATGGCCAGCTGTGGAAGAGGCTATCAATTGCTCATGTGCAGTTTCAGCTAAAGAAAATTAAAACAAGTTCATGAGAGCAAAAATATGACCTTGAGTATATCCCACCTGAGTTCAGAGAACATCTCTAGAACAGAGTTTAGCTGTTGAACACTAATTAAGGAAGACCTTAAGAACTCGTAATATGATAGCAAGAACACCATTCATGAAGGCCACTAAAAAGTCAAGAAAACAAAGGAAAGATTAAAATGGATGTCAGAAGAATCTCTGAAAATTGCTCCTAGATATACAGTAGCTAAAGCACATGGAAGAAATTATGAACAGAGCTCAATGGGAAATATCAAAGGGCACCTGAGTAGATAAGCAGATAATTATAATGAAATGTGCAGCAATCTGGAGTTAGAGTCAAAAAGGAAGACCACACTCAGCCTATACCATGCTAAAGTATTAAAGAAAATAGTCATGCCTCAAGTTACAATATTAAAGGAACTCATGGTTATATAATTGAACAATGTAAGAAGTATCAAAAGAATATATGGAACACTCATTTCTTTACTAAAAAGACTTGATTAACATTTAACTATTTCAAGTGGCAGCATATGATCAAGAACCAATGGTGCGAAAGAAGGAAATCCAAGCTGCACTCAAGGCATTGGCAAAAAATGAGGCTAAAGAACGTGATGGAATTCTAATTGAAGTGTTTAAACAAGCTGAAAAAACACTGGGAACACTTTTAAACTCTGACAGAAAATTTGGAAGACAGCTACGAGGTCAAAAAATGGGAAGAAATCTATATTTGTAGCCATTCCAAAAAGGGTAACCCAACAGAATGTAGGAATTATTAAACATTATCCTTAATAGAGTATGTAAGTAAAATCCTCCTGAAGATAATTTTAAAATAGTTGCAGCAGTACATTGACAAGGGGCTGCCTGAAATTCAAGCAGAATTCGGAAGAGGATAAGGCAAAAAGGGATATCACTGCTTACATCAAATAGACCTGGGCTAAAGGCAGAGAAAATGAGATGTATATTAACTCGTGTTTTATTGACTACACAAGGGCCTCGGACTGTGTGCATCATAGTAGACTATGAGTAATATTGATAGGCTTAGTCAGGAAATAGAGTTTGGCTTTTCAGTTGCTGTGATGTTGTTTCTTTTTTGTTAGATGACATGAAGTGGACTCTGACCCATAGCAACCCTGTGCACAACATAACAAACCCTATCTTGTGCCTTCCTCACGATAGTTTCTTTGCCTGATTCCATGGGTGCAACTGCTGTGCCAATTGCATTTAGGGCCTTTCTCTTTCTCACTGCCCTTCCGCTGTGCCACACATGATGCTTTTCTCAGAGACTGATCTCTCCTGATAATATGTCCAAATTATGTCATCCTTGCCTCTAAGAAACCCTCTTCTAAGACATTTCGGGGCTCCTCAAACATTTTAAACGGGGCCAGTTCGTTGTGCCTCAGGCCGTTGGAGGACTGGGCTGTAGTTTAAAAAAAAAGGATGAATAAATTCACTGCAGGCCCAGGATGAGTCGGCTGCTAAGCAGGACAGGTAGCGGTGGTAAAAACACTTGGCAGCTGAATAAATGTCCTCAGCAGGCCTCATGTGGCCATAGTTTGAGGACGCCTGCTTATGTTGTCCTTTTAGCAGTCTGTGGTACTTTCAATATTCCTCTTCAGCACAATTCAAAGACATCTATTCTTCTGTGGTCTTCCTTATTCAACTTCCAACTTTAGCATGCATTTGATGCAATGGAGAGTACCATCCATGGCTTGGTCAGATGAATCTTAGTCCTCAAAGTAATATTCTTGCTCTCCAATTTCCTCTTCAGTTCCATGACTTTTTCCTTTCTTCCATTGCTTTAACTACTATATAATTAATATCTACTCTCAAAGTCTCTCCTGACATCCACTTTGATCTTTTCTTTCTTTCCTGTCTTTTAAATGGCCCCTTGATTTCTTCATGCATCATGATCTTTATGTCCTCCCATCAGGTCTTCTGTCATTAAAGGTCTTATGCATCAGAATTACCTAATGCAACACATCTTTTGATTTCTTGACTGATACCTCCATGAGCATTGATTATGGATCCAAGCAAGTCAAAATCCTTGGCAATGCCAAACTTTTTTCCAGTTAGCGTGCTGTCACCTATTGATCCAATTGTGGGGATTTTGGTCTCCCATACATTGAGTTATAATCCATCCTGAAGGACACAATCCTTGATCTTCAAACGCAAGTGTTTCAACTCATCCTTACTCTCAGCAGGCAAAATTGTGTCATCTGCATACCACAGGATGATCGTAAGCCTTCCTTCAGTGCTCATGCTACATTCTTCTTCATATCGTTCAATTTCTTTGATGACTTGCTCAGAATGCAGACTGAATAAGCGTGCTGAAAGGTTAAAAGCCTGTAGCACATCTTTCCTAATTTTGAAGCACGCAATATTCCCTTGTGCTATTCACACAACCGCCTCGTGACTCATGCACAAGGTATAAATGAGCACAATCGAGTGCTCTGGAAATTCCATTCTTCTCAAGATTATCCACAATCTATTAAGGTCCACAGAGTTAAGTGCCTTTGTATAATCAATGAAACACAAGCATCTTTCTAGTCTTCTCTGCTTTGAGTCAATCTCCGTCTGACATCAGCAATGATATCCGTTGTTCCATGTCCACTTCCGACTCCAGCCTGAACTTCTGGCAGTTCCCTGTCAATATGCTGCTACAACCATGGTTGGATGAGCTTAAGTAAAAATTTACTTGTGTGCAATGCCGATGGTATTGTTCTATAGTTTAAGCATTATGTTGGAACACCTTGCTTTAGAATCGGCACAAAAATGAATATCATCCAGTCCTTTGGCCGGGTAGGTGTCTTCCAAATTTCTTGGCATAGATGAGTGAGTGTTTCCAGGGCTTCCATAGTGTCCTGAAACTTTCAATGAGTATTCATCAATTCCTGGACCCTTGGTTTTGGTCAACGCATTCAGTGCACCTTGAACTTCTTCCTTCAGCACCGTTGGTTCCTGCTCATGTGTTATCTCCTGAAATGATAGACTGTTGACTACCTCTTTTGGGTACAGTGTACTCTCTCCATCTTTTTTTGATGCTTCCTGCATCATTCAATATTTTGCTAATAGAGTCTTTCAAAATTGTAATTTGGATCTTGAATTTTTTTCTTGAGTCCTTTTAGTGTCAGATATAATAAGTATATTCTTCCCCTTTGGTTTTCTAATTCTAGATCCATGTACATTTTGTTATAATATTTGGCTTTGTTTTTCTTCAGCTGCCCTTTGAAGTTTTTTATTCAATTCCATAACCTTTTCCTTTTTTCCACTCGCTTTAACTGCTCTACAATTAATAGCAAATCTCAGAGTCTCTTCTGACATCCACTTTGATCTTTTCTTTCTTTCCTGTCTTTTAAATGAGCCCTTGCTTTCTTCATAATGATCTTTATGTCTTCCCATCAGGTCTTCTGTCATTAGTGGTCAATGCACCAAATCTCTTCTTAAGATGTTCTTAAAATTCAGGTGGGATAGACTTAAGGTCATGTTTTGGCTCCTGTAAACTTATTTTAATTTTCTTCACCTTTACCCTAAACTTACATTTGAGCAATTGATAGTGCCACAGTTGGTCTTGGGTCTGCTTTTAGTTCCTTATACTGACCATCAATTTGATTTGTGTGCATTCTCTCTTGGGAAGTCCAAGAATATATTTGCCTTTTGAATTGATGAGGAAAAAAGATTTGAATAAGTCATTGATTTTGCAAAATCCTATCCAGCTTCATTTGTATCACCAAGTACATATTTTCCAACTACTGTTCTTTCTTCTTTGTTTCCGTCTTTTGCATTTCAATCACCAACAACTATTAAGCATCTTGACTGCATGTTTCATCAATTTCTGACTAAAGTAGTTGGTAGAATTCTTCAATTTTTTCATTACTAGCTGTTGTGATTGTGCATAAAGTTGAATAATAGTTGCATTGATTGGATTTCCTAGATGATGATTGGATTTCCTAGAAATATAATATGATCACAACATTATACTTCATGATGGATTTAGAAAAATCCTTTCTGACAATGCATGCCTTGCCATTACTCAATTGTGTTATTCTCAGCATAGTAAATTATGTAATTTTCTGATTCAAAATGGCCAATTCTCATCAATTTACACTCATCAATATCTGGGATATCGATCTCCATGCATTCTGTTTTGTTATTGACCAATTCCAATTTTTCTAAATTCATACTTCATACATTCCAAGTTTCAATCATTAGTTGTTTTTTGCAGCTTTTTCTCTTTACTTTGAGTTATGCCCCATCAGCAAATAAAAATCCTGAAAAGTCCACTCCCACAAACATTACAGTACCCACTTCACTGTAATAGACTTGCCTCCGAGAACTCAACTCCTCTTTAGTCCCCTTTTTGAATGCCTTTTGACCTGAGAGACCCATCAGCTAGCAGTATCTCCAATAATGTTCTCATTCCTTCACTTAGGCTTTCCATATTTTAATTTTTTTGAAAATATGCATAAGATTTCATGAGCTTCTTCCTCTGAAGTGAAGAGCAGAGGCCTTCATTCTTCATCAGGAAGTTCCACTGAAGCCTGTTCACTTTGGGCGACTCATCTGGCATTTGAAATTCCAGTGACGTAGCTTCCAGCATCACAGCAACACACAAGCTTCCTTCCCCTGCCCCCGACACAGAAAATTAACAGATAATTGGTGGGGTGATGCAATATGAAGGTAGAACTCTAACAGTCTGTATACCCCATCCAAGGGAGGCAAAGGATAGTATAGTAAATATTAAGTCATGCTTTCTGCTGAGGTAATATCTTAAAGATGCTCTTAAGGAAACACATAACTATCCTCTAGTTACTTAAAATTTCCTCACTAATCTTGCAAGACCTGTGTATGTGCATTGGTACAATTAAGGTATTTCGATGCCCAAATCCAATAAATCCCTCAGAAACAGTAATGGGAGTAATGATTCCCTGAGGATACAGGATATCACCATCTTTATTTCAGTGACTCTCCAATCAAGCTGTGAACTGATTAGACTCTGCCCACATGCTCCTATTGGCCTAGTTGGCACAATAAGCTTATCATGGGGACTTTCTCCACATCAGTGCTTCTCAGTGACATTGCACACTGGAATCACCTGGTAATACTTTTGAAATACAGATCCCACCCCGCAATGTGATCTGAACAGGATCTGATCTTCTGTTTTTCAAACTAGCTCTTAGTTGTTCCCAAAGCTGCCAACCCTTGAACCACGCATTGAGGAGGAAAGGAATGGGACGATTCTAATCTCTACTATTGTATTGTTACAAATTATCTGGGCCAAACAATGACCTAATAGTCTTATGCTGAGGACTAGCCCTAGGAAGCTAGAAATACCTTTTTGTTTACACTCCATATCCCAAGAATCACAAAGAAAATTTTATATGTCTTAGAAGAGAATTGAGTTGCCTATCCCCCACCTTCCATACACCCCGCCCCCCACCTCAACCCTGCATTGTAATCTGCTGGGAAGAGGGAAGAAAGTGATGGCGACACAGGAAGCTAAGCTGAATAAGAGAATCTTGTGAATTAAAAACCTCCAAGAGATACAGTTCTACCTCAACAATGTGTGACGGGTGGGGAGGAGAAAATATGGTTTTGATAAACTTTGAGAATCTATGAGATAGTTGAGAGGACTGAGGAGTTGTTAGGGGAAACTGGGTAGAAGATAAAATCTCCCAATAAAACATGATGTTAGACACTGAGCTGACCAGTTCAGAAAATAAGTTTTGCTGACCAGTTCAGAAAATAAGTTTTGACCCAAACTGTTCAAAATAGAGATTGCTTTCGAGGATAGAGGATATCCATGATATTGCAGTACTTGCAAATTGTACTAGTGGGTAACTTTGAAGAACAGAAATATATTTGCCCACAGTTCAGGAGGTTGACAGTCTGAACCAAAGCATGGTTGTAAAAAGGGGTCATTTTGGGATGTGCCTGTTTCAGCTCCTAATAAAGAATCTACTTAGACTTCCTGGGTTTTTAGATGCACCAGTCTCTATAATCAAGGAAGTCTCATGGTGTTGTAGGTTAAGCATTGAACTGGTAACCATAAGATAGACAGTTCAAAATCACAAGCAGTAGTTATGGGAAAATAATGCTGTTTACTCCCATAAGGACTCAGTCTCAGAAACCATAAGGAGACGTTCTACACTATCCTACAGACTCATTCTGAGTAGGAATCAGTTGTTAAGATGATCTACTGGTCTGTCTACTGTGTCTATGACATCACTAAAAATCAGTGGACTCTATGGCAATATGTTACAGTTTTTGTTTTTTAGTGTCAGCTGTGTGTATATGTGTGTCTTCCTTATCTGTTTTCCTATGCATTTTGTTTCTGTTCTACTTATTTTTAATGCAAAAGTAATTAGATATTGAACCACATACTACTGTGGTAGAAACTCATTAACCTTATTTGCAAAGGGTCATTACAGATAAAACAAACAATTTCCCCTCCTCTTCTCTTTCTACCTCCTTTTCCTTCCTTTCTCTCTCTCTCTCTCTCTCTCTCTCTCTCTCTCTCTCTCTCCCTCCCCCCCACCCCCCATCAGCATCAATTCTAAGAGACATATAAAGACAGTGTTCTTTAATGAACTGCAAACTGCCTAAAGGAATGAGTTCATACCCAAACTCTAATACTTGGAATTTAACAGTCTGGGGACACAGTGGGTTATGCATTGGGCTGCTAGCCACAAGATCAGCAGTTGGAAATCATCTGTTACTCAATGGATGAAAGATGTGGTTTTCTACTCCTGTAAAGATTATAACCCAGGAGATGAAAATAGGCCAGTTCTACCCCCTCCTATAGAATCCCCATGGGTCAGAATTGACTCAGTAGTAGTTAGTTTTTGAAAAGAGAATTTGCAATTAAATACTAAGAGATCTCTTTGAAGTAAGAGATACTAGCTGGTTGGGAATGATCTAGATTAGGGAGACTCTAAGAAGGCTCAAAGCCCATAAATTAAATGCTTGACCCAATGTCAGCAGGCAGTTAATTAGCATTCCCTCTGAAAGAACGGCCAAAGTCAAGCAGGTAGCCCCAAATCAAAGGATACCATTACCTGAAAAATGCATTAGCATTGTATTAAGCATGGGAACAAATTTGGGGAAGTACACACTGGCCACAGGATCTGGATCCCAGACTAGGACACTTGATATAACACCCTGCCATTGCCCACACATGATCTATGAAGATTAATTTAGCAGTGGATGCACATTGTAGAACTGGTAGATGGGGCATCAGTTAGGTGAAGGAGGTAAAGGATGTGCACCTTGGATACTGATGGGGTAGGTCATGGTAAAGGTTTGAAGGGGAGGTGATAAGCACCAACTTTAAGCAGGCACCCCTGGGAAGGATTTGCTTCCCATCAGGCAGGATGTTGCACAACTCTGGAGGCACCATTGATGCAGCTGAAATATGAATGAGGCAAACTCTCAGTCATTCTGCAGGGCAAATCTTCAGAACCCAAAAGAAGTGGAAGATGGGAATGCCTGAAAGGGAGACAAGAGGGCATAGGAAGAGAAATAAGCCATGGGGGAGGTGTGTATGAGTAAAAGGGTTTATTACCATCAAGAGAAAAACTGTTAGATTGTAGGTAAATTGGACAATTTTCTTCACTGATGGCTGTCTTAGTTATCTAGTGCTGCTGTAGCAGATATAATAGTGGGCAGCTTAAAAATAATAATAAGTATGCTTTCTCACAATTTCAAAAGCTAGAAGTCTACATTCAAGGCACTGGCTCTACAGATATGTGTATCCTATCTGTCAGATTTGAAGAGAAATCCTTGGCCCTGCTTCCTGACATTCTTCATTCAGTTCTTTGGTGGTCTCCATGTGGCATCTGCCAGTCCCTCATTTGTTCTTGCTTCTCTCTGTGCTCAAGCTACCCTTTGAGATCTACAAACAATATGAGGCTCAAGATACATTCATATGGCCTCAGTAACACAACTAAGAAACTCTGTTACCTACTGACATCACACCCTCAGGATTAGAGGTCAAAATTCCAAGATATATTTTGGAGGGACACAACTCAACAATGTGTGATGAGAAGTCAAAGGAAGCCATCTCAAAAACTGAAGAAAGGACTTCATAGTGTGAAAGATGCTTTGTGTCTGGACCAGGTAGCAACTCCCCTTTCCCTTTCCCCTCTCTTTCCGATATTGAATCACAACACAGTTGACAAGAACACAAAGTTCAGAAACCCCAGAGCTAACTTGAGAGGCCATGGAGTGCACTCAGAGTAAGAGGGAACACGCAGACCTGAAGGCAGTGTGGGAGGCACCTAGAGACACAGGCCTTCCCACATGCTCAGGATAAAAGAAGCATGTGCAGTTCTAAGACCAAATGGTGAAAATTGTACCAAAGCAGACTATCAGGCCACTTAACACCCTGTTTCCTTTGTAATGATGTGTACAGTATTTGCCATAGGGATAGAGTGAAGGAAGGCTGGGTAAGCCTCAACTAGAGACCTTAAGCTGTGTTCATCTTGTGGATTTAGAAGGATTTGGAGTTCCCACATAGGTTTGAAAAGGGTATATGGGATTTGATGGACTTTCTTCCTAGTTTTACATGAAGAACAAGGACCAGACAGAGATAGGTCAAGGTCAAGGATAGGGAAAGAATTATTTTGAGCATAGATGAGTTGCTGTCATTCAAGTTTCTCCCATGGACTAGGGCTGTTTGAACTCAGGCTTGTATACTCTAAAGAAGATCCCTGGGTTAAGATGCCAGCAGGATACTTTGGGTAACACTGGACAACAGCAATTTCACCTTTACAGGAAGCACAAATGCGTCCGAATGCTGAGAACACAGTGTTGGCATTTAATAAGTGTTTAATATAGAATAAATATACTTAAACAGGTGCTGGCACATGGAACGAACTCACACAATTACATGGTGTCTTTTTCTGTCATTTTCCCTCAGTCTCCAGAGAGACCTCATGTGGTGGGACCTATTATTATCTTCAATTTAAAGATGGAAGCAAAAGGTTAGACAGCAATCCCATGGTGACACATGCAGTGTGTGGCAGAACTGTGGTGCTAACCTGCATGCTCTTATCCATGAAGCTACTCTGTAGCTTGGTAAACTTTGTTTATCAATGTGGCAGTTACATTATCTCATGTTAACTTGAGGGTATTAAGAGTTAAGGAGTGGAGTCTAGCCTGTCAGGTCACATAGTCTGATGATGCCTTCTTGTGGGCTTGGCCTTCTCATGAGGATTCTGAGAACTTCCTCTCTCTCTCTCTCTCTCTCTCTCTCTCTCTGCCTTCATCTTCCTGTTGAAGAGCCACAATCAGAGAGCTACAAAAGCCATGTGGAGACACACACTAGCATTGAGATGTTTCCACCACCATTGGATCCACAAGACTTTTCACCCACCAGCCTGCAATCTTCCTGCATTTTGCATCATTGCATGTGACAACATGAGTCTGAAGAAGGATTTTTGGACTAGCATTGGACTTATAGGTTATTATTAGACTTATGGTCTTGAACTAGACTAGCTGGTGTGTTTTCTTATGTACAATTGCTCTTGGATTTAAAACACTATCTTACACATACATGAGTGTCCTGGATTTTTTTCTCTAGTCAACCCAGCCTAATGGAATCAATATCACCAAATACTGGTGACATTGTAGTGTGGAAATAACTGTCAAGAGCTAAGAATACCAACCAGAGACACCAGCAGCTACAGCAGAAGCAGAAGAAAAATGCCAGACGATGCACAGTGGATGACATCTTACTACAGCATGAAGGCACCTTGGGATATTTCAGAACTAGCTAGAAAGCCAGTAGAACTTGAGGATCATGTGTCAGTAAATTATAATAGACAACCAGAGCTAATAGTCATTAAGCATTTAATATAGGTCATGTACTGGAGTGAGTATGTTTATGGATTCATTTATTTCATCTTTACAACAACCCTAAGTGGTAGGTACAGTTATACATTTCCAGGACTCTTTTTCCTATTACAGAAGAATGAGCCAAGAAAGGATAAGCAGTTTGTATCTAAGTCATATTAAAAAACAAAGCAAGAATACTGAAGAGAGTGGCTTATATTTGATAAATAATGAAACATTTTGGGCATCCTTGTGAGATTAAGTTAAAATACCGTTCTAAAATCACAGAAATCTTTAAGAAGCACAAATATCAAAATGTGAAGATACTGTGTCTTAAGAGAGCCACCATCTAGCTCTCTATCCACTTCAAGAGTAGAGTTTCCATCTCTCTACCCCTTCCTTTGATGAAGGACATCATGCTTGGCGAAGACGAGGAGAGCAGCAAAAAGGAAGTCCTTCAGCAAGGTAGATTCACATAGTGGCTGCAACAGGGGGGCTCAAGCATAAGAACACTTGTGAGACTGGTGTAGGACCAGGCAGGCTCTTGTTTCATTGTGCGTGCAGTCTCTATGCATTCGAACTAAACCTCCAGAATCTAACAACACCAAATCATTCCTCAAACCGTTCTGCCTTCTTTGATTTATTTTTACACCACCTCAAACTGGCAGTGTGGGCATCCTCACGCACGTCTATCTATTCCTTTTAAATGCTTTTTGATTTTAGGGACTAAAAAGAAGTCTCAAGGGGTCAGATTGGGGCTATAAGGTGGCTGGGGTAAGATTTCCCAGCAAGAGCTCATAGGACAGCCCTTGCTGCTCTCAAAGAATGGGGGTATGTACATTGTCAGGATGGAAAAAAGTATCTTGGCTCAACTTTCCTGGATTTTTCTCATCAACACAATTTTAAATTTTCATAAAATGTTTTGCTAGTAAGCCTCCACGATTGCCATTTGTCCTTCAATGAAATCTATCAAGATGATCCCCCTAAGACAGCCTCCATAATCTGAGCGGACTTCTTTGGTTTGAATTTGGTCCAGCAGATCTCTTTAAAAGCTACTAAACTGGATCTTTTTTGAAGACATCCTAAAAGGATTAAGATAATTATCCTACTGGAGGAACTTGTCTGTAGTTATCCACTGATCACAGAGCCATGTTCAAACATATTTTGTTTAGAATAAACCCAGGTATGTGTGAGCTGAAACCTTAATAGCAATGTAGTTTTTAACTTAGCCTCATGATTCTTTACTGTTAAGACAAGGTTACTGAAGATCAAGCACACATAATTTTCACAATGAAGAAAGCCTACATTTTCTAGTTCCAAGAAAATAGCCACTGAAAATTTATGCCAGATCTCAAACATTGTTAGATATTAAAGGCCTAATGAATGGCAGCAAAACATTGACAGAAATAGTGCAAGAAGACAGATCTCTCTGACCAAAATGCTGTAATACACATGGGCTTCTCCAGATGGAATACAGAAATCACATTGACTACACCTTTGGGAAGACATGATGGAGAAGCTCAATATTAATAGCTAAAGTCACATCAGGACCTGACCAGACTGTTAACAGCTCATAGCTAAGTACAGATTGAAGCTGAAGAAAATTAAATAAGTCCATGAGATCCAAAATACCACCTTAAGTCAATCCCACTTGAATTTGGAGAACATCTCAACAATAAATTTGACACACTGAATAATGATGAAAGAAGACCTGATGAGCCGTGGAAGTATATAAAGACCACATCATTCATGAAGGATGCAAAACATACAGGAAAGGGAGAAAGGATCAAAGGGGATGTCAGAAGAGAATCTGAAATTTTTCCTTAATCATAGAGTAACTACAGCAAGTGAAAGAAATGATGAAATCAAAGAACAGAAGAGAAAATTTCAAATGGCAGCTGGAGAAGACAAAGCCAAATTTTCTAATGAAATGTTCAAAGACCTGGAATTCAAAAACCAAAAGGAACGAACATACTTAACATCTTTGAAACTGAAAGAACAAGCCCAGGAAACAATTCAAGCTTTGAATTGCAATAGTGAAAGATTCAATGGGCAAAATATCACATGATGTAGGAGCAAAGAGAAGATAAAAAGAATACACAGTGTGGGGCCTGAGCCCCGGTGGCATAGTGGTTGAGTGTGGGACTGGGGCCCACCGGCTTGGCGGTTCAAATCCAGCAGTAGCTCTCCAGGAGCCAGGCTGGGCCTCCCATACCCACCAGAGGGCAGTGATGCCTCCCCAAATAAAGAATACACAGTATCACTGTATTAAAAACAAAACAAAACAAAAAGATGAGTCAACATTCCAGCATTTCAGGAGGTGACATATGAGCAAATACCAATGGTGCTGGAAGAAGAAATTCAAGTTACACTGAAAGCCTTAGCCAGAAACAAGACTCCAGGAATAAATGGAATACCAATTAGAATATTTCAACAAGCTGAAAAAGCACTGGAAGCATCATCTATGTTAAGAAATCTGGGAGACAGCTATTTAGCCAACTGAATAGAAGAGAACCATATTTGTGCCTATTTCTAAGAAAGTTGCCTCAGCAGAATGCTTACACTATGGAATAATGTCAATGATATCTCATTCAAGTAGAAGTCTTGTAAAGGCATCCAACAATACCTGCAGTAGTACACTGACATGGAACTGCCAGAAGTTCAGACCAGATTCAGAAGAGGATGTATAACAAGGGCAATCTTTGTTGGATGGATCCAGATGGATCTTGATTCAGAACAGAGAATACCAGAAAGATGTTTCCTTGGTTTTCATTGAATCTTCAAAGGCATTTGACAGGGTAGATTATAAATAAAACACGAATAACCTCCAGATGAAAGGGAACTCCAGAAAACCTTATTGTGCTCACGCAGATCCTTTACATGGATCCATAGGCAGTTGTGTGGACGGAATAAAGGAACACTGCAGGGTTTAAAGTCAGGGTCAGTGTGCCTCAGGGTTGTACCTTTCACCATACTTGTTCAATCTGTATGCTGAACAAATCATCAGAGAATCTGAATGATATGAAGATGAGTGTGGCATCAGGATTGGGGGAAAGCTTATTAACATCCTGCACTATGACTCAACCTTGCTTGCTGAAAGGGATGAGAACATGAAGCACAAATTGATGAAGATCTGATCTGAAGCATTCAGTATGGATGACAACTCAATGCAAAGAAGGTCAAAGTCCTCACATTGGACAAATAGATAGCATCATGGTCAGAGAGGAAGTTTGAAGTTGTCAACGATTTTGTCTTGCTTAGATCCACAATGAATGCTGATAGAAGCACCAGGAAAGAGATCAAAAGATGGATTGTGTTAGGTAAATCTACTATACAAGACTTCTTCAGAGTACTGAAAAGCAAGAACTTTGCTATCAGGAATAAGGTGTGCCTGAACCAATCCATGGTATTTTGTATGCAAAAGTTAGGCATTGAATAAGAATCAATATTTGAATCATAGTACTAGAAAAGAATATTGAAAGTATCACAGACTGCTAAACAGACAAACCCATCTGTCTTGAAAGAAATATGGCCAGAGTGTGCCTTAGAGGCAAGGATTGCAAGACTTTACCTTATGTGCTTCAGACATGTTACCACGAGAGACCAGTCCCTGGAGAAGAACACTATGCTTAATAAAGTGTAGGGGCAGTGGAAAAGGGGGAGGCCTTTAATGAAATGGATTGACACAATGGCTGCTACAATGGGCTCAAGTATGAGAATGATTCTGAGGCTGCCTCAGGAATGTTGGGGTTCGCATGTGGCTACCATGCGAAGTTTTGTCCTGGTATTTCAAAGGGCAACAGAGTCGTTCATGGTGGAAAGTACTCAGTGGAACTTTCAAATTAAGACACATTAGGAAGGTCTGGCAATCTACTTCCAAAAGTTAGCCAATGAAAGCACTATGGAGGGAAATGGGATGGGATATTGTCTGATATACAAGTAGTGCTGAAAGATGAGGCCCTTAAGTTGGAAGATTCTCAAAATACACAATAACTATCACAAGGGTCTCAAATACACCTACAAACATGAAAAAGGTGCAGCCATTGGCAATATTTCATTCTGTTACAAGTTGGGGTTGTGGCAGTCATGTACTCTTGTGTCAATTTCAGGATTGGGAGTGAAGGGGTAGAGTCTAGCACTTCAATCTAGAGATATACAATGAGACCTCTGTGTGAGCATGGCTTTCGCTGAGAATTCTGGGAAATCTCATGGCATTTCCTCTTGGAGGTTGGAGAATCACGACTCTGTTCCTTGGAGACATTCTACTGACAAGACACAGGTTCAGTCCCTGGGAGACATTGTGGTTGACAAGACAACATGGCAGCATGCTCACGAACCATGAGCACTGGAAGCTGGAGGAGCCATGGAGAGGTTCCTGCCTGATCTGAGATATTTCTACCTTCTACCGCCACTGGATACACAAGACTTGCACCCACTGGCCTGTGAGTATCCTGGCGTCAGTGTATATGCTTCATGAGTCTGAAGAGGACTTTATAGATTGGTATCCGACATATGGGTTAATATAGGACTTATGACCTTGGACTGGACTGGGCTGGGATGTTTCCTCATTGTTCAGTTGCGGTTGTCTATAGCCCTCTTTCTTATACACATACGTGCTTATAACTTTATTTCTCCGGTCTCCTAGGACTGAACACAGGCCATCCTACATTGGTGCTGACTGGACAGCAACAACATCATGCTGCTAATAACACTGGTCACAACCATTCTGACTGGTAAGTATGCCCTCCCCCACCCCCTCCACACACACGCACAAACACACACACCACCCCACAAACTCTCCTCATTGAATATGTAGGGAGAAAAAAATTCTAGAGCAGCACCTTGCCTACCAGCGGCAGGTCTCCTCACAGCAGGCAGGGCTTTCTGGCACACCACGTTTTTTGTCCCCTCTTCTGTTCACTCTTGAGGTCAAACACACTCTTGATTTTCTCAGCCTGCTCATTTTCCCGGTCAGATAGCGGCAGGTCGACATCCCTCTAACATTTTATTTATTCTGCCTGGAATTATCCCCAAGCCTAGAATAAACTTTTGAAGGAAGACGTGGGTTTTTAGCCGCAGAAAGCTTTCGACATTGTCTTAGTTTTGAATTTTTAATAGAGGCTTAAATCTGCAACCTTTGCAACATTTTCTTTATTCGTCTTAACTATATTCTTTAGTGTGCTAGGAAAGAGTAAATATGCCCACCTATCTCCTGTCACCACAGAATTGAAATAGCTTGGTGCTATGGAACATTTTAACTGTGGTCAGCCCTCCACCACCGAGGCTTAACTTCCTGGGGTGAAATAAAGATAAAGCACAATGCTCACACGGGCTTGGTTTTTCCGGCTATTTGAAACTTCTTTATTTATAGAGGTCGAGTTTTGATTTAAAATGCATAGAATTCCTGTTTGGAGTGCTGATTAAACCTCACCCAGATGTTTTAAGGTTTAACCCTCAGCTAACCAAAAGGAAGCATCCTGAGCTTGGACTCAAGCAAAACACAGGAGTATTCTTAGGCACTCAGGCTAACTGCATGCACATTTCTCTGATAGCTTCTGAGTCCTGTGATCTTGGCCAAGAGAAGTGCTTTTCTTGGGTCTCGATTCCTCCGACCTGCTCATCCAATTACTCTTTCAAGAACTTTGCTCTGACTTGGATAACCCAGGGAACTCTGATTTGTGGCACCCACTGGTACAAAAGGATGACACACTTCCTGGTTCTGCATCATCTTCACTCATCGTCAGCCTTCCCCACTCCATTGTTGTAACTATTATGCCAAGCGGTCTCATCAAGGGTCTCCCTGGCCTTCACTTGTCCTCAAACATGATGCCCTCATCCAGTGATTGATTCCTCATGAAGAGATTGCCCAAACAAGTGAGTTAAACAATATTCTATTGTGATCTATAATGTTTTCATTGGCTAATTTAGACAAGCAGACCAGCAGACTTGTCTTCCTATTCTTGCCTTAATACAGAAGCCCTGCTAGAACTTGTCCATCTTTGTTATTCCAATGACTTTCGAAATATCGGTGACCTTTTAGTGTCTCCTCTGATGATAACACTACAAAGAAAAGAAGACCCATGTCTTGCCCTTCAGAAAAGCTGTAGACTTAGGAGGTTGAACTGTTGACAAGTGAAAGGTGTTCCGAGCCAAATAACTTGGCAAAGCTCTTGTATCGCACAAGTTTCCTGGGCCATAGTCTTGGTCCATCATGGGACTGGGTAAAAAGTAGGGGCAAAAAACGCCAGTGATTATTTGAGGAACATTCTAAACTGCTCTTTCTATTGTCTTTTAGGGTTTGGAATCTTGCCACCTGTGTGCACCACCCTCCATCTTTTCTCCTTTGTTTAGTTGCTAAAATTCTCCACCACAAAAGCCCTTCACCCAGCCACATGAAGGTCAACACCCAGCAGTGCCAGCGCCGTCTGAATAAAGATGGAAACTCTTCATTCATTGTGGCACATCCTTCTGGATTGAGATCCTTAACATCAGATTGGTTTTCATTAATATGTTAACATATTTCTAAAGGCATAGAGCTTTCCAGCAGGACAGCTGAAACCTGGAGCAGAATGAAAAAGGGTGCCACATTACAACGGCATCTGCTTCAAATTAGGTTCTGCAAAAGACAAAAATACAGCCCTATGAATCTAAAAATACTTTCGTCGTTAGCCAAAAACACATCTATTCTTGGAGTCATTAAAATGTAGGCCATGCGAAATATGTGGGGGGCATGCACTCTTATGAAAAAAAAATGTGACCAAAGAAAGAGAAGTCGTTCAAATAAACTCTAAAAGCCCCTTATTGAAAGGAAAGGGAGAAGGTGGAACAAGTAGGGTTTGGAGTGTGACTGGGAAGCAGAACTGAGAAAGCTTGGCCAGCAGAGAAAAGGAGGCCCAAACTGCCCCCACTCTCAAGAGAAAGCCCACGTAATTGTAGACCAGAGTCCTCACTTCTGAATAGCTGGGTGAAACCTACGGAACCATTATATACCAAAATAATTTCATGATATAATGTAATTGCTGCCAAGTAACTATAGCAGAAAAACTTGAGAAACTTGTTAAAATCATTAAAATGTCAGGTATTAACATGATAACCTCCAGCAATCTATGCATGATGGCTCCTTCTGACATGAATATCTGAAAAGTAGCATTCCAGTAGTTTGCAAGACATGTCTGACCAATAGAATCACTTCTGCCTTTAGTGTCTTAGGCCAAATCTACTGCGTAGAACCTAGGACTCTTCATTTTAAACACATGGTGTCTTCTTCCCTGCCTGACTTACCCACCCTGCACACACACACCTGTGATTTTTATAATCAGATAAGTTAGGGAAACATGTAGCAGAAAGAAATCACGAGTTGCTTGGGCATCAGGCATCTAAGCTTCTAGACTCAACTCTTCTACTTTAGAAAACGCTCAGAATATACAAATCCACATTTGTAATCCACAAATACATGTCCAAGTTCCATATGAATGTGGTGACATGTTCTGGAACTCAAGGTTGTCCATAGTTTGGTAGGAGCCACTCAAGTTAATGTCTTTTTGTAGTCAATAAAATCAAGGAAAGTAGAACAAAAACATTTTTCTAGTATTCAGCCAAGATTCTCTCAATAGCTTAAAGGGGTCCTCAAACCATTGCAGCATTGATGAACCTCCAGTCATTTAACACCAGCATTGATATCATTGTGCTTATGCAGTATTTGTACCTGTATCAGAAGCAGTTGTGCACACCTTTCTTGTTCTGTTTGCACACAAAAAGACACGCGAAAAGCACTTGCTGATGAAGATCAAGGACTGCAACTGTCAGTATGGATTACAATTCAATGTAAAGAAGACCAATGTCCTCACAACTGTACTCATAGGTATTATCATGATAAATAGAGGAAAAGGTTGAAGTTGTCAAGGATTTTGTCTTGCTTCAATCCACAATCAATATTCTTAGTCGTAGTAGTCAAGAAATCAAAACACACAAAAGTAAAAAGATACAAAAATATGTTACATTAGGTAAATCTGCTGCACAAGACCTTTTTAAAGTACTAAAAAGCAAGGCTGTTCCTTTGAGGACTAAGGTGCATCTGACTCAAGCCATTTTTATTCAATTGCTTCATACACATGTTAAATTTGGACATTGAATAAAAAAGGCCAAAGAAGAATCTGTGCACTTGAATTTTTCTGCTGGAGAAGAATACTCAAAGTTCCACAGACTGTCAAAAGCACAAGCACATCTGTCTTGGGAGAAGAATAGTTAGAATGCTTCTTAGAGGAAAGGATGGGAAGACTGCATCTTACATACTTTGGGCTTATTATAAGGAGAGGCCAGCCCCTGGAGACTGCTTGGTAAAGTGGAAGGGCGGCGAAAAAGAGGAAGATCATCGATGAGATGATTTGATACAATGCCTCCAACAATGGGCTCAACCATTAAAAATGAGGATGTTCTTGCGAGGATGACACAGAACTATACAAAGGGTCAAAGTGACTTGGAACCAACTCGATGCCACATAACAACAAAAATCTTCAAATCATGTTTTTGAACTGCCAATAACTTTGTCTCCTAGGGAAAAGGTCTGGAGATTTTTTTTTTGACTGTGTGACCTAAGAGTTCCGGGGAATTACTACTGGTGTCTTATGAGTCGAGGTCAGGAATGCTGCTAAGCAGTCTACAAGTCCAGCTCTTACCGATGGACTTCAGCAAAGTGATCAGTGTTTGAATCTCTGTTTTCAAGCAATAGGAACAGCTGGTTTTGCTTAAAACTAAATAGATACAGCAGTGTTTTGAACAGTAAATCATAAACGGAAACATCTGTGAGTGAACATCTGAAAATGATAACAGCAGCAAATTAAGACCTACAACACTGTGTGTAGTACATATTACTAACAATAAAAAATTTTAAAAACGACAATGAAAGTGTGGTTTATTTTAACTCAATTAGATTGTACATTGAGGTCTCTCTGAACAGATAGAAACAGAGTTGACCCGTTTGAAGAAGGACAGATTTGAGTCCTGCCCTCTCCTCAATCCATATTCTGTTCTTCCTTCCTCAAATTCTGTAGCCTTCCAACGTCTTAGAACATTGTGAGAGATTTTATGTCAGCTGGAGCTGTGTGAACTCATAGAGGTGGAGTCCAACCTGCCAATCAGACCATAGCCTGATGATGCCTACCTGGGGGCATGGTGTTTTTAGAAGAGAAACACTGCGAACGTCTCCTTCCTATCTTGCTCTTCACCTTCCTTCTCATTGGGACTTCATGGGGACTGTGTCTTCCGCTGGGGGTGGTCTCATGTGGCTTGCAAGGGCTGTCAGGACTCTGCCATGTTTCCACCAAACTTGGATCAATCTGACTGCATCCACTGGCCGATGATCTTGCTTCCCACTTCCCCTTTCTTTGTCATCAGTCTGCAGACACGTGTCTCTGAAGAGGGCGTCAGTAATCATTGGACCCATAGACTTATGTAGGACTGGGTTGAGATGCCTTCTTGATATAGGATTACTTCTTGACATAATTCTGTTTCTATATGTTTATCAGGATCTCTGGTTTTGTTTCTCTTTATCAGGGATGCTAAATACATCGATCACAATCTACTAGTCAATCACGAACATGTGTGATTAGATTGCATGACATTAAAAAAACAGACATAAGCCTATCATCAATCCCTTTAACTGACATGCAGTGCACCCAATCAGATGCAATCTTATGTGTCAAACGCATGCATAAAGAGCTGTGCTAATTGCAGAAAAACTCACCAGCTAAGCTATCGCCAGTTTTTGCACTTTGCTTTTTTTTCCTCTCTTAAATGTAAGAAAGGGTATTAAAAGGGGGGGGGGAGTTAGACCAAGTAAGAAGACAAAAACATATCACTTGTAGATTTTGACACCACAAGGCGGCATTCAGCTGAAGTCCAGAACGCATCAACAGTTCTGGAATTTACTCACAGAGGAAAAGTACCCAAACATGAGAAAATGTGCTACCTCCTTGACTGCATTCTTTAATTCTACTTATTTATGTGTCAGCCTTTTCCCACATAAAAATCACTAAGCGCAAGTACCGTTTCATCATGACATGATCATTAGGCAATGTTCTTGAGACTGACTTTCAGCAGCTACTGTCTGGACTGTGCATCCCTGGCTCATTCCATTCAGTGCAAGTCATCAGAGTCAACTCAGGTAATGATAAAAAATGTACATAGTCAATTGTGTTGTGCAATATGGACTCATGCAGTTAAGCAAGGTACATAAGCATACATTGTACAGATAAAGAATTCTCAATGAATATATGAATAAATTTAGTAAACAAATAGTAAAAATAAATATATGGTTTGCATTTTTGTAGTTAGTAGATCATTTTGACTTGATCATCTCATAAGTAGTTCGCATGCTGAAAAAGTGTGAGCATCCCTGCTCTATATAATTCAACCTAACACAAACATGATTGGGGCAAAGTCCCTTAGACATTTGCACTGAGCTTCAATGTCTAGTGTTTCTATTAAGTGATTATTGATTCTTGTGTGGCATTTTCTGCAATATGACATTGTGTGTTAAGATGAAGACACTCTAGCAATGTCCTCTAGGAGTATCACCCTTTGTGGACCAGAGGAGCCTGAGTAGTTATTTCATTCACATTCAATTCCCCAGGCAGGGAAGTGGTCTCCACATCACCTATGTAGGTCCTGTTGTTGGTGCTGTCAGGTGCTATGAAGTCAATTCCAACCTATAGAGACCCTATGCAAGACATATATTGAATTCATTGAATCCTCACAACATCGAAGGGAGGAGACAGCTTCAATATTAACATTGGAGAATGTTATGGGGAATGTGAATGGGGAAAGGGGGGCAGAAAAAGAGGCTGGTTTATTGGAACACAATTTTTTAAAATGCCAACACAAACCCACTGCTATCAAGTTATTCCTACTCATAGAAATTTTTTATGGATTTTGAAGATGTAAATATTTAGGGGTATAGCTTGGCTCATCTTTTGCCCTCCAATGAACCGGTGGGTTTGAATCACTGACTTTGAAGCTAGCAGTCAAGGACTTACATGACAAGTCTGACGAGTTCCTGTTCAAGGACGGTCCTGGGCTTAATGGTATAGCAATATATATCTAGTTGTAATAGTTGGGTTTACTGTGCCAACTTGCCCAATAGGAACATCTGGGATTAATCAGGCCACAGTTTGCTTGGAAGGCAAAGATATAAATGGCTATGTAAAGTCTGTCCCCATCTCTCTTGCTCTCTGGTGATTGGACCAATATGCTACTGCTTTAACTAGTTCTCTGCCTCAGCCTGTGTGCTACACTACCTCTGGATCAAGCCAATCTGTGGATTGTGGTGCTAGAGCTTGAGGCTCCTTGGGACATACTTCGCCATGCTCTTGGTATGTGTATCGCTTGAGCTTGAGTCTGGTGAATCCTGGCACCTTTCATTGCTTGAGTTTGATATTCCATCCGGGCCTGCTTCACTAAATCCCTGAGCTACTGACTGTTACTTGCCTACCCTACTTTTTGCTGCCTGTGGGAAAACTCTGCCTGCCTTGTCCAACAGAAGACTGTGCTGTCTGCTTCCTTCACCTTGGAGCCAGCAGCCCTCTTGAGTTGAAGGTGAATTGAAGGACTTCCAGTATATTAACTGTCCCAGGAAAGTGAGTTGAACTGTGCCTTCTATATTGTTGTATGGACTACTTAGCTGACATATAATGTATGTATGTGTATATATATATATATATATCAGTTTCTAGTTTATTTAGTACTTTATTGTGGAAAAGAGATCACAGATCAATACACTTGCCCTCATTCATATCTCCATTTAACTCACTGGCTCCTTTAGAAAACAGACAGATACAGAAGGGAATCCTATGGAGAAGCTCTATGCTATATTCTAGGATTGCTGTGGGTCAGAATTGACTCCTTGGTAGTGTGCTTTCTCATGGAGCATAGCAGCTCATTTGGCCAGCTAGACAGAACCCTGGAAAGAGATCGGAATATCAAGAACAAAAAGGTCTGAAATAGATGTAGATGGATTACAAAGCAGAACAACGTCAGAGCATCAGTAGACATATTTGAAGAACATTTTTGGTAATTTTCAAATGGATTGACAGCTTGAAATTGTGTCGCTACATTTGTATGCTTTGTGTTGTCCTAGTGTTTGTTGGTTTGAGACTATTGGGGAGTTTTTCTGAGCATTCTGTACTGCTGTTAATATTGTAACAATATCATAATTAAAAACACAGGCAGTGACCTTACCCCTTGCTACTTAACTTTTGAGACTCAGTGTGGAATTTTGCCCAAGGTGGCATCTATTTGAATAAAAGTTGCTTGTAGTCAACTAGGAAGATACATGGAAGTCTGTCTTGAGACAGACTTTTAACCTTAAAACAACAATAACAACAAAACCACCCCATTGAAACTACCAACCCCTTCTGAGGCAGAAGAGGAGGCTCTCTGTTCCCATAAAATATTCACGACTTCAGAAACCCATAGGGGCAATTGTACTCTATCCTATAGGCAGTGGTAGAATTCAACTGATTCACACCAGTTCGGCAGAACATATGCTAAATTTTTGTTGAATTTGGCAAACCATTTGCCAAAATGGCATTTGTAATCAGGGTACTCTCTGAGGTGGGTGGTTGGGCAGCCACCCAAGGTGAAAGATCACAATTTTACATTCCTTACATTCCTTAACTCCTTATTACAACAGTGTGATAACATGATAAATGAACACATGTAAGAGCAATTGAAGGGTCGAGATAGAAAAGATTTGGTGAGCCTCACCCTTGCTCTCTTGGTCTGGGATCTTAGGACCAGCAGGCTGCCTTGTTTGTCCTGTGCCTCAATCGCCAAGCTACACTACCCATGGAACACCAAATCTGTGGACTGTCTCACTGTGAGTTGAGGTTCTTTCAAGCTCCTGAGCTGGGGACTCTTGGACCCTGTCATCAGGCTGACTGTTTGTGACCTGCCTTGCTGCTTGTGGCCGGATAGCCTGAATTGCTCCACAGAGGACTACTCAGCGACCCTCAAGGCCCAGACTGCCAGTGTACTAGCTATCTCCCACAGTGAGTTGCACTGAGCCATTTGTACTGCTTTATAGATTAGTTAACTACATATTATTTATGTTAGATATCGTTCTAGCTATATAAATATATAGAGAGAATTATTAGTGTCTGGGTTTTGTTTCTCTAGAGAATCCTGTCTAACACTAACAGTATATTCTAAACAATTAATGTTCATTGTGTCCATAGGCTTAAAAAATTAGCTGGAACTATGCTTGTAATATTTATTCATTTCTTCAAACTCATTATACTTTTGATGAAACAGTACATTTTTATTCCCTTGTGTTTGTTACTTCAATAAGAAAACAAATAAAGTAAAGATTAGAAATGGCAATCAGAGGGTAACCCTCCTCACTAAAGCTGCCATTCATTTCAGCTTCAACTTCCTCCCCAAATTCCCAAGACAATTTGAGCTATTTGGAGTGAATCATGCAATTCCTAAAAGTATGTAAAAGCTCAAAATAATCAGAACCATTCTATAAGTTCAGTAGAAATGGAAAGGATTTTTTTCAAAGATGTCATACTAAGTTCAGAGAAGAGAAGTCACCCAGCTGTTTCCAATATATCAAAATAATGATTATTGTCTAATTGGCCTACTCTGATAGTACGAATGGTTAAAGATAAGTCACCCAGCCAAGGAGGGTTCGCTAAAAGCAATGACTATTGCAAGTGAGGGTGCCGATCAAGAAACAACATGAGACTATAGTAAATAGAAAATGTATTGGTTTTTGTCAGGCATTATTTAATATATTTTAAAAACCCATAACATAATATAGTTTGGGGTACCTCTTTTATTGCTATCATTTAAGGATTAACTATATTTAATAATGAACTACCTTTTGGTATATCTTTTGTCATACTTGAAACAGTCATTATGGCAGTGAACAAGTTATTAAATTATTTAAGTCCTATGACTGTCTATAGACTCACGATGAGTTTAATTTTAGAAACACTCTCTTCAAGTTTCCATTTTCTCTTTCCTTTAACAAACTCTTCTTTTATATGTGTTAGTTTTAGTTAACTACTCTATTTAAAGAGTGCACTGTAGGAAAGCTATCTTTTGGATGGTATAGTGCAGTGAGATGTAGTCAATTGCCTAATGTGACCCTTCTGGCCATATCCCTTTTTCCATAGCTGCTTTTGTGATGCATTATAAGTTCTATCTATGAGGCCTCTGGCTATAAACTCATTTTGGAGGGAATCCTCTGCTATACTCATGGAAAGGATGAAGGTGGGATTAGGACTCAACATTAGTAGAGGTTGTGAACAACATCATACTCTCTGTTTCCTTGGGGCGTGGTCTGCTGAAAGACAAAAGTCATACCTCAAAGCTGTTCATCTGTATATATGAGCCATCTGAGGAGGACAGAGAGACATGCCAGGATCATCAGAAGATGATCCATATTTGAGATCTTCCTGGGACCAGACACACGACTGAGACCAAGGCAAGCTGACACTGGCACAGTGCACAGTAGTGGTGCCCAAACCAGGAGATTTGGGAGCTGAGCCGTGGGCTGGCTGCATGGCATAAACAGAGAGAGACCAAGAGACAAAGTGGCTGAGGAGCTGAGGACTGAAGCGAGAGTGGGGTACTAGCTGAGAAGAGGTGTTGGTGAAGACCAACATCCTTACTGTTTACCGATCCTCACCTGTGGTAAGAACGATTGGAAAGATTGTGAAGCCTGCCCGGGTGGTCCATACCACGCGTCAGAACCAACTCCATGGTCCAAAGTAACAACGACAACATTAACTCACCTAATACACTCCCATGCTTGTGACTTTTGCCTGTGAGTTCTGGATGGTCATTACAATGAATCATTAAACCTAGCTGACATTGAGTGGTGTAAGAGGAAGAGTTGGTGTCAGAATAGCTAAGGAAAGATGGTTGAGGCGTGTCTGCCCTCTGACCCTTGGCAATAGGGAAGCCAAAGCATGCCAGATATGGCCCTCTGTGATGTCTTTACACGAGACCTTCTGAAACAAAGAATGTATAAAAATGGTGGATACTTAAAATTAAATCTATTTCTCAGGGAGCTTATACACGGTCTCTGAAGCAGACTAAAACATATATAAGTAAGATATATTCTATAAGTAGATTTTGAATTTGGACATAAACCCTAATCTAAAAAGATGTAGTTCTTATGGTGTGGCCTTGCTTATGCTTGTGAGAGTGATTACTGAAGACATGGTGCTGTTGCAAAGGGCATGGATGAAGCTGACGAAAACCAGCTAACAGAAAGAATAGCATCTAGGGTCTGAAACACTTGCCTGAAAACCAGCAGTCATATAAAGATGATGTTAACTAGTTTGGACAGAAATCATAGCCCAGCTTAAATGTGATCACAGCAATTTTAATAAAAGCCATAATTAAATTAGGGAAGGTATTAGAGCTTAAATGCTGAGCACTAGGTTTACAGTGAGAACTCTAAGTCCCTTTGGGGTCTCCACGTATCTTCAGCCTTCATTAAATTCTTTCTTATCATTACCTGGCAATATGAATAGCTCTTCCCTCAAAAAGAGTGTGTCTGAAAAATGGAGTGCGGTCGCTCAGCCCAGGAAGGGAGAAAGCCTGTCCCTTAGAGATGAATTATCTTTGTCCTATTTAAGACTTAATGTGTCTCTATGAATTATATTTGATTGTGGGGAGGTCTCTTTTCTCCCCCTTAAACTCAACTGTCAGCAGCTGATGAATTTGAAACACCAACTTTCTGTTTCGTCACCCAGCACTTAACCTGCGGTGCTACCATTTTATCCAGTATACACTAAAAGGACACTTTTAGTAAACCTTAAACGGGTCAGAAACAAGATCATCATCCAGATGTGGCAAATTGTAATGCTAAAATAGTGTCCGAAGTCTTCATAGACATTGGGCTAATTGTAGATGATAAAAAAGCAAAAACAAAGAAAGTCACAAAAATTTCAATTGGTAGCAAATCAAGTCTTCACTGTAAACTGAGGGGCTACAGAATGGTGGAATTGTTCAGGCAACACAGATGAATTGGGCAAGCTGTTGTAAATGAGCCAATTCATAAGATGGGTGGCAGGGAGAGAAAGAGTATTAATTGAAGACCAGTATCCAAGGAGACAAAACAGATATTCTCCAGTGAAATCACCTATCTATCATAAATTAAAGAATGTTTTTAGACACAAAGCGTAGGGGAGCATATCTTCAACACTCAACAACCTTACTCAGCAACTCAACAGGTGTAGGATAAGCTGTCTGGTTCTTAGATTGTTCTCTTTCTTTGGAGGGATAGGTCCACATTCCAGCTGCAGGTATTGTTAAAGGAGTCCTGTCCTGCAAATGGAACTGGGTTAATATCTAAAGTCTAAAGGGAAATGGCAAAGGTTTGTCAATTTATCATGACCCCTAATAGAACGTTAAGATTGATACAAAGGAGAACAAAGTCCCATCAAGTTGCTGGGACCCAGTGTAGCATCATAGCGCCCCCATCCCCATTTAAGGATTCCCCATTGTAGGAAACATAGCACCGTAATCATTGAGTTAGCTCTTGCTGAGTTTAGGCAATGGGGGTGATGTTTGAAAATCTTCAATTAGGGACAGGAGACTATTGCCTGCCTCAGAAGGCATACATTTGCATTCCCTGTTGTTCCCTGGATAGTAATTTTGGTTAAGCATGGGACACAAGTACAGATTAAAAAAATAGCTATCCCTATAGTGATTAAAGGGGCAAGCCATGAACCTACTGTGGGGTAAAAAGGTTACTAAACCAGTTCCATATTCCATTTAGATTCCAATTTGATTGGGGTTGTGCCCACTGAGTCACTTGGTGAATGGCTCCTACCCTACTGCTACCTCTCCGCTGGTCTTGATCTACGCACAACAGATCATATTGATAATACCCCAAAGCACTTCAGATCGGGCTAGGAAAAAGTTCAGAGCAATCCAGCCGCCAAGAACCACATCTGCTAGGGAATTGCAAGAAGCCTGCTGGGTCTTTGCTCGGTGCCTAGTGCCAGGAGGTGGCTAGTGCCTGAAAGGTTCTCAGCTAACTCTACTTGTTTCACAAGGGAGTTAAAGGGGGCAATATGGACCGGAGGATGGTCCATCCCAATCCAGAATGGTCTAAGATGGGATCGTACTCCTTGGGGGGAGGAATCAGGCTCTGCCAGCACCAGGGCTGTCCTTCAGAGAAGCCACTACCTGGGCTTCTTTCAGTGGGGAAAGTATAAAATCCAAGAATGCATTAGTCAGTAAAATGTACTTCTCTTAGACACTGAACAGTTAGGGATACAGCCTATTCTTGGGCTTGCTATCATAGTTATTGGGGTTAGGTTTCCCTCTGCATGAAAAGGTGTACCCCAATGTGGCACACTAGGACAGGTTGCCAGTAGGGCTATCTGGGAGACTGGTATTCATAAGCTATGGAACACTTAAACCCTGGGTATGAGGGAAATCTCTGGAAATCTCTAAAGCTTCGTTCAGAATCCCTCCTCTTGGTTCTCTAGGCCACATCTGTCACTCGCCATTTTCGCAGTGGAATTATAAAGACTTGTGAGAAGAAAGCATGGGACAGAAAAGGAGTATTGAGTCAGCAGGGCACAGATGGAGGCCCCAGGGTCTTGCTGTGTTATGGATAAAGTGACCAGATTTTAAGCTGGACACCATTAACTGGGGGGCGGCGAGGGTTCTTGATTAAAAATTTGGTCTATATGGAACAGCAAAAATTTCCATATAACACAAAAATAGTATTGTACTATATTTTAATTTAAAAATGCCACAGGACATTGTTAAATTGTTAATAAGCGGGATGTCTGGTCACTTTAGCTATGAAGCAGTTAGGGATTCCTAAGTGATAATTAAGCAATGGAGCCACTGTAAGGCTTAATACTGCTCCATACCTGGGTCCACAGTGGCAAGTCCAGTGATGGCTCCAGGTTCTCCTGTTGCTACTGCTTGGGACATAGATACTAGGCCATTCACGGTCTAGTCCTCTCCATCAGGTATATAGACAGGTTTCTAATTGTCCTTCCCCATGACTGATTTTCACATATTCTTTATATATTTTCCACAAAAGCACATTCCTGTACCAGAGAGTGTTGCCCCAGTGATGAAAATAGACAACTTGTGATTCCCTTCCAGAGTATTATCTTCCAACAGGCTGATTCCTGGAGGAGGTGCTCTCTTGAAATCATGGCCTCCTGGAGGACTTGGGGACTCTGCACTACCCAATGACAGATACTACACTACACAGTGCAAGCAGAGGGTGTCTCCAACCATCAGAGAGATCTCTCCACTTGCTTGCAAGTTTGAGGGGGCTTGATCAAAGCCTACAGGATCCAGCAAGATAAAAGAGAGATCTGAACACAGAAACTTATTCATCCTCCTGATTTTCTGTCCTGTGGTGTCCCACAGATGAGTCCTTTCCTTCTTCAGGACGACTTGTCTTCACACAGATATACTTTGAAGTGCAATCCAGTTAACTTTAATGAGAAATGTGGTGTCAAGACTTCCCAATGCTCTTAGATGCAGATTGAGCTCCAGGATGCTGGCTCTTCTGGATCATGGGAAGCACTCGGCTTCCTGGGCAATACTTGTGAAGGACTATCTAGGTAGATAGGTAGAGACAGCCATTCTCAGAGGAGCATGTTGGTTAATACTTGGGATTATTTGATTTAGTGACCACTCCCAATTTCTCCACTCTACCTGGTTAAGGACGGGAGAAGGAAAATCAGCCTTCTGAGGGAGGTCTCAGGACACACCAGTTCATAGGGCTTCATTTGGAGCCAACTTTGGGGGACATGCAGATCCAGAACAAGGAATAGCTTTAATCCAGGTTAAATCAGCTTCTTGACACTGTTTAGCAATTGCCCTCTTGAACATATGATTCATCTATTCAGTATTTCCTTTCAGTGCATTTCTCCCTGCTGAGTATAATTTCTAGGCCATGTCCAGTGCTTTACTAACTTCCTGGTTTAGCTTGGTGACAAAGCCTCATCGATTTTCACTTTGTATGAATAAAGGAAGCCTAAACCTTGAGATGATTTCTTGCAAAACTATGCCGACTGCTTCTGGGGCCTGCTCAACCTGGCTGGTCAAGGCTTCCATCCATCCAGTCTATTCTCAAATATTCACAGCCACCAGTGAATTCTGACTCCCAGTGATGCAGTAGGGCAGATGAGAACTGCTTTTACAGGTTTTTAAGACTATAACTCTTTAACAGAATGGAAAGTCTCATCTTTCTCCCAGGAAGAGGCTTGTGCTTTTGAACTAGTAACTTCACGGTTAGAAGCCCAACTTCTAGCCCACTATACCACAAGTGCTCCTTCCATCCAGCATAAGTACACACTCAAACAGGTAGAGTAAGTTGCATGGAACCTCGGACTGTGAAACCAATGACTGTGAAACCAATTGGCCAAACTTCCCTGAGATTTGCTGTCGAATGCAGGATGTGAGATCCCCAACTCAGGTTTCTTGTGGAAGACCTGGAGTCAGGTAAAAGACACAGGGCCCCAGCTTCTCAGAACAAGTTCTCCCTGTCAGGATTGAAGGTCTGGGATCCAGTTTATTCTGTCCTTGTCAACCTGGGGGTATTCTTTCTTTCAGTGCCCCTTCTGCTTATAGATCTCACATTGCAGTGCAGGACTCTTCCCTCCATTTGGGAAATTAGTAGAAGCTGCTCGTGTAGTGGATGAAAGGGTCATTGTACAAAAAGAAAAGGTTACTTCCTTTTCCTGATCCTGATTGCTAAAAGCCATGGATGTTATGTCTAGTAGCTGCCCAATTGGCATTTCCAGCCTCCATCAAGGTTTTGCAACTTTTTCCTAATGTTGGGTGCACTCTGGGAGATAAATGTCATCTTCACTAACCTGGGATTTTTTTTCTTCCTGATTAGTGTCAGTGGACTGATGGTAAACCTTTATCTCCCACTCAAAGACCATTAGAGAATCATCTTTCTCCTCTTGGATGTTGGCTCTTTAGCTTCAGAGCTTCAGTCCAAGGTCAAGAATAAGCCAGTCTTTATGTACATCAGATGCTGGCAAGCCCCCTTACCTCCTTGAAATCCCAGTCCAGATTTTGGGATTCCTTGGTTATCTAGTTCCCCAACAGAGACCTCTGCAAAAGGAATCTGCCCATCCAGGAACTGTTAATGCCTCTTCTAAATATCATCCCATGCCCGGTATGTGGTTATGTGTCAGTTGTTGTGATAAGTCAGTTCCAACCTAGTGATTTATGTACAGCAGAACGACAAACTGCCCAGTGCTGCACCATCCTCACAACTGCTCTTACGTTTAAGGCCACTGGTGCAGCCACGATGTCAATCCATCTTGGCAGAGCCTTCATCTTCTCACAGCCCTTCTACTTTCCCAAGTATAATGTTCTTCAGGGACTGGTCTCTCCTGACAACAGGTCTGAAGTACATGAGGCAAAGTTTGAAATCCTTGTCTCTAAGGAGTACACTGGCCCTATTTCTTCCAAGTCAGATTTGTTCGTCTTTTTATTTTTTAAAGTCATTTTATTGGGGGTTCTTATAACATTCCATACATTGATTGTATCAAGCATATTTCTACATGTTGCCATCATCATTGTGTAAACATTTACTTTCTATTTGAGCCCTTGGTATTAGCTTCTCTTTTTTACTTCACACTCCCCTCCCAACCTCGGGTCCTCTTGATAAATTATAAATGATTATTGTGTTTATATCTTACACCGACCGCTGTCTCCTTCACCATGTTTCTTAGTTCATCCCCCTGGAGGTATTATGCATCGATCATTGTGATTGGTTCTCCCCTTCCCCTCACATTCTCCCTACCTTCCTGGTATTCCCTACTCCCATGTCTGTTCCTGAGGGGTTTGTCTGACCTGGATTCCTTGTGTCGTTAGCTCTTATTGGTACCAGTGTACATGCTCTGGTCTAGCCAGAACTGAAAGGCAGAACTGGAATTATGAAATGGGGTGTGAGGAAGCCTCCAAGAACCAGGGGAATATTGTGTGTTTCATCAGTGCTATACAGTGCCCTGGTTGACTCATCCTTCCTTGTGACCCTTGTGTGAGGATGTCCTATTTTCTAAAGATGGGCTTGGGGTCTCTGCTCAGACCCTCCTCATTCTGAACACTATGTTTTTTGTTGGTTTGTTTTGAGATTTCCAGTTCCTGTTATCTGACTCAGTCCATACCTCATGACCTCACAGACATGTGTACTTCTTCCATATGGGTGTGTTGTCTCTCTGCTAGAGGACCACTTATTTAACTTCAACCCTTTAAGACCCCAGATACTGTATCTTTTGATAGCTGGACACCATCAGCTTTCTTCTCTACATTTGTTTATGCACCCATTTTGTCTTCAGTGATTGTTCTGAGAGGATAAGCATCACAGAATGCCAGGTTGTTAGAACAAAGTGTTCTTGCATTGAGGGAGGGCTTGAGCAAAGGCCCAAAGTCCACCCAGTTCCTCAATGCTTTGCCTTATAAATCTATGGAATCTATAGAATAATACCTCTATTTTAAGGATTAATATATTTACAAAATGCACACCTATGTTTATACCTCTATCCATAGCTTTGTTTCCTAGATCTTCTATTTCTTTTTACCTTCCTCCTGCATGTCATCACGCTTGCCCTTCTTCTGCCTCTTAATAATTCCTTTCAGCTACATTGCTGTTGGTATGGCCTCCTTCTTGGTGCTTTTAATTCCCTTGTTGTTCTCCTGTCTATGGTGGTGTTTGCTCATTGCTCCTTACCTCCTCATCCTTCTCCCCCCAGGTCCCTCCAGAATCTTTGGTCTCTGCTTTCTCCTCAGGCTTGTTTCCTTCCCTATCTTATATTGGTAGGCAAGTAAGAGAGACAGAACAAAAAGAAAACAAAAGATGGAATAAAAGAGGAAGGGCTAATAAAAAAGCATACATTATTCCAAGTCTGTCTGTTGACCTTTATGACTATCTCCCTACTGGTCTTGTGTGGCTCTGGGAAATACCCCTCCTGTTTGTCCTTGTGGTGGTCTATGACACTTCCAATATTCTTCTCAAGCACCTCAATTCCAATGTTGATTCTTCTTCAGTCTTCCTTACTCAACATCCAACTTTCACATGCATATACAATACTATGATAGTCTAGGTAGACTAGGGAAACAAATCCACAGAAACTCATATGCTTAAGAGAGTTTTATATAAAGGGTAAGTGTACAATAATATAGCATCCCAACCCAATACTGTCCAAACCCATAAGTCCAACATTAGCCATTAGCCCAGATGTCTGACACCAAATCAGTGAGCATGTAAGCACCTCAGTGCTGGGAGGGGTCTCCACATGGTTGCCCCAGCACCCAGGGCTGCATCAGGATAGGTCCATGTGGTTTCTTTTCAGGGATGTTTTGCAGCACTTAAGCCTTGCGAGCTGAAGCAGGGAACTAGCTAAGGCAACTGCATCCTGGTATGACCATCAGAAAGCAAGAGCCCCAAGAACAAGAAAGGTGAGGCTCACCAAGCCATTTTAATTTTTCTGCCCTTCAGTTAATCCCATATTTGTTTATCAGCCAGGAGGTTGGCATAATAAACCTTACCTATCAAAATCCACCCCTTGCCAATTTGGCACCTGTACACAATTCTTTAGTCTAACAATTGCAGTTAAGTAACACCTACACCTCAATCTTATAATACTATGAATATATTCCCCTACCTATGATAATTTATAAAACAACCACTTTGTGCCTTTATCCTCCCAATTTTGGGTATCCAATTTCTATACTGCCCACTTACTGATGTATCAACCCAATGCTCTGAGGAGACAATAATCTTTTTCGCTGTGAAGAATCTTCATTTCTGTTGGAACCTTGTGAAGTCCACATCCACATGGAACCTTCGGTGGTAACCCATCAGCAAATGAACATTCCAAAGGCTCACTCTCACAGACTTTACCCAATTCACATCACCACAGTTGGCTGCATGCTGAGAAAGCAGCTACTGTACAGTCACATTTCGAGTCAGAAGACCAACTTTGTCTAAGCTGACACTCCTTCTCATGGGCTTCCTTTGACACTTCTGACATCTCTGCTGGAGTTGAGTTGGTGAGCAGCCTTGACCACACTCCAGATGCCCAACTCTCCTGCCATGTAGAGTGAAGAGGTAACCATGACACTGACTCTCTACTCAACCAGGGCATCTTCTGGCAGAGATTCAAGTAGCACCTCTTTTTCATTTCCTGCTGCACAAAAAACTGCTGTGGAGGAGAATTCAAGTTCTGGTACAATGTTTGAAAGACCAGATCCTCCTTAATGCTAAATCTAACTGCAAGATGGTGTCACAAATTAAAGATCCGTTTTCTGGTCTCTGCCCCTCCGCCCCCACCTCCCAACTGATATGCCCATGCCACATTGCAAAGGAAAATCAACTGCATTGCAACCATAGGTTCATAGCTGTATCTTTTCAAATTCAATTTTGCCCACCATTTGTCACCAGTTAGTCATACTCTGATGGCTTGTGTGTTGCTCTGTTGCTGGAGGATATGTTATTTGTACTTCACATAACAGGAGAGTCACTCAAAGTGAATAGGTTCAGCAAAAATTCCAAACTAGAAACAGACTACAAAGAAGAAATAAGCTATCCACTTGTAAGGAATTAGCTGCTGGAAACTTTATGGATAGCATTTAAATATTTCCAAATGGTGAAAACAATATGAATAGTACAGAACATCGTCAGAGGTAGTGACACTAGATGAGCCACTCAGGTCAGAAGGCACTCAAACTATGAAAGGAGAAGTTACCTGCTCCACGTCTCTGACCTCCGTGACACTGATAGAGTAAAGCCTACAGAGGTAAAGTCCTCAGGACCTTCATTTGCTGATTGGACATGCCTCAACATTAGGATAAATAGCTACACGCTTAGATTAATAATTGGAATTTGAAATGTGCGAAGTATGACTCTAGGAAAAATGGAAAACTTTAAATGTGGAATGGAATGTAAAAAGGCTGATATTCTAGGCATCAGTGAGGTGAAATGGACTGGTGTTGGCCATTCTGAATCAGAAAATAATATCGTTTACTATATTGGAAATGACACAGTTAAGAAGAAGGTTTTTGCAATTTTTATTATAAAGGGCATTTCAAGATTTATCTATATGTCTGATGGGACTGTAGAATTATAAAACACTATGGAAATCAGTAGGGTATTTTCTTAATCAAATGCAAATACAAGTATCTTTAGATCCAGCCATATCTCTACTGGGTGTGTACCCTAAAGAAGTCAAGACTACAGCATGAATAAACATATGCACATGTATGTTTATTGTAGCAATTTCCACAATAGTAAAAACATGGAAATAACCCAAATCCACAATTATGTGGGATGAAAACAGGACTTTTCCACAATTATTATACTCCAAAATATTAAGCAAACTATTTACCAAACTATTTGGTGTGGAAGTTAAGTTAGCTATTCTCCCTGTGGTTCCCAGTTATCTGAGGCTTTTGTGTGTTTCACAACAGAGCTGACTCTCCTGCTGTTAGGATGATGCTTTGCTTTCTTTGAAGCCTGTGGGCAGATTCACATGCTGTTGTTAATGATCCCTAGTGTAACCTGGTTAGCCACATCCAGGAGTCTGGGGTCTGGTCTTGTCACATGGAACTCTGATACTTCCCTTTCCTATAATGTGTGCATATGGTACAACCCCTTCCTGTGATGTATGTCTTGATCTGTAATTAGGGACCTGACATGGCTCCAGAGGGTATATAAAGACACAGCATAGCATAGAGGCTCTCTCTCTCCTGTGCCTCAGTGCCAGACACTCTCAGCCCCTCTCCCTCATCATGTAATCCTTTCCTTCTACTCTCTATCTCCACGTGGGCCACCAAGTGGGGTGACAGTGATGTGATATATATCTGACGCATAGTGTTTCTCTCTCTCATGTTCTCTATATACTTATTATAAAAAGTCATAATTATCACTGTACAACTGCCTATTGAACCCGTGATGTATGTATCAGAAGCTGGCCTCTTCTGATACAATTATAGAGGAATGGATAAAGAAGATCTGGTTCATTACTTCATATTATGGAATATTATGCACCAACAAAAAACAATAACAACTCTCATAAACATGGCAAGGCATAGACAAAACTAGAGAATATTATACTTAGCAAGTTCAGTCAATCTTACAAAGATAGGTATTTAGTAGCACCATTGCTGTAAGAAAAAGCAAAGAAAAAAGAAGCATGGTCTATATATCAACAGAGAAGACTTTGAAGACTACTAAGAGATCAGGAATGGGGATAGGAACAGGGAGAGAGGATGAGATGGAGGAAGAACCACATATAGCAGCGTTTACCAGGATACTTCATTTCTTGAGATGGGTTATGTAGCATTATCTATATGTGTGTATATATAATGTTTCTTTAAAAAACAAAAAATCTATCCAGATTCTTTATCCCTGAGTGGCTTTAAAAAAAAAAGGGAGAAGTAAAATTGAAATGGACTTGGAGTCCATATTTCTGTTATCAGCTAAGCAACTAGCTAGCATTTGGACCATGAGGAATTCTTAAAAATAAGAAGCTATAAATATTATATGTTTCATAATACATAAAAATGGATTCAACCTATTTCTTCCCTATTGGACATCTATGGCTTCAAAAGTGCATATCCAAATATGTATTATTTAATATTGCTACATATTGGATACCACAGGTTTAGAAAAAAGCTTATTAACAACCTGCTTATACAGATAACATGAGCCTTCTTGCTGTACTTGCTTATGAAGATCAAGAATTATAGTCTTTAGTATAGATTATAACTGAATATAAAAAAGCCCAAAAATCTTCACAAGTAGATCAGTAGGTAACATCAAGATTAGAAGAGAAAAGTTTAAAGGATTTCATCTTGCTTGGATCTACAACCAGTGTTCCTGGAAGCAGAAGTCAAGAGCTCCATGATGCTTAACACTGAGCAGGTCTGAGGTTCCAGGTCTCTGTAAAGTGTTGAGAAACAAGAATGCTACTTTGAGGACTAGTGTGCACCTGAATCAATCCAGGGTTATTTTCAATGGCTTCATAGGGGTGCAGTGAAGCAACGATGAAGCACACAACTTTCCTCTAGTTCTTCAATGCTTCCTCCCCCCACTATCAAGATCCCAGTTCTACCCTACAAATCCAGCGAGATCAGAGGGGGAACACTGGTATGGATAGGAACCAGAAACTTGGGGAATCTGGGGTAGATGATTCCTTCAGGACCAGTGGTGAGAGTGTTGATACCGGGAAGGTGGAGGGAAGGTGGGGTAGAAAGGGGGAACAGATTACAAGGATCTACATATCACTTCCTCCCTGGGGTAGGGACAACAGAAAAGTAGGTGAAGATAGATGTGGGACAGTGTAAAACATGACAAAATAATAATGGTTTATAAATTATCAAGGGTTCAGGAGGGAGGGGAAAGAAGGGAGGGAGGGGAAAAATGAGAAACTGATACCAAGGGCTCAAGTAGAAAGCAAATGTTTTGAGAATGATAATGGCAGCAATTGTACAAATGTGCTTGACATGCAATGGCTGGCTGGATGGAATGTTATGAGTTGTATGGATCCCCCGTAAAATGATTTTTTTACATTGGAAATTGAGAAAGGAATACTGAAGAAAACTAATGCATTTGAGAATATTGAAAGAGAGGAAGGCGGGGGCAAGAATATTGAAAGTATCCTAGACTGCCCAAAAGAACAAATCCATTTTGGAAAAAAGTGCAGTCAGACTGTTGAGGCTTAGTCTCATATCCTTTGGCTATGTTAGAAGACACCAGTCCCAGGAGAAGGACACAGTGCTTGGTAAAATGGAGTTCCATCTACTACCATCATCCCCGTGCAGCTGCTAACACCACTCTGGATGTGAAAATGTTGGGAGCTCAATTTCAATGGACTGACCTGAGAATAATAAGCTCTCACAAGACCTGGGAGGAGTCCTGATGCTCACATTCCACTAGAGAAGGTGAGGGAGCAGACAGGAAGGTGAAATCCACAACAGCAGACTGAAAGCCCAGCGGGAGATGCTCTTTGATGTTTCTTTCCATCGAATGAAAGTCCTCAGCGCTGCTTCAGTCAGGCTCCGTGGAAGGATCATGGGAGCTCAAAGCAGAAACCAAAGGAGCATTTCCTTTAAAATCAAGCTTCATTTTAATTCAGTCTCATCGAAAATGGGTCAACGGAGAAATTGTTTTTTATTTTTTCCTGAACACGGCCATTAAAACTGGATTTGGAATAACTATTGGGGGCAATGGCCACGTTGCAGTTCTGCAAGAACAGTTTGCACAGCTGCAAAAGGGAGTTCTCTGTGGACTTGTTCCAAGCAGAGCAGGAGGAAGCAGAGAGCTTGATGTCAGCCTTGCTTCTGAGCACAGAGACCAGGTCCCACCCGCAGCCCCAGAGCTCACAGAGCCCCCCAAGCTGGCTTCTTGCTTCCAAAGTGAGAGCCTTCACAAAGGTGCCCAGAGTTCTGCTTTGAAAGGGAAACTCTTGCTTGGGATGGGCAGAGCAAACATTTGGGCACGGATCACACTCTGTGCCACTGCCGAACAGATTTAGAGCGAGCTGAACAGACTTTGTGGTGGCTGGAGTTTTGGCACAAGACTTTTATTTCCATCGTGCTCTGCTTTGGGCTGGCTCAAAAGGTTTCTCTTTCTTAAATAGGAATGTACTTTGGATGTAAAAATCTGGCTACCATATTTTCTTGGCCTATTTGCTTCCAACCGATTATTTTTCACAGTCTCGTAAATCAGTTTTATTAATAATCCCCTGTGTTGCCATGGGAGTATGTGAATATGGTTGCTGGATAAAAGGCAAGACACCCAATTAAATTTGTATTTCAAATAAATAAAAAAACTATTTAGTATAACGCTATCCCCCCCCCCTTTTTAATTTTGGGTGCTTTAAATGATTTATATTACGATTACTATTTTTATTGCTATTGGTCTGTCCAATTTTTTTAACCTGTCTGTATTACTTTAATTCATAGGTTCCCAAGCTTATTTGGCACATTGCCCACTTAAAAGAATTACACAACACCTCCCTGGAAATTAAAAAAAATTGTGCTATAGCCCATAATTCAGGATAATGTATCAATATTTGCTTTCCTGGATCATTCGAGCCCCACATCCTTGGGGGGTGGCATTGTCCACTTAGGAAAATAGTGGGTATGATATTTAGGTTCTGACTAGGATCTTGAGAAGTTTGGACTTAACACAAAGTAAATGTGTCCAGGCTACACCGGGTAGCAGGGCAACAGCATACTCAGCTTGCAACCTGATGATGTCTGCCTCGGGGTGTGGCCTACTTTGTATGTATAATCATGTGCTGTGCAAGGCTCTCCTCCCCTTTTCCTTTCTGCTGGCCCGGATACTGCCTCTGATTTCTTGGAACCCAGGCTAGCAGCCTGCCATTTTGCCTACCAATCCTGGGAATCATTAGAACCTACCGAGTCTGACCTCCTGATATGACGTGTCTTTCATCAGTCTGCTACTTTCTGTTTAATGACTTATTAGCTAGCAGCTCCATGAGTTAGGCTTGCCTGCTCTAAGGCTGCCTGGGACATTTTCTTGATATGTATATTTTTCTCAGCTTCTTTCTCACTAGATAAGTATATCTGCATGTGGGCGAACCCATCTGGAGATGGATAGATGAGTGGTGTCTCAGTTCCTGAGACCATCAGAAATATGTGTTTTCTTTTTGCAAAATTACTACTATTCTTATTACAGAAATATGTCTTTTCTGATGGTCTTATGTGACTCCTGTGATGGGGTCATTCGACCCCCCCCTCCACCCCCTACCCCCGCCCCGAGGTTGAGAACTAACAGATTAGTATTGAGTGATTTTCAACATCACAAATTCTTTCTTCAGTTGCTTCACCTTTTTAATAGATTATCTCTTTTAATACATTATCTCCTTCACCTTTTTAATGTATTATCCATTTCTGAAATATTGATATTAATCTTCTGGATTTCAGTGTACTGTTTTTGTATGGCTCTTACTTTTTTATTTAGAATTGTTCTTGTAGTGTTTATTTAGGATTGTTCTAAAATGTCGCCTGTGTTTCCTTGATTTGTTTTTGATCATTCTCTCAAATCATTGAAAACTTAAATATCACTCTTTTGAAATTTTGATCAGGTATTCACAATGCCATTTCTTCCTCATGTAGACTTTCTGCTCTATATTTTGGTATCTTGTTGGCATGATTCTATCTTGTGTCTCTGAGGCATTTTGTTCTTGTATTCATTTTCGATTGGCAATTTTATCAAATGGGTAATATCCATTTTTCCTAGCAAGAATGATAGAAAAAAGGGAGGACCTCAAAAAAACTCCGATGATCTTTTCTTTCTCCTTGAAGTCAGGGGGATGGTGCATTTGGTTCATTCCACCAGGTCAGACTGTTAATCAAGTTTTCTATTTAGAGGTTCTGAAAAGATTGCATAACAGCATGTAACCAAAAAAAGAAGGCCAGATTTGTGCCAGATGGTGGTTTTGCCACCACGACAAAAGCGTCTGCTCACACAGCCATTGCAGTGTGCCACTTTGGGGCATAAAACTGAATGCCTCCCTTGCCTCCACACACCTGACTCACTTGACCTCGCTCCATCCAGCTTCTATTTATTTCTGAGAATGAAGAGGGACATGAAAGGACAGTGATTTGATGATGAAGAGGTGAAGGGAAAAAAATGAGGGGGGTACTGTTAGCATCCAAACAGGTGAGTTTGGAAAATGTTTCTAAGGATGGAATTGCAGATGTGACAAATGTATAAAGTGTAATAAAGAGTACTTGGAAGTTGATAGGGTTGTTTCTTTAAAGTTTTTAAATACGTGGTTTGAAAAAGTATCCATTTTGGGGAGGTGGTAGTATCCCCTCATATGTACAGTTCTCTGTTCACTTTTGTTCTCACATAATATTCCCTACTTTCATTGCTCTGTCTCCACAATAAAATCTTTATTTCTATATCTTGGATCTATAATTCTTGGATCTTGACCATACATAATTCACAGACAATGCTAATGATTATAGGTTTATTATGAAAATTTACAGGTTAAAATAGTCGGGACATGCTATAAAAATTTTCAGGGCATCTGATAAGTGCCCAGAGACCATGCCACTATCCTACACCCCTCAACCCATGGGCACTCTTCAGAGTCAGTGAACCCAACCTCCTGGATTGAGAGTCCAAGGGAAGCCCGCTCCAGTAAGCTTCAGCCTCGTGCTACTCAGCTCCAACTCCATGGCTCTGTGAAATCCAGCTCCCCCAATTAAATGCTCAGATGCACTCCACCTGTCAGCATCCTGCCCCCAAATACTGGGCTGTACTTGTTCTATGGACCAGAAAGTTCACTGCTGTGTTAGTCCGGGTAGACTAGAGAAACAAATTTCACAGACACGCATGTGGATATAAGGAAAGGGTTTATATAAAAAAGGAATGGAACACTACGAAAGCACCCCAACCCAGTCCAGTTCAAAGTCATAAGTCTGATATTAGCTCATATGCCCAACACCAGTCTATAATGTCTCCTTCCAACTCACGAAGTCACAGATCAGTGGGGGCAGAATACTGACCCTGGCAGGGGCCTCCCCATGGCTCCTCACTTCCAGGGCTCAGGGTCCGTCAACAGCATCCAGTGGTGGCAGAAGTAACTCAGCGCTGGCAGGAGTCTCCATGTGACCTCTCCAGCTTCAAAGGTCTGACTCCATCAAGGCCAACCCATGTGGCTTCTCCAGCTCCTCAGATGCTGGCACCTTGTCTTGTCCGTGATTCATCATCTCTGAGACTAACTCCCAACAACTGGGGAAGATAGCGTCTCATCATCGTGAGGAAAATGTCACGAGATTTCCCAGAAGTCTCAGGAGAAGGCCATGCCTACACGGAGACCTCATTGGCTACACAATGGCTATCTCCAATTAACAGGCTAGACTCCACCCCTACATTTCAGTCATAAAATTAACATAAGCATATGACTGCCACAACTGCTGTGTCTCATAATTAGCTCCTGTTCTGCTGCTGCTGCTTCTCTATCACTCCTCTGAGAGCAAGCTTGTCTTCTGAATCAAGGAGGTTTACTGCACAAGGATATCAAAGTCCGCAGAATATGCTCCATTCCTGGCTCTAACAGGCTGTGAAATCCCCTGCTTCTGCTTCCCAGACAGCTTATGAGATTCACAGCAGATTGACCATCACAATGAATTCTGTTAACAAGCAGTCACAACTGGACCCCATCAGTATCTTACTCCAATTTCTCATACCTAGACCTATCAGAAAAAGATCTTTTTGAAGGAGTTCTGGGGGCTCTGGTTAGAACAGCCACATTAAAATATTCATGGCTGTTCATGAAGCATCATTGACGGTGGTTTTGGCTGGTGTTTGTCCCTGTCAACTGACAATGTGGCACAAGAGTGGGACTGCAGGAGGTGCTGGAGTGGCCAAGCCATGTGAGCATGGTTGATGCCTCCCATAGCATAGGACAAGAACAAATAAGAGCAAGGGAGAAAAAAACAACAACAAAAGGAAATTCATACATGAATAAGAAGAAATAGAGAAAATAAATGGGGGGAACAATAACATGAAAAAATAGTAACTGAAAAATAAAGGGAAAATTTAAAGGACTAGAAGAAAGGGAAAGAGAAAATATGATAAACTGTGCGTGCTAAGGCGAGAGTCACAAGCATGGTGTGAGAGACACGGAGAAGAGCACACCTTTCTGGTCATCAGTCACCAGTGTGGACACTTGCAGGTGCTGGATGAGGACAGCCAATGACCAGGTTAGGATCACACGGTCGCAATCAAGTGCTGCTTATGAAAGTTCACGATGGCAGTGCGGAGTCAGACCAAGCAACAATTCACTCGCTCCATCTGCTTCCCCACTTACATCCTTTCTGTGACTTCTTTTCCTAGTTAATATCCATGTACATTTGTATCTGTTCTTCTGAAGCCCTTTTTTCCAGGGTGATCATTCATAGCTGTTTCATTTGGTCTCTCATCGCTTTGTCATAGAGGGCTTGGGTAGCATGTCTGCCTCGTCCACCATCTTTCCAGGAGTCTTCACACTTCCAACTGATTTTGAAAATCTTCTTTGTTCTAATGGTGCCAGTTCTCAGGCCTTTCACTGTGTCTAATTTTCTGAAAATCCACATCTTTGGAAACAAAGCTTATCAGGACAAAAAAAAATTTCTTCTGGGTGGAGCGTGTCATACAAAGACATTATTTATATGACTTCCTTGTAATGACATAGATCTGATGCAGTAGTGGGCCCAGCAACACAGAAAGACCTGTTCCCACAGTCTCACATCACTAACATAAGCATTCATTTGCCATCCTGCTTTTTTTTTTTAATCCCTAGTCTACTGCTTTCCTGTTATGGTTCTGTCACTAATATTAGTTATCTTACTAATCTTAGCAAGTGACCTTTGGAGCACTCAATTTTCTAGTAGGTAAAATAACAATTTCTATCACATGACAAGTTATAAAAAGATGCTATGGATGTAAAAGTGTCTTTAGAAAGTTTAACATGCTATAAAAATTGTTTTAATGGCCAATGATAGAAGAATAAATATTGTGAAAACATCTTAAGAGAATTCAAGTGCGCAAAAGCACCATCAAAGGATGAAGTGCTAACTAGGTATGATCTGCAGAAGGGGGAGCTCATTAGACATATCGCAGAAGGAAAAAGGAAAGATGCTTGAATGGATAGTGCTTTTTAATGAGTTTTTCTTTTTTTGTAATTTGTTAAAAATGTATTTTTGTTTTTCTTTTTGGAGTTCACAAACAGGAATAGAACAATTTGTTTCTGTCTTTGCAGACCAACAGCTATAATCACAAAATTTAAGAAAAAATTAAATGGAGAGAGCGTGATAGCATGTTTTCCAGATGAGCTGTTTGATTTTTGTTGATGTTGCTAACGTACCCACTCCAAAGCTCAGTGTTTGGGCTGAGCCCTGGTGGCGAAGTGGTTGTGCATGGGATTGCGGCCCACTGGGTTGGAGGTTCAAATCCAGCAGCAAGGCTGGGCCTCCTACTCCCACCACCGGAGGGCAGTGATACCAAAAAAAAAAAAAAAAAAAGCTCAGTGTTTCATGACTTTCTATGATCTGGCCCCAAGTTTCTTACTAAGTATCAAGAATTGAATGGTGCCCTTCAAAAATATGTCAACTTCTTTTCTAGCATTGTTTGGCTGTGCTCTATTTTGTAATCTGATATAAATATCTGCCATTTATATCAGTAGTGTGACTCCTCACCTATATATATGTAAGCTTCAAAAAGTTTGGGGAAATTCTAAATGAAAGTAATGGAATCTTTCTTTAAATCATTTTATTGGGGACTCTTACAACTCTTTTTTTCCCCTTTTTAAGAAAATTTTATTGGGGACTCTTACAGCTCTTATCACAATCCATGCATGTATCCATTGTGTCAAACAAATCTGTACATATAGTGTCATCATCCTTTTCAAAACATTTCCTTTCTACTTGAGCCCCTGGCACCAGCTCCTCATTCTCCCTCTCCATGCCCCCCCATGTCCCCTTGATAATATAAATTATTTTTTATTTTATCATGTCTTCCACAGCTTTCTGTCTCATTTCACCCACTTTTCTGCTGTCTGTCCCCCTGGGAGAGGGACCCTATGTCATTTCACTATGATTGGTTTCCCCTTACTTCCCCCTCTCCTCCTTTGACCCTCTTAATATCTCTGCTCTTCTTATTGGTCCTGAGGGGTTTATCTGTTCTGGATCCCCTGTGTTGGGTGCTCTTATATGTAACAGTATGCTTGTTCTGGTCTGGACAGATTTGTAAGATAGAATTGGAGTCATGTTGTATATGGAGGAGGGAGGAGGCATTAAAAAACTAGAGGAAGGTTGTGTGTTTCATTGGTGCTATACTGCACTCTGTCTGGTTCTTCTCTTCCATGAGGTTTTTCTGACAGGGGGTATCCAACTGACTATTGATGGGCTTTGGGTTTCCTCTCTGCCCTCCCTCTCCTTTCCAATGATACGATTTTTGTCTGTTTGTCTTGTTTTGGATCTTTGATGCTTAATACCTGAGCCCATCAATACCTCATAATCACATGAGCTGGTGTGCTTCTTTATAAATACAAAAAAATCCCAGTCCCAACTTAACTCCTTAAAGATATGGAAAAATGAATTATTAACTTTATGGAGAAGGAAGGATCTTAAGATAAGCAAAGAACTTCTTAACATGAAGCCTCTCACTTTTCAACCTCAAGCCATGGTAGTTAAAACATCTTTGAACTGGCATAATGATAGATATGGTGACCAATTAATCATACTAGAGAACCCAGAGAGGAATACATATGCCTACAGACAATTGATCTTTAACAAATGGCCAAATCTGAATAAAAAAATGAGAAAGAGAGCATCTCTTCCGCAAACAGTGCTGGCAAAATTGGATTTCCATCTCACCCTGTGTTCAAAGCAAACTCAAGATGAATCAAAGACCTTAATGTAAATACCAGAGCTACAAAGATCTTCAATGAGAAAATAGTGGTTACTTAAGGAATTGATTTCAAGGGCACACTATCAAATATAATGAAGGAAACACACACAGTAGATGACACACCAGGTTGTTGAGAACTAAGACATTTAGGACCTAGGAGACACATATGTGCATCAGAACTAAAACCAAACTAAATCCCCAGCCACGGAGTGAATGCTGATGCACAGCAACTCTGGAGGACAGGGTAGAACCGCCACTGTGAGTCCCCGAGACTGTGGCTCTGTACAGGAGCAGAAAGACCCTCTTTCTCCATGTTCAACAAAAGGCTTCGTGAAGGGTCATCAGGGGGAAAATGACAAGGACACAGTGGACACAAGGCTAATGTCTGAAATGATCTATGGAAAACAGAAACACCCCGATAAGAAAAAGATGAGTAACCCAATTCAAAAATGGGCAACAGACATGAACAGACATGCAAACAAAAACGGCATATAAACAGGAAAAAAAAACATATGTAGAAATTCACATGATAGCTCACCATCCAGAAGATACAAATCAAAGCAACCTGACCCCAAGAATGACAACAGATTCAAAAGAAACAAAAATAACAGTGGCTGGAATGGCTGCAGAGAAATACACTGTTAGTGAGAGTGTGAATCTGTACCACCCCGGTGAAAAGCGATATGACACTACCTCAAGCAACTGGGCATAGAAATTCTGAATTACTTGGTCTATATGGTAAAAAAGTGAGATCTATAACACAGACACATGCACACAAATGTTCATGACAGCAATAAGATAGTAACAATCTATATGCCTATCAGTAGAAGAACAGAGAAAGACACTTTCAGAGATACATACAAAGCAATATTATAAGAGGGCTACCCCTTAAAAAAAAACACCTGAATTGGCTCTGCAGAGCAGAGATATCCTAGTGTGCATTTTTCCTGCTAGATCCAGCAACTCACTCTGAGTTAGTACACCCAGTGGGCCTGAGAAGGTCGCTAATCACAGTGATTTTTTTTTTTTGGTAAAGGCAGTTTCACTCAAACTTTGTTGCTTGTGATGGCCAATTTAAGGAAACAGCACTGGGCAGTGAAATTTTGTTTCCTGCTCTGGAAAAATGCTGCAGAAATGGTTGTGGTGCTGAACCCAGCTTACAAAGACAGTGTTATGGGGAAAACTCAAGTGTATGAGTGGTTTTCTCATTTCAAAAAAGGTGAAATGTTGATTAACGACAAATCTCATCCTGGACATCTGTCAACTTCCCAAACAGATGAAAATGTCAAGTTGTAGGGTATTTGGAGTTCATTCCACCAGGTCAAACTGTCAATCAAGTGTTCTATATAGAGGGTCTGAAAAGATAGCATAACATTGCATGATAAGAAGGCTCGATTTTGGCAGAGGTGGGGACTGGTTTTGTTACCCTGACAAGGCACCATGACATGCAGCCATCTCAATGAGCCAGTTTCTAGCAAAAAAAAAATAATAATAATAACAAAAACAAACAAACAAACAAAAAAAAACACTAGCATGTCTCTTTTGCCCCACACATCTGACTCACCTCACCTCACTCCTTGTGACTTCTTTTTGTTTCTGTAAATTTAGAGGGACATTAAAGGAAAGCAATTTGACAATGTAGAAGAGGTGAAGAAAAAAGTGAGGGAGGTGCTGTCGGGCATCCAGACAGGTGAGTCTTAAGAATGTTTCCAAGAACAGAATCATAGATGTGACAAATATATTAAGTGTGATGGAGAGTAATTTTGAAGGCGATAAGGCTGTTTTGTAAAAACATTTAAATACATAGCTTTGAAAAAAATCTGGTTTTTATTAAGTACCCCCACATACCATAATATTTATACTGTAGCAATTTGAGTGATTTACATTAAAATTCTGGGCTGAGCTCCGGTGGTGTAGTGGTTGAGTGCGGGACTGTGGTTCACGGGCTTGGCAGTTCAAATCCAGCAGCAGCTCTCAGGAGCAAGGCTGGGTAGCTCCCATGACCACCAGAGGGCAGTGATGTCCCCCCTCAAAAAAAACCAGTAAATTAAAATTCTATTTTCCTAAGGCTTTCACGAGAACATAAAGGATTTAAATTTCATTGAAAAGCATAAAGGATTTAAATAAATGGATTTGCAAATTTCAGTATAGGTAGCTTCAAAACATTTCAATTCCTTCCTAAGACAAATGTTCAAAAATATGAATGTGTCCAACCTTACCCTTGCAGATAGCAAACTGTAACTTAAAGGTAGAGTAACTAAAACTCTCTAAATTTGATATAACTGAAAACTAAATTCACGGCCATCATGTGGACAGACTAGATCTGCTCCTGAGAATGGCTGAGACTGTAAACGTCGGTGTCAGTAGGAAGCGCCCTGCTTCTCCCTCAGAGTGGCTGTGCTTCCAAACCTCTGGCTCTGCAGTTTTCAGTCCAGCAAGTAAGCTACCCTGCCACCAAAGCTCCAAGTCTGTCTAAGTAAGGACAAAAGATGAATGAGAGTGTGTACAGAATTTAGATGGACGTGCACATTTGTGAAATGTGGTGTCATTAAGGAGCATGCACATGAAAGTTTAAATAACTGTGCTCTGCTGTTAGTGCCAGCGAGTCTCTTCTGACTCACAGAAACCCCAGGCACATGGGAGGGAAAGTTGCCCAGTCCTGTTCCGTCCTCCTGATCACTCTTACATTTCATGCTATTGTTGCAGTCAGAGTGTCAATCCATCTTATCAGTGGTCTAACTCTTTATCACCAATCCTCCATTTTATCAAGCATGATATCCTTTTCAGAACCTTGTCTCTCCAGATAATGTGTTCAAAGAACGTGAAACAAAATCTTCACCATTCTCACTTCTAGGGAGTATCCTGGCTGTACGTCTTCCAAGCCAGATTTGTCTGTTCTTATGGTAGCGCGTGATATTGTCAACATTCTTTGTAAGCACTCCAATTCACTTGCCCTCAATTCCCTTCTTCTTCTTCTTCGGTTTCCCTACTCATTGTCCAACTTTCACATGCATAGAAGGCAATGGAGAATACCACGGCTTGGGTCAGGCACTCCGTAGACTTCAAGATGACAAATGTGCTCTCTTTCCACACTTTTAAGGAGAGCTTGTGCAGCGGATTTGCCCAATGCAATGTGTCTTTTCTTTTCTTGAAGGGTGCACCCATGAGCATTGATTGTAGATACAAGCAAGACACGATCCTCGACAACTTCTGACTCTTCCCCCCTTATCCTGATCAATTGTGAGCAGTTGGTCTTCTCTACATTGAGTTGCAATCCATCCTGATGGCTGCCATCCTTGATCTTCAGCTGCAAGTGCTTCAAATCCTCCTCACTTTTAGCAAGCAAGGCTGTGTCATCTGCATTGCCCAGGTTGTGAGTAATCCTTTTTCTAATCTTGTGGTATTTCAATATGCAACAATATTAAATAATTCACATTTAAATATGTATCAGCCAATCCACAGCCATCCAAAAAGAAAGAAATGGATTAAATCATTTTTTTTTTATTTTGAAAGATATATTTATAGGTTCTTTTTCTTTTTAGTCATCCCCTGTGGTACAAATGGCTCACTGGTTGGTTGCTAGCTGAAATATTGGTGTTTCAAATCTTCAGAGTTGCTCATACAAAAGGTCTTTCCATCTGCTTGGGAAAGGTCAGAACCTTGAACAGCCTATGGAATACAGTTCTACTATGAAACATATTAGAATCAATGTGAAAGCAACATATTTTTTTATTTACATCTGAAAGTAATGGAAGAAAACTTAGAGTATTTTTACATTTTTGAGGCAGAAGCTTTCCAACCATGGCACAAAACCAGACCCGTAAAAGAAAAGAGCTACAGTGTGGTGTTTGTTTTTACAAAAGAATGGCAATGTAAAATAAAAGCTCTTAATAAAAAGGAACTAAAAAAGTGTGTATCCAATACTTCCAACATCGTGTTGGGCTACGTTTTTCTAGGGAAATAAAATCAGGTACAGTCATGTATATTTAAGAAACAACTTTACATCAAAAAAGAAATTTATATCGAGGAAGCAGCCCAACTCAGTACAATTCAAGTTGGTGAGTCAGGGGCTAACTGGGAGCCTGGCTGCTTTCACATAGCTGCTGCCTGATGAAGCAGAAAGGAGGCTAGGAGATCACAGAAGAGTGGGGGCAGAGTCACGTGGATCCAAGTTACACAGGAATGTGGTGGGGCACCCACAGCTGCCAGGGCTGGTGGACCATGTGGGTTTTCAACCCCAGCTGTTAGACATAGGACCCAGTTGAGAAAGAAGGAGAAAGAGCTAGACAGTCTCCTGAGCATCTCTTATAAAAAGGCCCCACACCTCCAATGAAGCATCAACAGGCTGTGTCCCAATTGATGGTCTAGGCTCCACCCAGGTGGAGTCTTACAGGTGCCACGATTGCACAGAAACTTAAATGTCACAAACACATATCACAAAGAGTTAATATTTGTACTGTGTAGTGCATCTATTAGATAAACACTCCAAAAGAAAAATAGAAAAGAACTCATGTCGACATTTTATAAGACTTATTTAACTATCTAATTTCTACAGGGATGGAGAGCATCTCACCGAGGGTGGGATGAGGCTTGCACAATCATCCATAGCAGCTGACATCTCAGGTCTCACCCAAGAGAAATCGGTTTGCTCCAGATATTACATTATAGGTGAGTTAATGTTTGATCAAATAGAGCAGGCTAATGTCTTAGAGGATAATTTTATATGGCCTGTAAATAATGTTATAAATATCCCAATGGCTCTTGACAGAAAAGATTCCCTATCCTGACATTAATAGGTGATTGAAGTTGTCAATTGACTTGAATCCCCACTCAAGACTTTTGGAAACAGCCATCACCAAATCCAGTGACACACTACACTGGGAAAATCTGATATGCAGGACCTAGTTCACGTTGTGAAGAGCATAGATGACTCTTTGAGGACAAGGGGAATCTGACCCAAGCTACTGTGTTTTCCACGGCCACACATGTATCTGACATTTGAACAGTGATGAAAAAAGACCAGAGAATTGATGCCTTTGAATTATGGCATGGATGAAGAGTCCTGGAGGGTCAACCAAAGAAAGAGACCATCAATGATACGGATTAGCACAGTGACTATAGCAACAGGTTCAAACATAAGGTCAATAAAGAAGATGACACAGGACTACTAAGTGCTTCATTCTGTGGTACACAGAGTTACAATGACTGGAAGTTTACTTGATGCCACCTAATGACAGCAACCACTTCTGCGGAAGGTAGTAGTAACTGTCGATCGAGGCGTGACAAAACAGACACTGTAAATTGTTTCAATAATCTTGAAGAATTTTGACATTTTACTTTTACATACCTTTTGAGCGAATATTTCTAACTATGTCAACTTATTTTAAGTAAGTTATAAGATAAATGTGCAGCTATATAGTTGCAGCTATGGAGCATAAAGATGTTGTACTGTATAAGGCATTGAATATTACAGCAAATAAATTGTTGCTAGTGTTAGGTGCCATGAAATCAGCCCCTGCACAACAGAACCAAACACGGCACCGTCCTCTGCCACAAGAAATAAATGGAAATGAGGAATTCACTAACGATGGAGAACTGTGTACAAAAATTACGGTCCACTCACATAACCAAATGCTTTCTAGCATTTTAAAAGGATTGGATATTATTAAGACATAGAATCACATGCTTATGTTTTAGAAATACATATTAGTCATAAGACTATGAAATAATATAAATCAAATTAGCAATTTATGTGTGATTAAAATGTAGCATTAGGAAACGACTTTTTTTCCTACCCTATTCCTTTAATTTTTATGAATATTGCAGTAAATTTTAAAAGAAAGCTGGCGTGAAAATCACAAAGGCCTTTGTTCCAGTATCTTCTTTGCTTCACAAAGCTCGGCCTTTGTTAGATCTACTTTTCTCATCATGCATCACAATTTTTAGTGGAGTTTCTCTCTTTACTAGTGAAAATGGCAGCTGTCCATCCAGTTATCAGAAGGTCTCACATCTCTAACCAACAACCACAGCATGGCCTTCCAGCTGTGTCACATCCTGTCTTCTGAAGAGTCTACATGCAATGAGATCACCAACCATGACTTGAAAGGGTGTCCGCCTCATCTACTAGAAAAGCAAAACCCCAACTCTTTGGCATTGAGTTGACTTATAGAAACCCTACAGCCGTGAGCAACATGAGTACAAAAGTCAAGCACTGGACTTGCTGACACTTGAGATGTGTGTCAGTGAATACCCACTGAAGAATCACTGAAATTGGATGGCAGGAGGAGGAAGGCAAAGGGGACCAATCCTCCATCAACGGAAAACACCACTGTGGCCTGCCCAGCTTAGTGTCAGCAAGTGCAAGGGCTACAAGCTCAGCTGGACAGAATTCAGGACTGGAGTCAGCAAGCCATGTTTTGATTTGAGGTTCCAAAGGCCAAAGTCATCCAGTGATAGCCACAAGAAAATAGACCAGCAAGAAAAGTCCTGATTTTCTTCTCTCTTATTTTCAGGGGTGTGCTTGAAGCCACAGCTGTGTTCATTAGGGGAAAGTGGCATGCATTCTTAGGGCAGAGGGAGGCCCTCATAGGCCCACTGCAGTGGAGCCATGTAGTAGATTCTGGAGCAGAGGTTTCATAGAGAAGTGGCATGGGCTCAGTTCCTCCTATCAGTTCCTAGCGCATTTGTGAGAGGAGAGACATCTGGGTTCGGTCTATAAAGGGAATGTGGCCACAATCCATCTAGTTGTTTAAAAAGAACTGAGATAGAACACATGGGAGCTGCCTAAGCCAGCCTCCTCTACATTCATGATGGCCTGACTTCCTTAGTAAGCTCAGGAGGATCTAAGCAATATCAACCACCTTTCTTTTCTCAGCCCATCTGAGTTAAGCATCCAGTGTCCAAGTGACGAGTGGCACATTCCTACTGACTTTGTTCCAAGTGGCAACTGATATTGCCAAGCCCTGCTCATTATCTAGCATGCTGCAGTAAAGTTAGAAGTTCTAGTGCTTTGAGCAGAATGACTGATAGCTCCCTCAAAGGTTGGACTCTCCAAATCTCAGTGATTTGAAAGAGTTTGTTCCTTACTTATGTAAAATCTCATATGATTCTGGATGCCTTCTGCTTTCTTTGCACTGCGTTGTATTTTATACGTGGTCCTCAAGGTCTCTCCTGCAGAGCCAGTGAAGGATGAAGGAGCATGCATCTGAATTCATGGGTCTGGAAGAGGAATGAATATTCCACTCTTACTCCCCATCCAAGGGCATAAAGGTCACATAGTTCCAGCTTGAATCCAAAGGAAGCCAGAGATGGTAGGAACTAGCTTGGAGCCATCACTGTGCACCACTTGTCTCTGGCAAACTCATAAAAGTAAATGTGTTTAATGTAATTGTGAAATGGCAGTGCAAAAATAAGCAGTAGAAAGAGCCCTTCACCGGATGTCCATGTTCAGGGTGACAGAGTCATTTCTGCCATTAACTAACTGAATACTCCATACTCGAGTGTCCTCCTCTAAAGAGGAGTGCAACTGCATGCACCAATGTGAAATTGTTGCCCCTGGCCTCTAAGGTCCCTTAAAGATGGAATGATTACAATTAAATAAATGCTAAATACATGTGAGTAATATTTGACAGGCGGCACAATGCCTGGGCTAAGAACATGCACTGGAGAACCATTATGTCCCAAATTTCAAATTGCAGCTCCAGAACTGTCTCAACTTGAGTTCCCTGGGAAGCGGTCTATGAATCCAGACCTAAGGTGAGGCGATTGCATGCTCCCAGAACCAATAATTATGGAAGCAAATGGAAAGCAGCTGAACTGGGCAGGTGGAGAGACTCGCCTGCCAGGCAGTCTCAACAAAAGCCTGACCAGTCCCTTGATGACTGCACCTCAAAGGCTGGACTCCCCAAATCTCAGGGACTTAAAAGAATAATGGCTTATGTCTTGCTCACATAAAATGGACTTTCTGAGTTTTCCTGCGAATGGCAGGAGAGGGCTGTGGCTTTCAGTTCCTGGGCCTATCAGTCATTGTATGTTGGATGCTCTAGAAGTGAGAAGGGCCTAGGACAATGGGACTTTTTACAGCCAATGCAATTCCAAAGAGAGCTGATAGCAGTCACACTTCCAGGAGCTGGGGGTAAAGTCCTTTATCTCTGCAAGGAAAGCTGAGCAGCACTTACTAGTTATATGACATTAGACAAGTTACTTAGCCTCTTTATCTAAATCCTACTAATGTAGCACTATAGTTATACCTACATCACACATATTTATAATTAAATAAGCTAATGCCTGTAAATGCATATATTGTTTTCTATATGCCTGTCACACTACTAAATATGTTATTATTAATGTGCTTTTCATAAGTTTCTTAAGAACAGGGATTTTCTTCAAATACCCAGAACAAAAAATCAATATCAATGTGAAGGAGAGGGAGCACAGAGTGGAAACCCAAAGCCTGTCGGTAGACAATTGGATGTCCCCTTATAGAGGGGTCACAAGAGAGATACGAGCCAGTCAGGATACCATATAGCACTGATTAAACATGTAACTTTTGTTCTTTAATGCACACTGCACCCCACTATCATGACTTCACTTCTACCTTACAAATCTGACTAAACCAGAGCATGTACACAAATACAGATAAAAGCTCACAAGAAAAGGGCACCAGGACAGATAAATCCCTCAGGATCAATAATGAGAGTAGAGATACGAAGAGAGGAAGGGGAAGGTGGTGGGGAGAAAGCGGAAACCAATCAGAATGAGCAACATTTTATAAAGGTAACTATGAATCCCATCTTCCCAGTCCATATCCCTATATTTGTCAGGGCACTGGAAGACTGTTCAACCTCTCTTTCATGGAGGTACATATTCTGAATCTGTCTCAAGACCTAGTGGAACCAGGCTTGGCTGGCATTTGCCTCCAGTCTGGGTCAGTTTCTTAGGAACAAAATTGTGATTCCTGAGGAAAACCTGAGGCTGGAAAATATATGTTCCCTACAGAAAGCAAGACAAAAGGATCGGTTTAAAGGAGTAATTTTGCCTTCCCTGTTGAAATAGGAGGAGCTCTTGTCCGGCAGTGACAATGCGTTAAGCTGCACTCCACTAGCTGCTCTGGGAGAGAAAGATAAGTCTTTCTACTCCCCAAAAGAGTTAGTCGGAAACGCACAGGCCCATTTCCACCCTGTCCTCCAGAGTCTGTATGAGTCAAATTTGAGTTGATGGCAGAGACTTATTAAAACAGAACATATAGCTGGAATGTGAATTGGAACTTGCCTTCTAAAAGCTCTCCAAATATTCCCTGTAACTTCCACATAACTCCATGAAGCATCTTCCCGCCTCCTCTTTAAAATAGGAGACGCAACACCAAACTATGCCCACCATCATTGAGTCACTTGCAATTCATCGTAAGCCTCAACTGTGGAGTAGAAATGAGAAGCCCAGGGGATCTGAGACGTCCTGGAAGAAATCTGAATAGAAGCAGATAGCCTCATCTTTCTCCCGAAGTGTCTCTGGTGAACTTGAAGCTTTCTCCTTTCCATTAGCCACTGACGTGCAACCCACTGGGGTGCCAAAAAGGGCAATCTCTTAGGAGATTAGGATTCCCACCGTCTGAGAGTCTAATTAGGATGTCACTCTAAAAGACACCCACTTGTCTAATCCAAGGATTATTTTGCCATCGGGACAAGTCAAACACAAATTTATTCTACATGAACTTCTCAAGTTTTTTTTTTCCTTTCTTCTAATCAATACACCATATATTTCCTTGACAGAGTCTAACCACTGCTCTCCTCTCTTTTCATCTATCTAAGCCATTCCTCTGCTACATCTCCCTGACTTAGCTACTGATGTTGGTTCCAACTCCTTACATCTTTTAGCACAAGCACAACAGTTGGTTTCAATTATATTCCAAAGCACAGGAGAGGATTGCTGAAAGCAGGTTTCTCGTTTTCAATTGACCATAGCAATGGCAGGCTCAGAGAAGAAAATTCTTTCCAGGAAGAATGTGAACCTCACTCAGAAAGCTATGTGAAGTTTAATTTCCATTTTCCATTGCACTTGCACACACACACACACACACACACATCCCATGTTGGGCTACCAAGCAGCACAAAGTCAGCAATCTCAAACCACTAATGACTCCACAGGAGAATGAAAAAGCTTTCTTCTCCTGGAAAGCTATACAGTCTCAGAATCCTATAGGGGAAGTTCCACTTTGTCCTACTGGGTCATAATGAGTCAGAATCAATGCAACTTTTGTTTAGATTTACCTATATTCATAAGCAGGTATTATTCAGTAAACCCAGCAGGTATCAGGTTAAATGATGGGCTTTGGGCATTTAGTGCTGGGAAGAAGCAGAAGAAAACTAGGATGAGAGGAGCCAACCATAGAATATGTCAAATGCAACTAAAATGGGACCCTGCCAAACTGCAGAACCCTAAGCTTCTCCTTCATCTGTAACAGAAAGTTTTGATCAGCCTGCTTACAGTAATGATATAGCTTTCTCTTGGGCTCTAGCATGACCCTTCAGAGCTTTAGAATATGGATTTGTACTCATATTAAGCAAAATATGGATGACTGAAAACAACTGAGCTGAAAAGAGGAAAGGATTAAAAATTAAAATGTGTATGTTGGGCAGTGTTTTGTTCTATTGCACATCAATCAGGTCACTATGAGTCAGAAACAATTTGATGACAGGTAACACAAAACCTTTATCAGAGTATCTATAATGGCAAAAAGGCAGAAACATCTTGTGTCCATCAATGAATGAACTGATAAATCAAATATATATATATATATATATATATATATACATACATACAGGTCTTAAGGTTCATAAGTGAACCATTAAGATAGAGTTATTCATCTGGAGCAAGAGAGAAAAAGGAAATAAAAAGCAGAGAAGAACGTGGTCTATTGCAGTTAGTAGTCAACATGGACCATGACTTCATTTACTCTTAGACCAGAACTAAATGGTGCCTGATGACCACTACTGCTTTGATCAGAGCCATGATAGATGGACTAATGAAAATATGGAACAGAATTCAAATTCATAAAAAGTCCTGATTTATTGGACTGGCTGAAACTGAATACTCCACCTCAGCTATTGCCCTGGGATATGCTTTAAACTTTAAACCAAAATTATCCCTGAGATTTTCTTGAAGCTACATAAGAAAAACCATCGATAGAAAGTCAGATAGTCAAAATTGCTCCAAAACAAAGATAAGAAGATTAAGAGGCAGGGAAATTAGAGTATTAAAAAGTATGCTTCAGAACAAATAGGGTAAGAGTGACATTTGGAGAAATGTAACTGCAATCTCCGAATGGTTTGTGTAGAAATTGCTAAAAGGGAACCTCATCACGTTCACCTTAAACCCAATAAAAATATTTTAAAAATCAAGTAGCTACAGAGTTGAAGGGATGCAGGCGGTAATCTAGATCTGTGACTACCTGGACTAAGGAATGCCATGAATGAATAAATAGTCTCCTATAAACTCAGTGCAAGCTCAGCTAAGTGCTCAATGAAGAACAGGGCTCAGTCGATCATCAGACTAGAAATGGTGCTTTTGCTTGTTTGTTTTTGCCCATACCCTATCTTTTGATGTTCAAAGACATTTATGTCATTGTTTTTTGTTTGTTTGTTTTTTTTAGGGGGGGCAACACTGCCTCTGGTGGTCGTGGACGCTACCCATTGCTGCTCCTGATAGCCGCCGCTGGATTTGAACCGCCAAGCCCTCAGGCCACAATCCTGCACTCAACCACTTACATCACCTGGGCTCAGCCCAACATTTATGTCAAAATACTAATTGAATACATACTAAGAAAGAAATCAAGCTTTTAGTGTTCACACACATCTGGGATGTCAGTCTTCAAAATTAGGGAAAGCCACTCAACAAGCATATGACTCTATCTTTCAACAATTAAAAAGATCAAAAACCCAGAGGAAGGAGAAGAATGTGATTTTAAGAATTACCACTTTATAATATTCAAGTATCCCAGTTTCAACAAAAAATAACCATGCATGCATAGCAACAGAGAAGGCTGGCCCACTAAAAAGAACGAAATAAATGAACAGAAATCATCGCCACAGAAAGCTAGATAATAGATTTACTAGACAAGTACTCTGAGAAAAATATTTTTTTCTCAAAGACTGAAGGAAAACCATGAGTAAAGGACTAACAGAAATCAGAGAAACAATAAAGGAATTAAACAGAAAGATGGGTCCTAAAAGCAAATAGTAAGTGAAATGAAAATTCACTAGGAGTGTTCAAAAGTAGAAAAATCACTGGAAAGGTTTGCAGAAAAAAAACTTAAAAATTTAAAGTAGGTCAACTGAAATGATCGATTCTCAGGTGCAATGAAGGAGTAAGAAAATGAAGGAGTAGCATCAAGTCTAAGGAATTTATGGGACAAAGACACTTTATGGCAATTTTTGAAGAAGAGAGGAATACAAAGAAAAATTTTAAGAAATAATGCTAACTTTGATAAAAAGACATAGTACTACACATCAAAGAAACTCAATGAATTGCCAAGTAGAATACAAATAATGAGGTATTTTCATCAAACTCTCAAAAATCAAAGAGTATCTTGAAAACAGAAAAAAAAGTTGTAAATTATCACACACAAGAAATATTCAATAAGAAAGTGCCAATTTCTCTTCTGAAATCCAAGGCTAGAAGTGGAAGCAGACCATACAGCTCCTTATGGGACACTGTCTTATAATTTCTATACAGGGACAAAGTCTAGGGTCTCACATATATTAGGTGTTGAGATAGCTAAGGTTTATTATGTCAACCTGACTGATAAACACAGATGAAATTAACTGAAGGGCAGAGCCTCACCTTTCTAGTTCTTGGGTCTCTTGCTTTCTGGTGGTCGGACCAGGGTACAACTGCCTTAGCCAGTTGCCTGCTTCAACTGGCAAGGCTCACTTCCTGCAAGATATCCCTAAGGAGAAGCCACATGGACTTACCCTGATGCAGCCCTGGGTGCTGGAGCAGCCACATGGAGACTCCTGCCAGCACGGAGATGCTTACACGCTCACTGATATGGCTTTCTTCCCACACAGTCAGTGTCATCGCATGTGTTTTGTGAGACGGAAGAGGACTTAGTACAAACCTATGGGCTAATGTTGGACTTATGGGTTTGGACAGCACTGGGCTGGGAGGCTTTCTTAAGGTGCACTTATCCTTTATATAAAGTTCTCTTAAGCATATGAGTTTCTGTGGATTTGTTTCCCTAGTTTACCCAGGAATGTAGATTGTTATGAGAAAGTAGTCCCTTTCAGATCTCTGCAATGTAGCCATTGGGTTTGATGAGCACATGGTTATTTCTGTCATTCAGCATGTTAGTGACTAACTGGGCCACATGCCACTTTTCCTACCCAGATGTCTCCTTGCACACAGCCTGATTGAGCATCATTCATTAAATGATGGTGCCTCTGACTTTTCTGAGAGGTACCTTAGTACCACACCCCACATCTCCTAATAAGTACCACTATCCCATCAGTTATGACCCTCCATGTGAGTCTACTTCAGGCACTAAAAGCTGAAGAACCAGAAAGAATGAAGGGTAGCTCTTGTGATGCCTTCCCCAATCCCACCTAATTAATACAGAATTCTAAGGGGGTACCCCTTGGTGCTTGAGGATAGGCCCGAAGAGGTAAGAATCTGCCAAGGCCTACCTATCAGAACAACTGTTAGCTGTTAGCTGGAAGTCAGAATAAACAGAAGATCCTGTGACCACTGTCCATGCTAGACAGTAGATACAAAAAATCAACCAGTTACTGGTGTACCATTGTAGATTTATTGAATTCCCCAACCACTTGGTATTATCCTGAAATTTCAATTCTCAACATGATACAAGACTCTGCCCAAACTTTTGATTTCATGCTTTATTTGAGTCAGCACTAAATAGGATTGTTTCTTTTTAATTAAACCTACCTCAAACTAGTGGAATATTCAAGAGCTTGGAGAAGAAAAATTTCCATGCTCTCTATCACTTACTTAAGGACTAGGTCTCACATCTGAATCTTACACTGAAACTTATGTCTTAGCAGGTACACTCACAAACAATAATGCAAATCATTAATAAATCTCTGTATATATCATTCTCACGCAGGCACCAATTTTACTTAACTGGAGTTACAAAGTTCGTAGGCAAAGGAGGAGGAAAAATCAGACTTTTGTTTTTGGTTGGCCAGCCTGATGATCATTTTAGCTCCAGAAATCTGATGGTTCGACCATGGAAGACATCAACATACTTACGGAGTCAAGTGCACCTGACTTTTCTGCAAACAGAAATTATCTTTGCATAGTCAATGGGGAACAAACCCATTTACTGTGTTCAAAGGTGCACCTCAGCCTTCCTCTCTTGTGTGCAGCCTTAAGGGCACATGGCTACCATGTTCCTTCAGAGTGCTCGGTTGTTTAGAATAAAGTTGAGAACGATTCTGAGTTGCTTAGTGATTGAGCCAATCTTATGTTAAGACTCATTTCTCCCTCATTCTGAAGGCCTCAAACAGAGAAACACTCAAAAGGGGCTATGCCAGTACCCTTTTCAGGAACTCAGAATTCAGGAGAGATTTACTTTGGAAAAAGAATAATTGCTTGTGGCGAAAGCTGTTTTTGTCTGTAGCATTGGAGGCATGGATCTCAGACATGGATATTCATTTCTAAGCCCACACATGCTATGCTTCCATTAGTTTATAGATTATGAAATCCATCTTCACACAAAAGCATTTTAAGTAACTTGGAAGGAAGAACAAACCAGAAGAGTTAAATGGAGAAAATATGAAAAAAATTAAAGTCTTCCATATGGGACATATTAGAGGCAAAAGATTTTTGGGGACTTGTTGACCTCATCTTTACCTTTGAAAATAACCTACCTCATTTCCCCCCTCCTGATGTGTTCCATTTGTTAGCACAAGTAAAATGTGTTCCTTCAACAAATAATACAAAGAGAAAAACCTGCCTGCAAGTTGTGTGTTATTTTTAATACAACATCTGAAACATATTCATATTTGCCATCAGCCAATCAGAGTTTCAAACATACTGTGGAAGTTTTATTTCATCATTCTAATTTTAAGATCTTTAATTTCTTTTTCATAGACTTGACAATAGGTTTGTTAACACTTCCTTGAATATGTAAGAAAACTTCCTTATGGCTCAAATAAGGTTTTTTCAACCTGAGCACTGCTAACACATGGGGATCTATAGTTCTTTTATTTCTTTGTTGGGGGTGGCTGTCCTTAACATTATTGGATGTGTGGCAGCATCCATGACCTTAACCCAATAAGTGCCAGTAATCCACTAGGTACGCACACATACACACATGAACAGCTATGGAAATGAAAAATGTCTCCAGACATTGCCAGTGCCCTTGAGAAGGTAAACTCTAAATCTCTTCCTTCTGTTCTAATAGAAAACAACTGGTTGGTGGGTTTGTGATTCTCAAAACAGATATTTCAAAAGACAGCAATTTCAAAGATCAAAATCCTTATTTCTCTAGATTTATTGAGTGTTATTCTAACAGAGCTTTGTTTATTGCCTATCCACTTGTGGTTCCCCCATTCTCCCTTGTGAACAGACCCCAATTTCACAGTTGGCAGACCTGTTGACACTATAGATGTCTCTCCCAATTGAGGAGCAAGTATGTTAGTTATGAGAATCCCACTCTTGCCTGCCAGTGGTTGGGTGATGGGCAAGATGTGAGTCAGTTCTGGGGCATTCAACATATAGGGAAAAACATGCTCTGGGAGAAAGATTCTTTCAGCAAGTTAAAAACAAGCAAGCAAACAAGTAAAGCAACGAAGAGCCCTTCTTTCAAAGTATTTTTTGCCATGTGTCTCTCTCAGTGGAATTTCAGCCTTTCAATGGACTTTCATTGGCTGGAGTTGTACTTTTAAAAAAACAACATTTTATTGGGGACTTATACAACTCTTATCACAATTCATACATTCATCCATTGTATGTCAAGCACATTTACACATTAGTTGCCCTCATCATTCTCAGAACATTTGCTTTCTACGTAAGCCCTTGGTGTCAGCTCCTCATTTTTCCATCCCTCCCTTTCCCCTTCATGAACCTTCAATAATTTATAAATGATTACTATTTTTTCATATCTTACACTGTCTGATGTCTCCTTTCACCCACTTTTCTATTGTCTATCCCCCAGGGAGGAGGTTATAGTTAGATCCTTGTAATTGATTCCACCTTTCTAATCCACCTTCCCTCCACCCTCGTGGTATCACCACTCTCACCACAGGTCCTGATGGGATCATCTGTCCTGGATTCCCTGGAATTGTGCTTTTATAATCACAAGAATTTAAAATGATCATCGAATCAGCAGCTTGAGAAGGTATAGTAGAAAGAAAAATAGAGCTTCTGTCTTCAGTGACATCCTTGAACTGCCCTGAAAGACCCACCTCCACTGTTTGTCAGATGAAGTAATTCAACACTCATTATTTAAACTAGGCAGGCACAGTGTGGACCAACAATGGATTTTACATTTTTAAAAAGTAGCTTGGGGACTGAACCCCAGTGGCGTAGTGGTTGAGTGTGGGACTGCTGCCCACAGGCTTGGCAGTTCAAATCCAGCAGCAGTTCTCCAGGAGCAAGGCTGGATAGCTCCCATGACCACCAGAGGGCAATGATCCCCCCCAATAAATAAATAAATAAATAAATAAATAAATAAATAAATAAAAATTACCTTGCATGACAGAGAACACATTTGGCTACAAAGTGTAATATGTTTACTATGAGAACCTTCCTAAAAGCTCACAAAGGACCTACATGTAGTGAATGCCTTGAGATTGATAGTCCAAAGCATTCCTAAACAGTATAAGTATCAATACCTTCCTTTTACAGCAACACAAACTGACATTTAAGTTGGCCAATGGTGGGCTCAAGTAGACAACACAGACACAAATTGATCATTCTTTCAGTTCACTGTAATGTTACAAGCAACGGAGACATCACAAATTCATTTAAGAAACTCTTCCTACCCCTACACTTTCAAGTAATTTATGAACCCTTGGATGATTTTATAAATCATAACACAGATGAAGCCTTTGATGAAATGTAAGTTCCGTGACTATCTTCAGGGGACAGGCCATTCCACTGCCTGGAACACAGAGGTATTTCTGCCTTAAGAAATCAAACCTAGAGAATCCAAGGAGGAAAGATATTATAGAAAAATATTACAGAAACAAGTTCATTGATTTAATCAATGATTTCTTCTATTTGCTGAAAATAGTTCTGGCTCTTCCTGCTAACTCACTTGGAGAGAGTGACTGCTCAGTGAAAAGTATTCAAAGATTTCTCCATTACAGTTACAATTCCCAAGTTAGGACTACAGGTTCCAGGCAGGCAAGCATGCTAGAGAGAGAGAGAGCACCTCAGGAAAGGGGTTTCATAGTGATAAACAGTTATGTGTACTGGAGAAACAAGCTTCAAAAGACAGTATACAGATATCTATTTTGGAGAGGTGATAAATGTTACATAAAGGCTACAGTAAGCATCCACAAATGTCTAACAATATCTGAACATTGGGTGACTGGCATAGTAAGGTTCTGAGAGTTGATGGAACCAGTATTTCTTGTCATTATATCCCAGTGTGTGTACCAGTACCTAAAACACAGTAGTTGGGCAATAATAAACAAGAGCTTAAACCCATACTGGTTGTGTTTCAGAGTTGGGTTAGGTTGGCGACAGAGATCAACCATGTCAAAATTCAGGTCCACCCATAACGCCCATGTCTCACTCACTGGCTCAGCCACGTGAGAGCCCATTTGTTCACACCGTGGAGCTTTGAAGTGACTGAGGGGAGGGATGCTGGAGCTTTTTCTATGGGGCATCACTGTGACAGTAGGAATGGTTATGCTCCTTCCTGGTCTCTTAAGGACTGTGGATTCTCCTCAGTCTGGGGCTCATTAAGAGGTTTTGCTCTTTCTCCTTTCCAGCCTGATAACCAACCCCACATGGCCGCTGCAGTCACTGTCAGCAGGAAGACCATTGCAGCCAAGGGTATGATGACCATCAAAGGGGAGCTGCTCTCTCTGGGTTGAGTGACTGTCCTAGGGCTGGCCTTGGCAGTGGGTAGTGACCTAGTGGAAGAAGTCTTCCCATTCAAAGCAGGTTCTTTAGCACTGTGATGACCCCTGGGATCTGTTTCTTGTCCTCTGGTCTGGATCAGCTTCCGCAAACTTCTGTTTGTGCTGTGAGTCTTAAAGAAACCACAACCTTTTCCTGAGAGGGGTCTGGGGTTACAAGATTAACTGAAAGGAAGAGCTGAGGTATAATCTTGCAAAAGTAAGTGGTCTGGCACCATGGTGAAAAGGGAGATAGCCTCTTGCTGCCTGTACATAGTCTGCCCTGAGTAAAGTGACCAGATGTCCCACTTTTTAACAATTTAACAACGTCCTGTGGCATTTTAAAATTAAAATAAATATATTACAGTATGTTTTTGCATTCTATGAAAATTTGTTTGTTTGTTTGTTTTGTTTTTGTGGGCATCACTGCCTCTGGTGGTCGTGGGCGCTATCCAGCCGCCACTGGATTTGAACCGCCAAGCCCGCGGGCTGCAGTTCCGCACTCAACCACTTACGCCACCGGGGCTCAACCCTGTCTTTTTGTTTTTGTTTTTGTTTTTTTTTTTTGGGGGGGGGGGCATCACTGCCTCTGGTGGTCGTAGGCGCTACCCAGTGCTGTTCCTGAGAGCCGCTGCTGGATTTGAACCGCCAAGCCCGCGGGCTGCAGTCCCGCACTCAACCACTTATGCCACCAGGGCTCAGCCCTGCATTCTATGAAAATTTTTGCTGCTCCATATAGACTAAATTTTTAATCAAGAACCCCCTCCCTCCCCTCCCATCCTGGTCAATGGTATCCTGCTTAAAATCTGCTCAATTATGCCCTGAGTAAGAAAGTGAAGGGATCATTCAGCATATCAATTCCCATTAGATTAGCATGTGGATCAACAACAACAGCCCTTCATCAATGTCCTGCTGAGTGGACACTGTTGTCCCTTCTATTGAAGTGCTGTGAACTATTCTTATAATCTTCCATGGGCGGGAGGTACAATCACTTCAAATGTGGGGCCACTGTCTGTCATATTACCAAGCTTGGAAGCAGTCAGATCCTTTCTCCACAGGCAAGGACCCACTCTGCTGGTAATTTCCAGGTCTGACATCATCTGAAGTAAACAGCGAGAACTGTAATCTGTCCTCACTGAGATTTGTCATGTGGTCAAAAAGTCTTTCTGAATACAAGTCTTCCTCTTTGAAGCTGATGACCCCCTGGTTTTCAATCAGCAGATGCCCACGTTGGAAGAGACAGATGGCTATGTAAGTGATTTGAGGGCTCGTCCCATAAGTCATTGTTGAGTACTGATAATGAATAGAGTCATCTGGCCTTGTGGGAGAAGCAGGTCGGTGAGATTCACAACAGTGATGGAGGCAGAGTGACGTGCAGCTGGAAGAGCTGGCAGAGAGCGTGATGTCTGCCATCACTGACACGAAAGGAAAACCCCCCAGGGGATGGCTTCCATCCTGTACAAACCACAGTTGGGAGATGTCACTGTCGGCTTGTGTAAATTGATGAACAGGTATGTCGGGATGGCAAGCCATTGCCCCAAAGCGTTACCGGGCTCACGACTAATCAGCTATGTGGCCTCATCTGGGGCACTGCCCGTATCTTCTGCTATCGGGAGGTTGGGTCCCACAAGCAGCCCAGTGTCCTGCAGAACTTTCATTCGCAGTCCTCTTGACTTTAATTCTGCTGCCTGATCGTTCACAGGAGGAACGGTCATGTTGAACATCTCTTCAAGAAAGTCTGCCTCCAGCTGGGTGGATGACTTGCTCTTCTGGTCCAGCCAAACAGCAAAGGTAAAAGGATCATGATTCAGAGTCATCGTGGAAGTGTGTGATTCCAATGTTATTAGCTATGTCCTGGTAGAAATTGGGCTTTCCCTTGGTAATATTTCTTTCTCCAACCAGAATGGACCCATGGTGAGGAAAAGATGTCACCTGAAACCAAATTTCATATGAAGAACATTGGGATTCAGGTAACTTAAACAACAGATTGGAAGGATCTAACATTGATTGGTTGATCAGAACTTTGTCTCCTTCCTTGACAACCGTTCCTGTTAAAACATAAAGGGGCATTACACAGAACATTCCTAGGACAGTTGCAAGGTGCTTTCTCCCGCACAGGGAGCTAGACTATTCTTCAAAACACCATGGCCATTCAAGGATGGAATTGGCATTGCTTCTCAAAAAACTCACTGCCAATGGCTGATTCTGACTCTTCGCTACCCCATAGGACATTAACGAATTACTTCTGTTGTGTTTCCCAGACTGCAACTCCTTTTTATAGGAATAAAAAGTCTCTTCTTTCTACTGCAGAGAAACTGGTAGGTTCAAACTGCTGACCTTGTGGTTAGCAGCGCAAAACATAACCACTCTGCCACCAGGAGTTCTGGCTACCCAAAGCAAATTTTAAAAAAAGTTTTTCACTCAAACAAGCACACACATTATTAATACTATAATCAAAGATGGGTTCAAGGTCTAGAATCGCTTTTAAATGTGAGTTTCCTAACTTTTCTATGACTGATTTTCTCTTGTCATAATACCAGATACAGTCTTCAATAATCTCCTTTTAAGAGCCAATCCCTATCAGAGGAAGCCAGCCGCGGATATATGCATCACAGATATGACAGGCGCAGTTGCACAGCAATAATTATTATAGTAAAATCATAGAGAGCATGAATGAGAGAGAAATAATAGAGTCAGACTCATTTCATGGTAGCCTGCTCACTTCAGCCCCGCTTGATGGTCAACCAGGAGAGAGGGTAAGAAGCAAGAGGAAGGGACATGGGGAAGAGGAAGAGGAGTTAGGGGAGGAGAGGCACCTGTGAGAGTCTGGGGCGAGAGAGCTACTTTATTCTGACCAAGCCTTATATAACTTTTTGGGGCATTTAGGCCCCTAATTACAGGTCAGGACATATGTCACAGAGAAGGGTTGTATGATAGGTACACAGTATAGGAAAGGGAGGTGTGGGGTCCCAAGTGACAAAGGCAGACCCCAGACTCCTGGATGTGGCTAAACAGTTTAGACTAGTTTAGAGATTATTAAGAGTAATGTGTGAATCCCGCCTACCAGTGGTTAACAGGTTTCTCGGGGGAAGTGACCCATTGTCCTAGCAGCAGGGAGTCAGCTCTATCTTTCCTGGGTGAGTCAGAGCCCTCTGATATCTGGAGCCTTTAGGGAGAATATCTAACTTCTGACTTCCACGTCAGATGCTGGCAAACCCCATGTTTCATTTTCATTTTTGAGCAACAGTTGTGCACCCTGAGTTTGGTAAAGTCTCCATGGAGGAATTGTGGGAAGGAAACAAAATGATTTAAAGCTAGCTTGCCCTCTTGTTCCCCAAAACAGATGAAGGCTTCGGAGAGAACACAGAAGATGGTTGGGAATAGAGCGTGTGTATAGAAATGACAATTTGAGGAGCATCGTGCTTTATTTTCCAGGTAGATATCAAGGAAAAAGATTCATTCCCTAATTTCCCCTTCTTTAGCAGTCATAAATAATGTACTGACCATATCTCATTGGTTTTACCATTATTTGCAAGCTGACGACTCCGCTGACAGGGCTTATTGATTTCATAGGAAATACTAATGGGAGACTCTCAGGGCCCAGAGCTGCTGGTGGGGAAGCTCCTGTGAACCTGAAAGAGTTTTCTGCCATCAAGCCTATTCCAGCCTGTATTCTCAAGGTCCATGTGCTGATAAGAGATCAGTCCTTCATTGACGTAGACAGACAGCAGGTGAGATCAGAACCTGGTTTCCATGATGATACCTGACTGGGGGAAATAGATGTCTTTTTAGGGTTCCCTCAATTTATCTTCAACATATAACACATATCCATGTGAACGTAGTGATACTAAGAAGATCATGATGCATTTGTCAAACCTTTGTAATTTCGCACTGCAAAAATGATCTAATCATCAGAGAAAGGAAACAATATCTTTTTAGATAACCCAGACCTAAATTTCACCAATTGTCAGTTTGCGATAGAGGGATGGCTTATGTGTTGCTGTAGTAATGGAAACTTTATCACTGGTATTTCTACTACCCACCCAAAGTGGGCAGGTTTCAGCAGCGCTTCAGTCTAAGAGCAGGCTAAGAAGAGGCAATAGGCTGTTCACTTCTGAGGGATTAGGCACGGGAAACTTATGGATAGCACCAAAGCATTGTAAGACAGAGTGTTGGAAGATGATCTCTCCTCAGGGGGGAGAGATCATTCTAAAATGGGTGTGGCAGTACATTGACAGAGAGTTGTAGAAATCAAGCCAGATTTAGAAGAGAACATGACACAAGAATGGTCACTGCTAATCAAGAAACATCTTTGCTCCAAGTGAAGAAACCAGACAAGTCTTTACCTGTCCCAAGCCATGATATTACCAGTTACTTCATACACATGTGAAAGTTGGGACCATGAATAAGGAAGGCTGCAGAAGCATTCTTGCATTTGAATGACGGTGTTGGGGAAGAAGATTGAAAGAAACTTGGGCTGCCAAAGGAATAGACCAAATTAGCCTTGGATGACATACAGTCAGCACACATCTCCAATGGGAGAATGGCAAGACTTTTGTCTCCTGTACTTAGAACAGGTGATCAGAAAGGGCCACTTTCTGAAAGATGATGTCATGTTTAGTAAACTGGAAGTGCATGAAAGGGAGGAAACCCTCAATGAAATGTCCTGAGAGGGTGGTTGCACCAATGAACTCAAACACAACCACGGGAAGGCTGTTGTGGGTGCAGGCAGGGTTTCAGTCTCTCGCACTCAGGGCATCTATGAGTTGAAACCAAAGGACACATTTCACTGGGTGTAATCTATGAACAAGACCTTTGAAGGCATTGAAGAGCCAGGATGTCCTCAGGAGCGTGACAGTGAGCCTGAACCCAAGCCAGGGTATTTTCAATTGCTTCACATCTCTCTGAAAGAAGGACATTGAATACAAAAGAGGAGGAATTAATCATGTGTTCTAATGATGGCGCTGCTAGAGAAGAATCAAAGGCCGATGCACTGCCCAAAGGACAAACACTCTCATCTTGGAAGCAGTGCAGCCAAAGTGCTTAGACTTAAGGTGGTGAGACTGGGTCTCACATGGTTCACACTATTGGCAGAGACCAGTCCCTGGAAAGGGACATCATGCAGGGCAAGGTAGAAGGTCAGAAAAAAAGAGGAAGACTCTCGAGGAATTGAAGTGATACGGTGCCTACACAATGGACGCAAACCTAACAACCATTGTGAAAATGGTCTAGGTAGGGGCAGTGTTTTGTTTGCTTGTACAAAGGGTTGCTATAAGTTGAACTAACTCAATGTTAACTAACAACAATGATCGGTCGCCAGTTGATAACCCAGTCCAATACTTCCTGAATATGAGAAAATGTGGTAGCACAAATTGGGCCTTCAAAAAGTCCATGGTAAAATGGGACGAAAAGATAATGAGATGTTCCTACAACAATTTTGAATCCTCTTGGTTTAGTCAGTGAATCCTACTGTCAAAATCAACACTGTTGAAATAATAATGCCAGCAGGAAATGTCTGAACTACTAACTACCGGGTGTAGTCGCCCTGGAGTTTCTTACAAGAGGGATCCCAGGAAGCAGAAGTGGTGGTGGGGGGGGGGGGGTGGCAGGAGTGAGCACAAACACAAAGACCTTGGTGCTTCCCTGCCCAGAAAATGCAAGGACCGTTGTAGTCTTGCTTCAGTTGTGATACATTCATTTCAATCATCTGTAAAACCTGTCTAGAATTCCTTAAAGCTCTGTCATCCTGGACATTAAACCAAGATCCTGGGGATGGGGTAATTAGACAGAAATCCATAACCCCAGTTATATTCTGTTTAAAAGTTACCTCAGAATCCTGTATCTGTACTGCCACAGCAAACAGAAACGAAGAGAGACCATCTTCTGAAACCCGTCACAGTAGAAGGGCTCAAATGCAATTACTGACTCTGTGGAAAAGGAAAAAAAAAATTCCAGGCATCAGAACCTCAAAACCAGAACACTTTGGTTTTTAATGATCCAAAATTATCTTAGCAAGCACTGGAATGAAAATCACCCAATGAGCCTTATGTTCTACTTGAAAGAGATCCGTGCTTTATGGAATCCAGTCTTACCTTGGGCGTGCATTCTTTGACACGCACAATTTCCCTACGTGTGTTTTGAAAATGCTTCCATTTGATTTTTAACTCTCTGATGAGTCACCTTCTCTCCAGGGCTTATATACTTCTACAGACTGTGCTTTTCAGCACATGCTTTTGTGGTTTAGCCTTTCCCCTTGGTGTAGACAAGATGGTAGGAAAACAAGAACTGACCCTGCTTGGTTGACGTGGCATAACCTGATTCAAGGCTGTGACCTTTCTGAAGCAGATCGCTAGGTCTTTCTTCCAAGGCACCTCGGTGGGTGTTCAAACTGTCAACCTTTCAGGTAGTAAGTGTAATAGCCTGAAGGACCTTTTCTGCTGCAAGACACCTTGTATAAAAGGCCCAGACACCCAGTCGACTGACCTTGTATAAAAGCCCTTTTTCATTTGACTCAAAAAATGGACGAGTCACTGGTGTGATGGGTGTTTGTTTTGTGAGAAAAGGCCTATGTGCAGTTGGCTAAGACCTGCCATTGTGACTGCTTTCATAACAGCTGCTTCTTTCTCCATAAAAGTAGAAGGAATGAGAGAGCAGGGGTGGGGGTGGGGGGTTGGGAAACAACCTTAAAATAATTGCCTTCCTTGGAGACTGCTTTCCTGCTACAGTATATGTTGCATTATAAAGGTGATTTTGTTTGTTTGAGTGCTAGTTTCCCATAAAAGTGAACTCTGAACTTCCGGTATTCTAAAATAAAACACCAGTCTTCTGATTCTCACCGTGATTTAATGACTGGTTCGTGAGAAAATGCTAATGCTATCTTCTCCTGAGATCTGGCTTGTTCCTGGGAGTCGGCGTAGCCAATGAAATGTAGCCACGCATTATGCTTCAGACTCCGAACTTTACAAGCCCTCTCACGGTCCCACCCCCACTGCTGTACCGCACAGAAATGCGGGTGATAGGCTGCTCCTTCGATGTAGGTCCCAGCATCAAGACAGCAAAGCAGATCGACAGTCAGCCCATGCTGCTGCCGCTGAGTGCCATCTAGTCTACAAGTCACTCATAGAAACCACAAGTGACAGTCAATTTGGTCTAAGGGCTTTTCTTGCCTGTAAAACAAACAGATCACCAGCTAGCGCTTTCTTTTACAGAGCTGCTGGATGAGTTAGAACCGCCAACCTTTCGATTAGACCGAAACTGTTGTTCACCCAGAGCTTCTAGGAGACCCCTGGTCAATAGAGCATGCAAGCAAAAACTCCATTTTTGCTATGGTGAACCTCTGAAATCAGAGACTTGTTTGCTATTGCAGCATAACCTAGCGGATCCTGACTGAGGCGTGTAGATACTAAAGCTGATTGATATCACATTGGAAAACAGTGAAAAATAATGTATGCAATGATGATAATCAGTCACCCCCCCCATCCCCAAACAAAGGAAGCAGAGCTAGACCAAGCGCCTTTCCATGATGTATAAGATTCAAAAATGTTAGTAAGCTGCCCTTGGCATTTGTTTGATGTCTCAGGAAACATGAGCTTCCCAAAGAATGTGACTTCATCCAAGTCCTCTTCTCCCCCTTCCAGAGTACATGCACAACAAAAGGAATCTACTCTTCCTCTTCGCAGCAGAGCACCTGGGGCTTCTGCTGGCTTCATGACCCCATTCCCTGAACTCGGCGGTTCTCAACCTTCCTAATTCTGTGAGCCTTTAATATGGTTCCTCAAAACAGAATAAAACAAAACAGTTCCTCATGTTGTGGTGACTCCCCCCCCCCCAACCAAGAATTCATAATGTATGGTCAATAGCTGTAATTTTGAAAAGGGGTCACCATCCACAGATTGAGAACCGCTACCTTTAATGTATCCCAAACCCAGTGGATTGCAAAGCCAAGTCCAATTCAATTCTGCCACATCACACTGCAGGAGAACTGGTGCTAAGGTTAAGGGCAGCTATGTGGTTTCCTTTTGCTATTTCCTTTAAACTTGACTTTGGATTTTTTTTCTTTTTTAAAAAATCATTTTATTGGGCTCATACGACTCTTATCACAATCCATCCATCCATTGTGTCAAGCACATTTACACATTTGTTGCCATCATCATTATCAAAACATTTTTTTCTTCTTTTTAATCCCTTAGTCATGGAAAACTAACCAAACCTGTGATCTATGTACACATTATTTCAACATGGGAAAATAGAATTAAATAGTAAAAAAAGAGAAATAGTACTATTTAAGAAGCCCATTTGGAAATGGAGACATTTTGAGAAAAAAGTCACATATAGACAAATGTGTCTGGTCAATGAGATCCGAGGGTGACACACACCCACATAAATAATTGAAAGGTATGTAAGTGGTGGTAGAATACCAGTGAAGTTTAAAATGATGACACCGGATACATATTAAAATGTGCATAGTACATGTATACATACTAGCACACACATATAGATTCATATCTTTATATTTACATAAACATATGCATTGATATTTGTATACATATATATCTATATACTTATAAACAAAATACTGCACTAGCATTATATGCAAGTACACAGACATATTCTCCTGAAGGACTTACTACTGCAGCTAGGCTTTGATGGCTTCTTAAATTAATTGTTACTAGAAGGCTACTTTGGTACACGGAGAGTTTAAATTTGCACAGTGTTTTCTGACAGGTGAGTTTCACCCCATGCTCACTAACAAGGGTCTGAGTTTAATGAGTAAAGGCCAGGGCAAGGGCCACATCGCCTTGCTTTACCAGGATGAAGGCAAACAAGGGCCCAGCCCTGCTGTGTCACCCTGATATCAGCCTGCTCAGATGTCAGTACTCACCAGATATTGTGTAAATGTGGAAACATCCTCTATGTTCTTGTCGGAATGTATTCTTGCCAACCCCCCAAGTCTAGGGGAACTTACAACCATAAAAGCTGCCAGTTCTGTTTCTGATGCTGTGCGCATCATTGGTCACAGCTCTCAGGTCACGAGGTGAAAGGGGCTTGATGGAATCTAAGAGAAGATGCAAATTCACACTAAATATGAATCATAGGGAGACTGCCTGGGCTTTGCAGATGAGCTCTCCGGCCCACTGAGAACTCTTCAGAAAGCACATGGTTGTGTATGGGGCTGAGGAAGTGGCTAGCTCTAATGGAAACTGGCCAGTGAGGAGCTTTTATGGGTAGAGCTAACAACAGAGAACTCTGAGAGGAGAGGTGATTGAGGACACCCAGAGCCTCGGTCTGAAGGTGCAGCAGCTCCCAGAGAAGGGAAAATCATGCCTTTGTGGGTCCCAGGTGGCTCCAAGACTGTAGAATGGAAGAATAATCTTGTGAACTTTGAGAGCCCAGAAGGCAGTGTAAGCCCACCTGGGCCCTGGGACACCTCAGCTGGCAAGGAACTCCATGGAGTGTCCCTCCATGGGTCAGAGGAGAGGCTGGCTCTAGAAGAAATAGAAGGCATCCTAGGCATATTGGATGCAGGGGGTCATGGGCAGTGAAGGTTCTGTGTGAACACCAGGAGCGGAAGACCCAGTGACAGGTGGGTGTCTGTCTATGCTAAGGTGTCCCGATCAGTGACCATACACCAGAAAGGCCAGGGGGCTTCCAGATTAGAGCAATACCTCACAGACACTGTATTGAAGGGTGTTCCCCCTCCAAATCCTTATGACCCAGAACTTATTAAAATGCCTTTTTATGACTTATTATAACACCTCCTCGCACTCCTTTTCTGACCAATTCACTGAGCAAAAGTTTATGGATGCCACTTTGAGGAATATGGATTCGAGCACTTGTTTCTTTCTTTTGCAAGGGAACATCCACAACATTATAGGATGGCAGGTCTGTCATAGTTCAATCCTGACCAGAATTTCCCCTCATCTCTTCTGTTTTAGTCATTAGGCTTTGTACAGAGTAGCACTTAAGGCAAGCACTGCATAAACGGTTACCAAGCCCCTCAAACAACATCCTCTTTTGCTTACAGAGCCATTTTAATCTTAGGGCAAAGGGACCACCAATTGTAGCTTTAAATCACATTAGGCACTGAAGAGGGAGACATCGACTACAACTAATGATAAGGGGAAGCTAGCTCAGGGTCTGGAAGATTTTCAAATTTGCAAGGATTATCCCGAGGCCTCAATTTAGAGGCTCCACTTAAAATGCTGTAGGCCTCTTGAGATTGGCAAGAGATCCCAGGACTCCTGTCGGGGGAGAGTTAGAATGTTCAGGAATGGGAGTCTCAGGCACACAGCTTTGCCTCAGGGGTCAGGGCTGCCTTGGCACAGGTTTGACTGTAACATAAAAATGCACATGTGACACTTGTTTCCCACATTCATTTCACATCTATCTGTTGATATTTTTGTAGTCATCGCCACCTCACAGCTTTTGGAGCTTGGGTCACCCCAGGGAAATGCAGAGGAATGTTTCTGTGCCACTATTCAATGTGACATAATGTGACAATGTTACATAATCTCAGAACAGGAGCCTCGTTAGATACCTGTCTGGTGGATAATGTCTCTGGGGAAAACCCAACTTCTCCAAAGTCAGTTTTTCTTTGGAAACTTTCCCCACATGCTTTTTCATAACTCCCGTCTCATAGAGAACTCTACCTTACAATTCAGTTTATTTCTTCACAAGAGTTGTGTCAAAATGATGATTAATCTCCACATCACCATCACTCAAGGCAGATTTCTGACCTCAGCCCTCCAACCTCCCCCTGCTTTCTGACACCAATGTTCTCTCCCACAGTTTGCTCAGCTGGGTATGATAATTCATTGCAATGGCCACACAGAATTCACAGACAGAAACTACTCACAATTATGGGGTCTATTAAGGAAATTAACAGGTTAGATGTGCTCAGTATGTAAAATTTCAGGAAGGATAGTCTTTACGTAGTCATGCCTACAGGCACACATCTCTCTCTGGCCCATCCACCTCTCAGCCACAGGGCCCATATTGGCTCTAACAATGTCATAAAGTTCTTTTAGAGCTGCCAATAAATTCCCAAAGGGCACACTATTCTGCCATAAACCTAAGCCTAAGGCACTGATTCTAGTTCTGTAGGTCAGCAAGTATAGACCCTTCAACCAAATGGCTGGCAGCACCCTAGGCCACAAACCAGGCTTATGACTAGTTTAATGATAGTGTTTGCTGATTTCTGCATTTGTTTGGATCACTTTTCTTTGTAATGAGCACAAATATAATCTCTTCCAGTTGGGTCATCAGGCCTTACAAATTTCTTGGTCTAGATGAGGGAATATCTCCCGCATTCCATCAGTGTGTTCAAACTTTATAATTAATATTCTGTCAATCCCTGAAGCCTTATTTTCCAGTAATGCCTTCAATGCAACTTGGACTTGTTTCTTCAGTGGCATTGGCTCTTGATCCTGTTACATTATTAAGTGGTTGGATGCCAATTCTTTTTGGTATAATGACTGCATTCTTTGCATCCTCTCTCTCATATATATGTACATATATATAATGCATCTTCTCTTGATGCTGCTTGTAACATTCACTATTTAACCCATAGAATCTTGGAATCTTGCAACACGAGGTTTTAATTTTTTCTTCAATTTGTTTCAAATGAAAAGTGTTCAGTGTGATCATACCTTTTGGTTTTCTAGTGCCAGGTCTTCACATATTCCATTATAACATTCTATTCTCTCTTTTAGAGTTGGTTTTTAAATATTCTGTTCTGTACTTTTCCTTCATCATCACTTCATTCATTTTTCAAGAGCTAGTTCAGAGTTTCTTCTGACATCCACTTTGGTCTTTTCTTTCTTTCGTGTCTTTTAGTCTTTGGATTTCTTCAAGTGTGGTGTTCTTGATGTCATCCGACAACTTATCTGGGCTTCAATCATAAGTATTCAGTGCATCAAATCTCTTTCAGATATCATACCTCTTAATTCAGATGTGATATACTCCAGGTCATATTTTGGTTCTCTTAGGCTTGTTTTAATTTCTTCAGCTTCTACCTGAGCTTGCTTATGAATTGATGTCTGTTCCACAGTTGGTGGGGTCTTGTTTAGACTAATGGCATTGAGCTTCTCTATTATGTATTAACACAGATTTAATCAAACATGTAAAGAGGGTTGCCCAATCAGTATTGCTATTGAGATTCCAATTCATCCATCCATGGGTTTTTTTCCAAACAAAAGTGTTTAAACAAGTTTCTGTAATCAGTAGGAATAACAGACAAGTTCTCTTAGTATCATACTTGTGTGAATCTCATTAGAGTCATTAAAAAAATCACTTATCACAATCCATCTGTCCATACATATATTGTGCCAAGCACCTTCACATGCCTGCTGCCAACATCCTTCTCAGACCACCTGCCCTTCCACCTGAGTCCTTGACATCAGTTTTTCATCCTCTCCCTTCCCACCATTTGTGTCATTTTTAAAACAGCAGTCGAAACAGTGAAATCCACTGAAATCTGCTGGGTCAGTTAAAGTCAAAGTGGAGAGGTCAACCCAGAAGGCTACGGTGACCACTCTTTTAAGGTGGGTAGTTTTGATATATTTCTGAAAGATCACCAAGTAATCACAGGTGCTTATTATGAAGAGCTTAAGAATACTGAAAGTTGCGTTGGTGAGAAAAAAGGCCAGGGAAGTTGGGCAGAGTACATTTTCCACCACAGGAGTGCACCTGCTCATTCTTGAAGGATATGAAAATTTCATTGTAAAACCTAATGCCATCCACCTACAGCCCGAATCGTGCCTGTTGAGATTTCTTTTTCATTCCCCAAACTCAAAGAACACTTAAAAGGAGCACAACTTGGGTCCCTCGAAGATACCAACACTACCATTTTGACACAGGTCAATCTAAGAGTATGTAATTCTTCCAGGAAGGATGGAAACACCATCCCCAGGGTAGAAAACTAGATGGAGGATATCTGAAGAAACACTAGCATCACGTGTTGATACTATTGTTTAGTAATGGTTTCCATGCTTTTGCAGCAATAATTATTTACTTATTTCTCATCAGTAGACAGTTGATACACTTCAAAGAGGTGAAACAATTTATATGATGGTTTAGTCAAAGGCAGTCCTTGCTAACTCTAAATCAAGTTGCTTTATGATTGACACACTATTGTCTTTTCCTAATACTTTCAGTACAGTATGCAAAATGCTTTTAATTTAGGATATAATATTATCATCCGTTCAATAAATTTGATAGAAAGAGCAAAGGATCATGGTGCAGGCCAAGATGACAGGATTGTGAAAAGAATAAACATATATGTCTTGGGGGAAGTATAGCCAGAATGCTCCTTGAGAGTGGGAATGGTGAGACTTTGTGTCATGTGCTTTAGACATGTTGTCAAGAGAGACCAGTACCTGGACAAGGACAGCATGCTTGGTAATTTAGAGAGGCTCCAAGGAAGAGGAAGACCCTCCACAAGATGAGGGTCTTGGCTGCAAAATGGGATCAGATGACTCAGTCCCTGGGAGACACTCGACTGACAAGACAGCATGCAGCATGCTGATAGATCCTGAGTCCTGGAACCTGGAGAAGCTAGTGGAGAATCCACATGGGCTTGCCCTGATAGAAACAGTCCTGTGGGGCCAGAGAAACCATGTGGAGACCCCTGGCCATGCCGAGATGTTTCTACCACTACTGGATACACAAGATTCTGCACCCACTGACCTGTGATTGTCCTGGCGTTATTGCACATGCTTCATGAGTCTGAAGAACATTTTACAGATTATTATCAGACACATGGGCTTATGGACTTGGCCTGGCCTGGATTGGGATGCTTTCTCAATGTTCCATTCCTCTTGTATATGAACCTCTTCCTTATTAAAAAAAAATGAACTCAAACATAAAAGTGCATTGTGTGGATGTTCAGGATCTGGCAGGAACTCCAGAAACAAAATGAAAATATTAGAATAGATATAGTTGTGGTGGCATCTGGACATGTGTTCTGTAATAGAAATGGAACGATCATAAAAACCATTCTTTAAGACCTATAGTTCTGCAGAAAGGAGAGTGGATTTTCCCTCACAATTTCATGAGGTGGGTCCATGGGTGGTACAATTAAATGAACTCAGCCAGAGTGCAGCAAGAGCAGAGTGATTAACCACGGACCTTTCTGCATGTTTCAGATCACACCTGAAAGGGGATAGAACACTCCTTCCTTCTCCCTTGAAGAGGTGCCAGCTGACAAATGACAGGGCAGAAGTCACTTGAGGTGAGCTGCCAGCATGTTCTAACACACTCACTCAGGACTCAGGGGAATGTCGAAGAATGGGTATCTGTCATCACCACCCTGTGATGGCTTCACCTTGTGGCAGGGACCAACACTCCATTGGCAACTGCTATGGAAACTAGGCTGAGCAAGGTGATGTCATCATTGGAATCCTACTCCAGGGAAGATTGAAGGGACTGAGAATAAGCCACTGCTCCCTGGGCATGGCAAGCAGAAACAAAATCAAGGCCCAAACCCAGGGTCATTGCATCAAAATGACTCATAGCAAAGACTACAGCAAACCTATATGGGATTTCTGAGGCTATGAATTTTTGCAGAAATAGAGCTCCTTGTAAGTTTGCACCACTGATCTTAGAGTCATCAGAGCTGCTGCTGTTTCTCGTTAGGTGCCCTTGCATGGGTTCCAGCCCGTAGCGGGCTAGATAGCGTGGGAAATTCATTGAGCATACTTGGGGCAGATTCATCCCAACTCTCAAATCTCTAATTCCACCTTTAATAGCTAATTTAAGCTGAGATGCTATCAAGTATAAGAGCTACCTAATAAAACCAAATCATAACCCTATTACCCTCGGGACTATCCCATTCAAAGCAACCCCATGTGTCACAAAGTAGAACTGCTTCTCAGGATTTTCTTGACTGAAACATTCATGGAGGCAGATCACCAGGTCTTCATCCACGACACCACTCTTTTGGTTAGTAGCCAAAAGCTTAATTGACTGCACTACACAGTGAACTCCCTAGTGAAATAAATACATAGAAACGAGGAGTTGGAGTTAGTTATAATGGAATCCCCAGCTAGCAGTAGAGCATTATAGAGGAACCAAGAACAACAAAGTTCACAAGTTAGTGGAAGCAGAAACCCCTCTTAGGGATTTGAGGATAGCAGGTAAATTTCGTTGGAGGGTCCTCGAACACAGGACTGTGGAGACCAGGGAAGATAGAGGATGCGCTGTAAAGGAAAAGGAGATGTTGTTCAGTGCTTTGTCCAAATGTTAAACCAAGGGAAACCACGTTTGTAAAACTCTACAAAGGTGAACTCAGTGGACTCAAACAACAGAAAGCATGAAGATAACTCAAATTTTCTTATACATGAAGTTTCCATGAGTCAGTCAACTTGAGGACACTAGTAACGATTTGGAAAAAGTACAGCTGGGAGATTCTTTACCATCGAAGATGGTTAGACTGCATCTCAAGTACTTTGGATCTGCTATCAGATTCTCTGGAAACGGGCATTGTGCTTGGTGTGATCCTTAGGTTTCATGTCTACTTAGGTGGGCCATGATTCACCCATGATGCGATTTAACATACTAGGGGCAATTCCATGCTGGGATCTGCTTTCAAGGGGTCAAGCAGCAGTGAGGATAAGAGATCTCCTTCATCTGATCACAGCGTTGATATGCCTGAGGGAGGTTTTCCTCAGGGTGTGGCCTACTCTTAGTACAAACTGACCGTGTACTGAAGCTATCTAAATTCCATTGTGGGATTTAGATCCTGCATCTACTTTATTGACCTCCTGTTATATCTCCTGCTGATCCAGGGAGCCATCAACAGATTGTCAATTTAGATCTATTTAACTGATAGAAGATTTCTTTCAGCAGCCACCAGCCTATGGTCTTCCTGCTTCACTTTCCTACTTCCTGTTTTTCAGCTCTTGCAACTATAGGGGAGAGAAGTCTCCAGCTCACATCGGACCCAGGACCTGAACTAAATTATACTAATCTACTACAGCAACTGTGTGAGCTATTTCATTACATAAATCTCTCTCTCTCTCTCTCTCTGTCTCTCTCTCTCTCTCTCTGTCTCTCTCTCTGTCTCTCTCTCTCTATCTCTCTCTAAAAGAGAGGGAAAAAAGTGGTTTTGCTTCTTAGTGAATCCAGTGTAACAGATTGGGTAATACTAAAGGCAAAGGGCCACAAAAGAAGGAAGCCCCTTCATGAGATGGATTGATGCAGTGGCTTCACGAACGAGCTCAAACATAAGAACAACTGTCAGGATGGCACAGGGCCAGTGGTGTTTTTGTCGGTCATACACTGTCAGAACGTACGCAAAGGTGGCACCTAACAAAAACAAACAACAGAAGTGAAGAGAGAATTTTGACTGTGTAAATACACTTTTCCTGCCCAGGAATTATTCATCAAAACTGGCACCAAAACCTCAAATGTTTCTGTGTTTTGGTGGTTATCTGACTCAACTGTCTTTCATTATGAAACCAGAATCAATTTTGCCAGAACAGATGAAAGGTATTGCAGCAAACTGTTGCTACATCTAGATTTTCCCAGACATTTGGGAACTTAAAAAAAAGTGCTATTTGCTATCTTTTACCAGAATGTGTAGATAACTAAGACCCACTGGTTTGCTGTTCCACTTTTAAACACACATTTATAGAAGCACCACACTTATTCTGAGAAAGTAAGGCAAAGGATGACAACAAAAGGATATGGAATAAAGGGGCATGAGTTAACAAATCCTAAGTGGTTCTTTTCATAAGATCAAATCCTTACAGTAATTAATAGGCTTGAAATTTTTAAAAATGCTGTCTTCGAAAACTAGTTATGGTAAGCACAGAGAGAGATGCTCAATATCATTAGTCAACAGTTATTTAGTTAGGTACAGTTGGGCTGAATGTGACCCAAAGAAAATAGACCACATGTACAACAGAACAAAATATTGCTCAGTCCTGTGCTACCCCCATAATCACTGATTACTCTATTTCTGTCATGCGAGCCCACTGTTGCAGCTACTATGTCAATCTATCTTCAGGGTCCTCCCCTTTTCCACTGATCATTTGCTTGACCTAGCATAATTTTCTTTTCCAGGGACTGATCTCTTCTGATAACATGTCCAAAGCTGGTGAGGCTTGCCATCTTCACTTCCAAAGAATATTCTGGCTGTACTTCTTCCCAGGTAGATTTGTTTGCCATTTTGGCAGTCTGTGGTCTTTTTCTCCAGCACCACGCAAATCAAACACAGACATTTTTCTTCAGTCTTACTTATTTATTGTCCAACTTTCACGCGCACACAGGGCAATTTGAAATGCAGTGGCTTGGGTCAGGATCCTCAAAATAACCTCCTTGCTTTTCAGTATTCTGACGAGGTCTTGTGAAGCACACTTACCTAATGCAACTCCCCATTTGAGCTCTTCACTGCTGCTTCCAGGAGCGTTGATTGTAGATCCACGCAAGACGCAATCCTTGACAAGTTCAATGTTTTCTATGTTTATTGTGAGATTGCCTATTGGTCAGGTTGTGAGGACGCTGGTCTTCTGTCCATGGAGTTGTCATCCATAGCTTAGCGTTCATCAGCGGTTGCCTCTAGTCCTCCTCACTTTCAATAAGCAAGGTTTTGCCATCTGCTTATCACAGGTTGCTAATAAGCTTTTCTCCAATCCTAATGCCAAATTCTTCATATAGTCCCATTTCTCATAGTATTTGTTCAACATAAGACTGAATAAGTATGGTGACAGGATGCAGCCCTGATGTACACATTTCCGGATTTCAAACCATGCACTATTTCCTTGTTCCAGTCATATAGCAGTCTCTTGCTCCGTATACAAGCTCCATATGAGCACAATGATGTGTCCTGGAGTTCACATGAATCTCAAGACTATTCATATTTTTTTATGATCCACACAGTCAAACGCTTGGCATAGTCAAGAAAATGCAAATGATCATATTTCTGACATTCTCTGCTTTAGCCCAAGATCTGACTCTAGCCTGAACCTGAATCCAGGCAGCTCTCTGTCAACGTACTGCTACAACTGTTGTTGGATGCTCTTAAGCGAAATTTTACCTGTATGTGATGTTAATGATGATGTTCCATAATTTAAGCAATCTGTGTGGTCACCTTTCTTTGGAATGTGTACAAATAAGTATCTCTTCCAGTCAGTGGGCCAAGAAGCTGTCTTCCAAATTTCCTTGCAGATGACTGAGTGCTTCCAGTGCTTTATTAATTGTTGAAACATTTCAATTGGTATTCCATCAGTTCCTGGAGCCTTATTTCTGGTTATTGCTTTCAGTGCTGCTTGAACTTCTTCCTTTAGTACCATTGGTTGTTACTAATATGTTACCTCCTGAAATGGTGGAATGCCAATTAGTTATTTTGGGTACAGACACTCTAAGTATTTGTTCTCTCTTCTTTTGATGCCCATGTATGGTGCAATATTTTGTATAGATCTTTCAATATTGAAACTCGAGGCTTCACTTTTTTCTTGAGCTCTTTCAGTGTAAGATAAGCTAAGCATGTTTTTCCTTTTGGTTTTCTAGGTCTGGGTCTAGGTCTTTGCACATTTCATTCTAATATTTGGTTCAGTCTTCTCAAGCTGCCCTTTGAAATATTCTATTTAACTCTCACACTTTAATACTTCTTCCAATTGCCTTAACTACTCTATGATTAAGAGCAAGTTTCAGGGTCTCTTCTGACATTCACTTTGGTATCGTCTGTTTTTCTTGTCGTTTTAATGACCTTTTGCTTTCTTCATGAATTGTGTTCTGGATTCCCTTTCATAGCTTACCAGGACATGTGTCCTTTGTGTCCAATACAGCAAATATGTCCTTGAGATGATCTTGGAATTCAGGTGGGATAGACTCAAAGTCATATTTTGGTTCTCATAAACTTATTTTAATTTTCATCACCTTCAACCTGAATTTGCACACAAATGATTGATGGTCTTTTCTGCAGTCATCGACTGGCCTGCTTTCAGCCGGTGACCTTGAGTTAAATCTCTTCTCAAAGATGTGGTCAATTTTATTTCTGTGTATTCCAGCTGAAGAAGTCCAGGTGTATAGTCAACTGTCACTGTGGTTGAATAGAGTTATTTGCTATGAACAAGATTCAATCACCAAGACTATATTTTCCAATTACTCTTCCTTTCTCTTTGTTTCTAACTTTTTTTTTTGGTGGGCATCACTGCCTCTGGTGGTCGTGGGCACTACCCAGTGCCGCTCCTGAGAGCCACCACTGGATTTGAACCGCCAAGCCCGTGGGCTGCAGTTCTGCACTCAACCACTTATGCCACCGGGGTGTTTCTAACTTTTACATTGCAATGGCCAATAATTATCAATGCATCTTGATTGCATGTTCAATCAATTTCTGACTGAAGACCTTGGCAGAATTCCTCAATCTCTTCTTCACTAGCTTAAGGGGTTGGGGTATAAATCTGAATAACAGTTGTATTGATTGGAGCCTTGAAGGCAGATAAATGTAATCCTATCAGCAGCAATGTACTTCAAGATAGCTCTTGAAGCATCCTTTTGGATGATGAAAACAACCCCAGGCCACCTGACAGTGTCATTCTTGGAATAGTAAGCCACAGAGGGGTTTTTTGGTATTCAAAGTTGCCAGTATCCATTCATTTCAGCTCACTGATGCCTCAGGTATCGATTCCTTATCATTTTTTGATGACTTAGAATTTTCCTAGATTCATACCTAGTACATGCCAAGTTCTGATTAGCAATTGATGTCTTCTCATTTGAGGTTGTGCCCCATCAGCAAAAGAAGATCCAGCACAGGCTTCACTCCAGTCATGTCACCATGGTGGACTCCACTCTAAAAGGCAACTCCTCCTATCCTATTTCCAGTACCTACTGACCTGAGGTATCTGTCCTTTGGCACTGCCTCTGACGATGCCCTGATTCCCTTCATTAGGCCTTCAGTATCTGGTACTGTTCTAATGCTCGGTATAAGATTTTCAGCAGCTACTTCCTCTGACGTAGACAATCAATCCCTTCTTAGGAGCCAATTGTTAGCATGGAAGTTTCATGGAAACTTGCTCACTATTGGTACTTTTTGCTCAAATCTGAGCTACCTGTGTCATACAATCTATCACATATGATAAACGAATACACAAGGCCGGATGTAACTTGTTAGGGGACTAGAAAGCCCCCCTTTCTCTCGCTGGTGCTGGTGGCTTCCAACTGCTGACCTTGTAGCTAGCAGTCCAAGGAGTAACCACTATACCGCCAAGACTCCTCTCAGAGCAGCAGGAAAGCTATTAGTGAAAGCTTGGAAAGGAAGTGTTGGCTATGATGTGGAGAAACTGGAACTGCCAAGCACTGCCAATGATAATATAAAATGATGCAGTCATAGTGAAAATTGTTCAGTCATTTCTCAAAAAAAAGTTAGACATGGAGTTAGTTACCATATGACCCAACAGTTTCACTCCTGGGTAGATGTACTCAAACTGAAAGTATCTACTAAACTTGTTCAATAGTGCTCATGGCATTCACTACCAAAAAAAGATAGGAACAATCCAGTTTTCATAAAAGACGAACAGATACCCAACATGTGGTTGTGTTGGTCTTCGGTGCCATTGATTCCGTTGTGACCCATAATGAGCCTGTGCGACACAAAACGAAACACTGCACTGCACTGCCCTCTGCCAACCCCACAACTGTCCCTCTGCCTGAGCCCATCGATGCAGCTGTGGATAACCTTGAGAAGAATGGGAACAAGATGTGGTATATACATACAATGGAACATTATCCAGCTATAAAGAGAAATTGCCTGATGATATATGTCATGACACGAATGAACCTTGAAAACTATACTGAGTAAGATATTGTTTGATTTCACTCAAATAAAATATCCAAAAGAAATTAAATATGAAGTTAGTAGGGGTTAGGAAGAGGGACTAAGGGAATGTTGTTGCATAATGGGTACAAAGGGGAAGGGGTGATGAAAATTTCTGGAAATAAATAGCATCGCTAATTATACATTGTGGATGCTATCAATGCCACTGCATTACACATTTAAAAGTGGTTAGATGGGGAAATGTTACATGGTACATACTTTATATCAATAAAAAGGTTTTAAATCCAATGAAAAATATTGACTTCCATTCAGTGATTTTCTCTAGGCTGCCCCCAGAAACCTGTGGCTCCATGCATCATCTGCCAGTTGCATGCCATGAATCCTGCCCTATTCTTATACACTTATCACCTATCACCCAGTTGCAGGAAAGAAAGGAGGAATACAGTGCCTTGTCATGCAGCCTTCAATCTTGGCTGCACTTTGGAAATGCTTGAACTGGACACTACTGAAAGAAGATGATGATGCTCAGGTTCCATCCCAAAGATCGTCATTCAGCTGGTGTGTGCTAGAGCTTAGGCATTATTGTCTTGAATAGCTTCCCCATAACTGTTCTCAATTCCATGATTGAGAAAATTTGCCTAGGGTGACAACTGACAATGAAAATATTAGTTTCTTTCTCTTATGTTTTACTGAGGAGGCGAGACTATTAAGAGACGATGAATTTTGTTTGTTTGTTTGTTTGTTTGTTTTTTGTGGGCATCACTGCTTCTGGTGGTCGTGGGCGCTACCCAGCGCCGCTCCCGAGAGCCGCTGCTGGATTTGAACCGCCAAGCCCGCGGGCTGCAGTTCCGCACTCAACCACTTACGCCACCGGGGCTCAGGCCGACAATGAACTTTTTTTTACATTCATAATTAAAAAATCAAAAAGACTCAATAGCACAAAGTGGTCACTGTACATGGGGCCTGGCCCTTGCTATCTTCGTAGGGACTCTTAGGAAAGGGCAGGCAAAACATGCCCATGAGTCACAGAGATGACTCCTTCAATACTCTTCCCTTTGTCCCAACTCTTTTGTCAATATGACACCTGCTGAGAAACAGCCCAGGGGAAAGCTTCTCCGAGTTCCTACAGAGAGAGAATTCCTTCTGGAACTTGATCATTGTTGTTGATATCCCTTTGTGGTGAAACACGATGCTTTATACTATACTGGTCGGACTTCCCTAACAAGCAGAAAAAAAAAAAACCCCTAAACCTCCCAACTTGTTCATGTTAAAATCTTACCTGGAAAGAGACCCAGTCTTGTATTTGCTTCTAAACTAATGATCTGAGCTCAAGGCGTGATGTTATGAGTCTGCTGAGATGCAAAATTCAAACCATCCGTCGCCTGAAAAGTAAAACCTCTGGTCATGACTCCTTCAGAAGAAGAAATGAGATTTGAGTCAGGTGGGCTTCTCTGGAGAAGCCACCCACTCCCACCCTCATTCCCACCAGAGGCCTGCAAAGGGACACTTCGGATAGAAAAGTGTGTTGATTCTGTGATAAACTAAAAAACAAATAAGCAGATTCTCGGCCATTCAGTCTCTGCAGACTCATAATGACCTGATAGGAGAGGTTAGAATTTCATCTTTGGGTTTCTTACTCTGTCATTCTTCATGGAAACAGAAGGCCTCATCTTTCTGCCAATGGAGCAGATGGAGGCTTCAAACTGCTGACCTTGATGCTGGCAGCCCAACATGTAACCACTGTGCCAGAATTGCAGGGGACACAAAGCTAAATTCATTCATCTAGTATTGAAAACATCCCCACAAGTCTAAAATGTAGATGTTCCTCCCAGCAATTAATACAAGAAATCAAATTAGCTTTCAACAACAACGACAACAACAAAAATCTAGCAACAGAATAGTTAATGTTGTTAAACACTTATATTCTATTATTTTGGAACCAATTTATATCAGTTAAAAATGTAATGTATACAAGCAAAACACACACACATACTTGCAATTTCTTTAGTATATTGATAAAACTTGGTACTACTGAAAGCAAAATAAAGGGAGGCAAACACAGTGGCCCACATTTCTAATTACTCACCTGTCTCAAGCTAGCTATCTCCTACAATGAGGGTGACCTGTTCCCACACATCTGTCAAGAGATTAGTGATTAAGTAAGGTTGTAAATTAGCTTATGTAAAAAACTGAAATTGAGATGGACCGCCTATTGATCCATTTCCCAAGAGTGCTTTTCCAATCTCTGATTCACAAAGCATAAGGCAAGAACACTACCTAAGTCAGATCACTGAGTCAAAAAGTATAAAGCAAGATCACCGGTAGATATTCTATGAATGATAGAATCTGGTTTTTCCATTCCTACCACCCCGTGAAAACGTTCATTAAGCAGCATATTTGAAAAGCCACCTGCCAGTTTCTGCAGCATGCATTCCTTGTTGATCTCAGAGATAACAGGTAGTTATCACTGGGAACAAAAGGCCCAGTTAGATTTTTCGATTATGTACACATACTTAGTTCAACATTTGATTTAATGAAACATAGCATAGTGTTTTATTAACAGCCTCTCAAATTCCAATGTAGACCCTGTGAGTCCTCATTCTACACAGATAAAGATTACATGTAACACTTCCCTCCAATACACTCTGAAGTCATCGGGAAAAGAAAAATTAGGATTCTGTGTTGTCCGAGTTCCACATTGGCATCCACAAGTTGAATGCCTATTTTAATGAGCAATGGCATTGGGTTTTTTTGTTTTGTTTTGTTGGGTTTGGGCATCACTGTCCTCTGGTGGTGGAATTAGGAGGCCCAGTCTTTGCTCCTGTGGAGTCGCTGCTGGAATTGAACCTCCATCCCAGTGGGCCACAGTCCCGCGCACAACCACTATGCCACCGGGGCTCAGCCTGAGAAACAGTACTGTCAAAAAATATGCTCAATGAAACTAAGGAATGCCGTGAAATATGGTGAACAATTTATACATCTGGGTACCAGAGACAGGATGAAAGGAGCTATCTCTGAACACCCTTGGAATATACACTGGGTGTGTCCTAATGACTGAATTAATTAGGGGTTGAGAAAGGTAAGGAGAGGGTTGACCTGTATAGTCTCATCTCTGTCGTGCCAGTCCTTTCAGAAGGGTGACCTCAAATAAATCACCCATCCTCCCACATCTTGGTTTGATCAACCTCCTTAAGGTTGTTAGGTGGAATAATGAATTAGATTAATGGCAGAGCACTTTGCAAATATAAAATGCTAAGAGAGACTAATTAAACATAAGCCTTTGTTTGGGGCTGATGGACAGATGTACCAGGAGAGAGCCAGCTGGTTTCCACAGCAGACTCATCTGCAGCTGAGCAGCAGCCACTTTGAGGGTCATTAGGCTGGCCTGCTCTTCCATTTAGAAAAATCTAATGGATTGGCACTTGAATTGTGCTTGCCTTTAACTCTGCTTCCTTCTGTTTTATGAGAAACTCTTTACTCACTCAAAGTGAACATGACCTGGTTTGTTGACATCAGCCCAGAGAGCTAATTGTGTTTTCGACTCTCATGGTAATGAATAATTGCTGTTCCTCAACCTATGTGCGGTGTGCAGAAAGTTGGTGCAATAGTGTCATTCTCTTTTCACATTCTATTTTTCCACACTTTTTGCCTTCCAGTGGGTTGTCTACTAGAGGAGCCAGCCTAGACTTGGGGTCAGATAAACTGATCATCGTGATGAGCCTCAGGGTTGGTTTGCTTGTGTGCTTTCATCTTTAAAATGGAATCATGACTACTTATTGCTCAGAGGTGTTCTGAATATTTAGCAAATTGGATGGTGGGATGGACACTTTACAATGCCAAGCAAGTGGGAGAGAGTGTACAATTTCCATTCTAGATTGTACAGTTTTAGAAATTTGAAACTTCTTTTTATAATTCACTGGAGCAGTTGCTCTCTCCTTTAGGAAAATAAAATCCTCTTGTCACAAAAATAAAAATCTTTCTAGGTCTTTATCAGAGGATACTTGGACTTTTAGTATTTTTAGAATAAAAACACACAGCAACAACAACAACAACAGCAACAAAAAATCCCCTTTCAGTGAATAACATTCTACCAATCAGTATAAAAAACACTCTATTTTAAAATTTATTAGTGTTTTTGTTAGTATTATTACAGTACCAGTCATTCTAGAAGTAATGCTTTGCTATATATGTGGGTAGAATAAGGCTATTACCATCTGTCTAACCCCCACAGGTCCCCAGGCTACAGGCTTGGAGACACAAGATAAGAACATAATTTATCATTATGGAGGCATAATTCAATCCCTGGCAAGGAGGAGGGGGGGGGGGAAGGCCTTTAAGCATCACGGTCTCTCATTCCTTCATGTTTTCATCCATTCAACATTTTTTTATTTGGTCACGAATGTGTCCCAAACATCTGGAACAGTACCTGGAACATAATGGGTGCTCAACCTGATTTCATCCCTTGATCCAATGTGCTTTCTATTAAGTGCCTACTATATTACATCCACTAGGCAAAGTTCTGTGTATATAGGAGGGAACACACAGAAAAGAGCCCTGTCCTCCTGACTCTAGTGGGGAAAAAGACAACAAAAGAATACACTGATAACACTGCATTCTAATGTCCAGTAGCCAGGGAAGGCCTGGAGAATGGCAGAGAAGAGGTGCTCTTCAGTGGGAAGCCAGGAAAGGGCCCTGCAGGACACTTACATTGGGCCACAAGCCTTCTAGGAAGTAAGCCACATGAGCTAGAGGGACTCAGTGTTTGCTCTTTCTAGACTTTCTAACCACCACCACCCCCTCTTCTCCCTTTAATTATACAAACTGGAAATGTTTAGATTTTTGGTGCATAGGATGAAGTTCTGGTGGCGCATAGGTTAAGCAGTTGCTAACCCAAAGATGGCCATTCAAACTCAGTGGGATAAAGATGAGTTTGTCTCAAGAATCCTATGAAGCAAATTTCACTTTGTCCTATGTGTTGCTATGAGTCAGAAAGGACTCAACATCAGTGATAGGGGTGGTTCACAGGCAGTAAGAATTAAACCAGGATGGTGTTGCCCTCAATTCCCATTGTTTTCTCTGTGACTTACCAATGTGTGCAAACACTAGCTGGACCTCATTGATTTGAATCTAGGTGAAGTTCTGGATGCTTCAGTCTGGAAAGAACTTGAGAGCCAAATGCGCTTTGCTGAGTGGAGTGACCCAGTGTGTCATGTCCTCCAGGGAAGAATCTCTATCTTCTGCACAGGGGTCACCAGGAATAATTTCAGTAACAGAATTCACCCATACCTCAAAAAGAAAAGGAATTCAAACACTTCAAGTGCCAGTTACCACCATCATCTCATTAGCAAAGTGGATAGCTCTCTGTTATCCTTGACCCTTGCAAGCAGATTTAAAACTGAAGCCATTCATCAGTTTTAAATCCTAAGACTTATTAGTTCAAAGCAGATGTATAATTAAACACAAGATGAAATAAAGAACATATTTTAATTTAAAAAATTTCAATAGAAACTAGAATTCTTAAGTATTAATTCAAACATATCTTAAGTGCATATGCATTTATACAAAGCATGGTACCTGTTTATATGATGTACCTTCAGTATGCTTGGTATATGCTAAGTGCCTCAAAGAATCGCTAATTATCACATAATCTACCTGGTAGGATGACTTTCAGGATTCCTATTCCTGTTCTAGAAGTCCTGGTGGCATAGTGGTTATGTGATCCTCTAGGTTGGCAGTTTGAAGTCACTCCAAGGGAGAAAAAACAGGGCTTTCTACTCTGTAAACACTTAGAGCCATTTTATAATGGAAGAGCAGGGTTCTGTGACACCCACGGGGTCTCTAGGAGTTGGCATTCGTTTGCCAGAAACTGGTTTGAAATCTTTTTAGATCTCACTACAAATTATCTGCTTAGCTTTTAAATAACTAAGGAAAAAACACCCTTCACACACTTTCTCCATTCTCCTTTAGCTTAATAATCTTGCATGAAAACAAATTATCTGGCTTCTATAACCTTGCAATGTTTGTTTTCACTTTTTCACATCTACAATTGCATCTGAGTAGTATTCAAACAATTATCTCTGGTTTCTAACTACTTTTCAAATCTATTTACAGTTCCCAGACATCTTAGTTCAACAAATCACCCAATATTTATTGGGCATCTACTATGTTTCATGCAATGGTATGGATACTTGGGGTGTACGAGTAAACAAAACAGAGAGTCCTATTCTCATGGACGGAGGAGGAGGGAAGAAAGGGACACAGAGAAGAAGCAACAGACTTAAGAAAGAAAAGAAGATATAGGGTGTTAATAGGTCACAGGGACTAGGATACAAATAAAGGGGTCAAGAGGAGTGAGAGAGTGTTCATCAGAGCCTTGTTTGAGGAAAGACTGGAAGTGGGTGAAGGGTGCGGTTTACTAGACCACGGGAACCACCAGGAAAGAAAGTGTAGTCGTTGGAGCTCAGCAATAAGTTAAAAAGGAAAAGGTGATAAGGCTGGAGGTATAAAGGGAGGTCAAGTCCTGTAGGGTCATAGAGAAGGTTTAATTTGTATGAAATGGAGCCATTGTGGCGCTTTAGATGAGGAGGGATCTGGTCTAACTCATGCTCGTTTCTGGTTTCTGTGGCAGAGCAATCGGGGGACGGGCAAGAGGGGCAGCAGGGAGATGGTCAGGAGGACAGCTGAGATAAACCAAGACAGGGATGGTAGCCGAGAGCAACTGGAAGCTGTAAAGTTGGTAAGTTATGGTCAAATCCTGGGCATAGTTTGAAGGCAAAGCCAACAGTGCTTCTGAGAAATGCGATACAGTGAGACATCAAAGAAGGAAAAGAAATAATGCCCCCACGGTTTGGACCTGAGCAACGGGAAGGATGCAGTTACGAGGGAAGCCACTGATGTGGTAAGTAAGAGCAGGAGTTCAGTTCTGAACATGCTGAGTTCAAAATGTTTACTTAGATATCAAATCACATCTGCTGAATGTGTTTGAGGATTTTGAGATTCTACAATCATGGCGCCATAGGAAGCTTCATGAACACGAAACACCAGCTGACTTTACCACTGACGGAAACTTGGCATTCTGTTCTGTATTTAGACATGTCTTATCCACAGAAGCTTATCTATCACTCTGTGTTGAGAACCTTGTCTTCTGTTATGCTTGCTATTCACTTGTTTGAAAAGTCAACCCTGAACAAGCAATCCCTCTGATTTACCTCCATAGACTAGGTAGCTTAGGAACGAACTTAATTCATGTCCATTCCTCATCGGGGAATAAAACCTGAGGAATGGGACAGGTCAGCAACTACATAGAATTCCTACATTTTCAAATCAGGTATGATAAGGCTTGTAAATTCATTCTGATTCCTTGTGTGATAGTTACACAATCTGTTGTCAATTTGAGACATAAGAGTAAAGGGGTGGAGTTTAGTCTGTCAATCAGGTCTCAGCTTATGACCTCATTTGAAGGTGCTAAGAAGATAAACAGTTCACTGGAGGCGGAAACACACTCCCTCCCTGTGAGACAAGCACACTGACAAAACAAAAGGAGCCATGTTAGAGCCCTGGAGCTGACAGAACCACGTGGAGACCTCTGCCTCTACTGCCACTGGATCCACAAGACTCCCTTCTCCCATTGGCCTGTGTTCTTCCTGCATTCTGCAATATTGCATGTATTGCATGAAACCGAAGAGGAATTTATAAATTGGTATTGGACATATTGGTATTGGGCCAATATTGGACTTACAGACTTGATTCTGACTGGGTTGGAATGTTCTCTCGATATTCAATTGCTCTTGTATATAAAACTCTTTCTGATGCACATATGAGTGTCGATGAATTTGTTTCTCCAGCCTACCCAGACTAACACACCTTCTAATGCAGAAAATCAAACAAACCTACTTTGTGAATTGTCCCCTCGCTTTTCGGAATTTACCAGTGGAGATCATAAAAATGAGCACACAGAGGAAAAAACCCTTGCACTCCACATAGGAGGAGTGCTCACTTTTGTGGGCACACTAAAACTTACACAGCCAAATGAATGTCTGATTGTCAAGTTGACGACTCTGAAGGGCGTTTGTGCCAACAACAGGCTTCTTGTTCTTTGGAGAATTGTTTGTTAGCCTTTGATAATGTTTTCTCCCACAATGGCATGTCTCAGACTCTTTGGGTCCAAATCAGTATTTTACTACTTGTGACATTTGTAGACTTGGTATATTTTTTTACTTCTCTGTGCTTTCATTTCCTCAACAGTAAATTGGAATGATCCTCATTATTTTGTATCGAATGCTTTAATATATGTAAAGCACCTAGAACCACATCTACTGGTTCATTGCAAGCATGTAATAAATATTAGCTATAGGCTCACTATGTGTTTGCATCAGCTAAGTGGCAGTGAGTTTTTTTGCCTTGTTTTATTTTTGAGCTGTATGTAATCTATCTTCTTCATCAGAATTGGCTCAGAAGAAGGATATGAATTTTTATAATATCACTTAAAAGTCATTTGAATCATGAGGATTTTCCACGATTGAGGCTATATGAATAATATCCTTTAGCAGATTTTGCTTAATCAGGCAGCATTAGTCCATAATTCAGTGTGAGAAGCTTATTTATTTATCTATTTAATGACATTTGGACTATGGCACAGAGGGTTTTCAACCCTAAGCTCTCAGGGTTGGGTGGTGTAATCTGCTGAGATTAATCTGCTCGGCGGTGAAGGAAAGATTGAAGGTTCAAGCTCACCTTGGAAATGAAGGTCCAGCAATCTGCTTCTGCAGATCACACTTTGTGGCATGCCGTTCCACACCGGTGGGGTTAACGGGGAACAGAAGAAATTCTACAGAGACTGGTTTGGGTTTGTTTTTTTTTTAAGCTCTGAGGACATAAATCATTTAATAGCTACCAGAAATAGTAATCAATTTAAAGCTCAAATGAAAAGAGTGTGGCCTTCAGCTAATTGGTAGAAAGGTTATCGTTTCCATAAAATACACCGATTCGTCTGTTTAATAAACTGCCAAGCCCCATCTCATGTTTTTCACCTTCTATATTTTTAAAAATCCATCTGTATACCTCATGCTCATTTCTGCAGGAACTTTAGCTGATTTGGAAATGTTCTGCCATTTCTCCTTCCCCTGTCTGCTGGAGGCATTCATTTTTTCCAGCTACATACGCACAAAGGGCAGCCATCAAGCACTGTTTCCACTGTGGACACTCTCTACTGTGGAACCCTGCTTTTGGCCCGAGTGGCCCCATAGACTATGCCATCGTCTGAAACAACTGGAAAGTTTGCCACTCAAAACAGAAGCTAGTAACCTCAGGTTTTCATTTCTGCTCAAACCAAATTTAGTTCCATCGACGGCCCTTTACTACTTTGGTAAAAGAAACTTCAGACACCAAGAAAGAGCAACGACCCAACCTAAATTTGGAATTTAAAGCAAAGGAAAGCATAAGAAATAAATCATTTGGGAAATCAAGGTTCCACATATGCAAGAGTTCCTTAAGCCCAAAATTGTGCTGTTTTATTCACCTTTAGCTTTAAGGGGATTTAAGAAGAAACGGGTGATCTAATTCAATCCTAATGATATCTTCATATTCCAAAAGCCAGACCCCGGGTTTGCGTTTCATATGCACATGGGGAGTCTCCTGTTGCTCTCCAGGGGAAGACATTACTTAGTCACTCTCACTCCTGTTCCTCCACACTCCAGATCTTTTGGCGTCATTTCAACCTCTGTCACCCTACCTCTACAGCTGCTGCGGGTCCTCCCAGCGCCGTGTAGTGATGACAAGTGCTTATGAAAAACAAGCCACTGATCCTATTTCCTATCAAGAGAAAGAAACACAAAAAGACACCAAGTACAATAGTGGTGAAAAGAAAAGCTGGAAAAATAGGCAAACATAGCCCCCTTGTGGACACATCTATATTTTATCAAGTATCCACCATACCCACAGTTGATGCTCATTATAAAACATCACATTAGGACATCATTTCAGAATAAAAAGCACAGGACTCACCAGAGGTGGTCTGGTTTATCGGCACTGAAAGAATTCCCTCCGATGCCTGGTGGTCGTGGAGATCAGTCCACCACAAGTCTGGCACTCGATGCAAATGCTGTTTTGGTGCTCAGGACCCAGGATACCCAGATACCCATCCAATTGGTTCTCACTTGTATAGAATACACGTTGAATGTGTACATCTTAAAAAACTACTGCAGCCGGAGAGGCTTCTCATCTCTTCGGGGTCAGTTTTTCTCACCATCGAGGAGAGGGAGAGGATCAATCCCTTGCTGTCACACAACCCTGCCAAGGAGTGGACGCCCACCCACAGCTACCCCCTACAAAACAAGGGGGAACTGGCCCTGTGGGTTTCCAAAGCTATAATTCTCTACAGGAGAAGAAAACACCATCTTTTTCTTGCGGAGCAGTTGGTGGTTTCAAACTGTTGATCTTGTAGTTAGCAGCCCACCCATAACCACAATGCCACCCGGACTCACATCAACAGACACCCCTACAAGAATGATGAGTCAGGCATGGGTGAGCATGTGGGGCCTGCCTGTCATGGAGAAGGCGAATACCCTTCTGTTTGTGGGTGAACGGGTGGGGCCACCTGCCATCTGGGGGAAAATGCTTAACAATACGCAGAGGGACCTCAAGGGGAGAAGGTGCTGGTATTATGCTCCTAAATAGGACATTTTATATATACTGGTTCTACCCAGCCCTTGGGACCCAGACTATATGCTACAGACATCTGGGACTGTAGACTCTGTCCTTTGGATGTATACCACATACTTCATTGGTTGCACCAGGAACATTCGACGTGGAAACCTTACTGAGAGAACTGGGCTTTACCTTAAACTCACCTTTAGCTGATTTACGGAGCCAACATACCCTCTTGAACTGAAGGCGGACATATCTTGGGTACCAGAAAATTGTCTCGTGGTTGAAGAGTCAGTGGTCATTAGAGTTTGGTGTGGGCATTTTGTTTAGAGGGTACCCAAAGAATGGTGGCCCAGAAGTGCTACTGAGTTATTATTTCAATGTTCTCTTTGCTTTATTGTGACATGTACTTGTTTGGTAGGAGGGCTTTCCTTTGTGAATGAGTATTATTGGAAAATCTTGCCCTCTCCGCAATCCTCATAGTACACACCACTGTTGTCCAGTCACAGTTAATCTGTACAAGTCATCAGTTTAGAGACGGTGATATGAAAACTCAGTCTATACACGTATAATTTCCCTTTTTCAGCAAAGCTTTAAATTATATACTATTGGTTAAATTTAAATTCAATAAAAATCACCTTAAACTCCATAGGGATGATTTGCTTTTTGGGCATCACTGCCCTCTGGTGGTGGGAGTAGGAGGCCCAGCCTTGCTGCTGGATTTGAACCTCCAACCCAGTGGACTGCAGTCCCGTGCATAATCACTACGCCACCGGGGCTCAGCCCATGGGGATGATTTGTAATGTTCTCCAAAAAAATAATGATGTCTCTAAAGTGAGCGGGGATATATGTAAAAGCACAGGTCGATGAATGGATTTGCGGCTTAATCTTAATCATAGCCCTAACCTAAGAGCAAATTAGCTCTGACGACATGGTCCTACTCCATACTCACCTCATGAAGAGATCACCGGAGATACAGCTGCTATAACAAAGTGTGGTGAAGAAGCTACGTGGTGCCTGGCTATCAGAAAGAATAGTATTTGGGGCCTTAATAGCTTTGGCTTAATATAAGCTACTATCTAAGTGGGTCATCAACTAAGTCCACTGAGTAGAAGCATACCAGCCTGTGTGATCCTAGGATTGTAAATTATAAAATCCAAATTCAAAAGAGGGAACAATGTCTTAAATGCTTACATTGTGAGCACTTGGTTTGCAGAAGGTGATGGATCACCTTAGACACCCAAAATCCATTTGCAAGGTCACCACATGATTTAAGCCTCTCATGAATCCCCTCTGACCAAAGTCTAGGGATATGAATAGCTTTCCTATTAGATAGAGAGCAATAGAGTCTATTAAGGCTGTTAGGTCTAAATGTCACACCTTATCAGATGATCTTCCTCTTGACCCATCTTGGAACTCTGGTAACATATTGGTTACATGTTGGGCTAACTACAAAGTGTGCAGTTTGAAAACACCAACCACTCCACAAGCTACTCTTGTGAAAAATTACAGTATCAGAAGCCCAGAGAGGCAGTGGTACCTTGTACTACATGAGTCATTAGAAGTTGGCATTGACTCAACAGAAGTGAGGGGGCTTTGTGATTGCTTTGTCTTAACCATTTAAAAAAGTTGCTTCAGTTTTGAATATTTTATTTTCAATTGAGGCTTTTCTTTTTTTGTTTGGTCACTGTTGTTGTTTGTTGTTTTTGTTTGGTATTGATTTCTGCATATGAAATCCAAGATAGATAAATCTATAGGGAGAGTAGGTGGATTAACAGTTCCCTAGGGGCATGACAGGGGAGGGTTAAGTGGAATAGAGAGTTAACAAGAATAAGCTCAATCGCATTGACTTTGGCATATTGAAGAGCAAGTATGTTACTTTGAGGACTAAAGTACCCCTGATCCAAGCCATCATATTCTCCATTGTCTCTTTGCATGTGAAAGTTGAGCATTGAATAATAAAGACAGATAATGAGTCAATGCGATTGAGTTGTGGTACTAGAGAAGAATATTGAACGTACCATGGGCTGCCAAAAGGACAAAGTGATCTGTTAGAAGAAATAAGGTCAGAACGCTTCCTACAGGTAAGACGGCAAGACTTTGCCTTACATACATTGGACATGATGTCAAGAGAGATCAGTCCCTAGAGAAGGGCACCACATCTGGTAAAGTGGAAGGGGAGCAAAAAAAAGGAAGAGCCTTAATGAGATGGGGTGACACGGTGGCTGCGTCAATGAGTTCAGGCATAGGAGCAATTGTGAGGAGGACCTAGGCGTGCACGGTGTTTCCATCTGTTCTGCATGGGGTGATGACGCGCACGAGCCAACACGATGACGCCTAACAACAACATAGAGACGTGTAGCTAGAAGCATAGATACAACAAGCTAAGCCTGACTCAGAGGAGTGCATAAAATGAGGAATACCCCTGCTGATAAGATGGGGCTTGAATGAAAGCACTGAATATCTGAAGGATGCTTACCCGTGTAATATTGACTATGTAAAGGCATCTTACCCTGCGGATGACAACACATTGGGGATAACACTGCAAACGTTGGGAATTCCAGAATGCTTGTGCTCATGTGAAAACTGTACCTAGACCAAAGGATGCCGTGTAAGCAGAATAAGGGGGAAAAGGCCAGGCTGGAGATCAGAAAAGTGAACATCAGAGTTGTATCCTTTCACCATACTAATTGATTAGGCATGCTAAGCTAATAATCTGAGAAGCTGGACTGTATGAAGAAGAATGAGGACAACCCACTAACGATTTAAAATATTCACCAGGCACAGCCTTGCTTATTGGAAGTAAAGAAGCTTACTGATGAAGATCAAAGACTATGGCTTTTAGAATGCATGACAGCTCAACAGCCACAAAAATCCTCACAATTGGACCATTAAGCAGCCGCATGATAAATGGAGAAAATACTGACGTGATTAAAGATTTCATTTTGCTCTTATGCAGTCAATGGCCCTAAAAGCAGCAGTCTAGAAATCAAGCTATGTGTTTATAGTTGACATATCTGCTGCAGAACATCTCCTTAAAGTTTTCAAAAGTGCAGCTGTCATTGTGAAGAGTAAAGTACACCTGATCCAAGCCAAGGTATTTTCAATCATCTCACTTGCCTATGAAAGTGGGACAATAGATAAAGATTGACCAGGAGTCTGGTGGCATAGTGTTTACATATTGGGCTGCCAACAGTAAGAAGGTTGCAGAATCGATGCCTTTGGATTATGGTGCTGATGAAAAATATTGAACAATCCATAGATTGTCAGAGGAATGAACAAATATGCCTTAGAAAATGGATACCAAGAATGGTGACATTTTACCTCATATTCTTCAAAAATATTTTCCAAAGAGATGAATCTTTGGAAAAGGATACCATACATGATGGCGAATGAAACAATACTCAAAATACGGAGGATAGCACAGGACAGGGTATTATTTCATTCAGTGCATGCAGTGTCATTATGCATGGAAACTGATTTGATATTTTGTTATTAGGTTGATAATATAACAACATTGACATAAAATTTCCCCTAAATGAGTGTTTCACGCTGTTTAATCTGTTTGTACAAACAACCCAGTTTATTTTGAACATCTGTACTCTCTTTTTTTAAAAAATCATTTTATTGGGGTCTGATACATCATATATATATATATATATATATATATATATATATATATATATATATATATATATACTGGGCCAGGCACCTTCATATGCCTGCTGCCATCATCATTCTCCAAACATCTGCTTTTTCACTTGAGCCCTTAATATCAGCTTCTCATCTTTTCCCCACTGTCCTTGATTCCTCCTCCCCCACCAACCCTCAATACTTTATAAATTATTATTGTTTTTCATATCTTACACTGCCTAACATCTCCCCTCATCGACTCCTCCGATGTCTGTCCTCCAGATAGGAGGTTATGTGAAGATTCTTGCAATTGGCTCCCTCTCTCTACCCCATCTTCTGTCCACCCATCCGGTAACTCCACTCTCACCACTGGTCTCAAGGAGTATGAAATTTGGGTGTAAGTTAGGCAGACTTTGCCTATGTGACCAGCCCTCAAAGACATCAGGCACTAACTTTCTAATGAACTGTACATGATGTAGTTGATTAGTCTTCTACATTCAAAGAGGCATAAGTCCTAAACTCTGGTACCTGTGAATGTGACATTTATTTGAAAAGTGTCTCTGAAGATATAATTAAATATCTTGAGCTAAAATCATCCTAGAGTTAGAGTGGACCCTAAATCAATGGGCTGGTGTCGTAAAAGAAATGAGAGGAAATTTTGAAAGAGACAGAAGAAAATGGAAGGCAGAGATTGAAATGATGTATCTGTGATCCAAGGAACAGAGAATTGTCAGCAGTCAGCAGAAATTAGAAGAAAGATATGAATGAATTACCCTTATACTCTCTAGAGGAAAGAGATCTTTCTGGTACCTTGATTGTGTGCCAAATTTGTGGCGATCTATCACAGCAGCCACAGGAAATGAATATAGTTTGCCTATATTGCCATAACTGACTGCTAGAGGGATTATGCACTCTGTGTGACTCCACCAGGAAAGAACTCTGGACTCCAACTCTTGATCCTTTTCCCTTTATTGATTTTCCTTTGTACCTTAGCACACCACCAACCTCCCAACCGAGGATGGTCTTGCAAACACGTGACTTATAAGCCTCCACCCACATGTCTTTCTGAGAGAGGCATATGCCCACCCTCTCTCAATCACTCTCTGTCCCTTACTGCATAAGGCAGAAAATGGCAGCAGAGCATCACACATTCTATTGTCTTTTTCATTAAACATGAGCACCGTGACAGCGTCTAGATACTTGATATCTATTATACCCCTGCATCAATATCACCTAGTATATTTATTTTCAATAAATCTTATATTTACTTTATACTTCAATAAGTATATTTATTTTCAATAGATTGGTTGTTATTAGCTGTTTACTATGCAAGATGCCAAAATGCATAAAAATCTGCAACGAGATCTTAAGACCCATAGCTAAATTCAGTCGTGTGGTCATTCAGCCACTGCTACATAGATTTTATGTTCTTTGTCCATAAATATAATGAGCTTCAGCTAAGGAAGGGGATTGAACAAAAAGAAGACAAATGTGCTCTCAAAGGCAATCTGAGGGACTAGACAATGTGCTCATGATCCTGTGTCTAATCAAAGGGAACCAGATCTGTCTACTCTCAGAACCCTTGTCCTACCATCCTAATTGAAATTACCCATGCGCACAACCCTTGGGTTCCTAATATAACTAGAAAAGACCATCTCTAGGGGATGCATGATGAGTGGTGTTCATTGTAGAAGTATCGTGTGGTGGTAACATGAGATTCTCTGTCATCTAGTGACAATACCCAGAAGAATGTTTTGATAACAAATATTTGTTTAAAACCAGCAGAAGCATGTCAACATAGTCCTATGCCATACTGTTTGGTTTTCAGAATAGTAGAAAGCAAAACCAAACTAGCAGCCCCAATGTTGTTATTATATAAATGAAAAATCTATATAGCACTTACCTGGAGGATCTCATTTGCTCTTACTACAGGAACCTCATCATTTACTGACTCATAGTCACAAAAACAGTTTGGAGCAAACTTTGCTTTTCAAGCTCTAAGTTACTTGCAAAGATGGTGAAGTAGTCAAGAAACTCCTCACTACCATCCTGAACATAATAAATCAATCTGTGTTCCACCTATAACCAATAATTTAAAAAATCACCAACTTATGAAAAGGTGATTTTGAAATGTCAATAAATATGAAGACACTGCTTTCTAAGAAATTCTGATATGGAGAATCTTCCTAAACACAGAAACATGACCCCACTCCACAGTCTGACAACCTGAATGCACATTGTAATTGACAGTGTGATTTTCCGGAAATGACACCTCATTCTATGTTGATGGCAGAATAGAGCAGTGCAGTAAAATGAATTCCAGACTGGTAATCCTAAAGCCCAAGTTCGAATGCTATTGCTAACAGTAACGTTTGTAGTAGATGGGTCCCATAAGACAACCGTGCTTCTGATGGCACACAAACCAGTTGCTGCTAAATCAGTGCTTATGAACAGCCATCTAGGGTATCAAGAACAGAAATGGTCCGAAGCTTTTCTCTGCTGTGAGCTTAATGAAAGCAGGACCTCAGGCCTTTGTTCTGCTGGCATGAAAACCGAGATGCCTTTCTTCCCAGTGATGAAATGCTTGTGGACTGCTTTGTTGGACAATCTGCTAGATTTGGATTTAACGTCATCCCCAATCTCTAAAACTTCCACCCACTAGTGAGATTTCTTCTTCTTCTTCTAGAACTCTGTGTATCAGGTCAAATCTTCCGTTTCACCAAACATCTCTTTTCCGATCTAATGTTTGCTTCTAGAAATGGTTCCTGAAATGTGAGGTTGCGCTCCTACCTTCTAATCCTGTTCATCTTCCTAAAAAACCCAATCATTTCTTTGTGCATCTCTGAACAGCTGCTACCCAGAACAATCTAATATATGACTCCAATGGACAGAAGAGGGCAAAGTGCATTGACATTGTCACCACTTTGGAGCTAAATTGTCCTCTCCAGGCAGATCTCCCACTGGACTAATCCAAAGGGAAACCACGTATACTTGTATATCCCTGTTTATATATAATATATAATATAATATAATATAATATTATATAATATAATATATATTTCATTTTAATTCTGAAAAGGTCAACCTGTGAACTTGCTATTCACCTGGACTCTGCAATCACCACAACTTTGATCAGAATGTCTTACATGTCTTCAGACCTCTGAAGACAGAATGTTGAGAGCACATGGTCCAACACAGCATGAGGGAGTTTTAAAACTGGAAGGGAATTCAGCTTCAGTCTCTGGGAACCACGCATCCAATAGCACAGAACTTCCAAAGCCCAAAAGGAGTTGCTGGACTTTGGAAAAAGTCTCTGTGGTGGTGTTTGTTTAGATGAAATATAGCCAAACATTTTAACAGCTAGACTTTGCTCATTCCTATGGTGCACTTCCTCTGAGCAAAGACCTTTGATCTCTCAGAGGTGTTTCGACCAGAGTTGAAAAGTTCAGGAAGGGTCCCAAGAGAACCTGACCGCTTCTAGTTCACGTGGTGATCAATTCAGAATTAAAATGAAAAAACAAATCCAACGTGGAGTCCTATGAGATGAAAACTCCCTGATCATGCGTCCGACCGCATTCCTGGAACGGGCTGTTTAAAACTAGTGAAAATAAACTTGGGAGGCAGCACGGATCAAAGGATGGGAGAAGTTTTGACCTCATCAACTTTCAAAATATCGCCTTTGAGTAGCAGCCCTTTAGTCAGTCCTTTGCTTCTTGAACTGGGGTTGGACGAAAGTGTATAGAGGAAATTAGTTTTCTTTCCAACAATTCAGATACATGTTTCATGGCATTAATTGCAATCCCCACAATTATGCTCTTCCCAATTCCTCTCTGCCTATGACATCTCCATTCACCCTTCTTTTCTATTTCCAACACATTTTTCCTGGACAAGTAGATTGTGCCTTCAGGGGAGTGGTGCTTGACAAAACTGGATGCCAACTAGCAATAGCAACAACAAAAAGGAAGCCCCGCCATGGAGTTCATGTCCACGCATAGCAGCTCTATAGGCCAGAGTTGCAGACAGGCCCCTGTGGGTTTCTGAGACTGTAACTCTTCATGGGACTAGAGAACCTCCTCTTTCTGCTGTCTGGTGGTTGGTGGTTTTGAACTTTCGACGTTCCCTTTAGCAGCCCCAGGCAGAACCACTACACTACCAGGGCTCTCCTTGGATGTCAACTATTCATATGAAAGGAAAGACAAGAGCTGGTAGAATTTGCTTATCTCTAGGCTTCTGTCAATAGAAAAACACCTGCTGGTCTAAAGAATATGAAAAAATGTTAGAGTCCACTTGTAAAGATGCTGAAAAATTAAAGTGTGCAAGAGTGTGGTAGTTACATAATCTGGTGTCAATTTGGGACTAGAGAGGATTAAGAGTGAAGGGGTGGGATTTAGTCTGTCAATTCGGTCATAGCTAAAGAGGCTTCTGCGTGGGCATGGCCTTCTCCTCAAGATTCTGGGAACTCCTGTATTTCCTCCTTGGAGACAGGAGACACTCCTTGAGGCACATGGCTACTGATAAAACACATGGCACCATGCTGACAGACCCCATGTCCTGAGAACTGGAGGAGCCACGTGGAGACCCCTGCCAGTGCTGAGATGCTTCTACTGCTACTAGATCCACAAGACTTTCCACCCACTGCCCTGTGCTCTTTCTGCATTCAGCATCATTGAATATGTTTCATGAGTCTCCAGAGGACTTTATAGATGGGTATTGGACATAAGGGCTAGTATTGGACTTATAGACTTGATCTGGACTGGGCCAGGATGTTTTCTCAATATTCAATTGCTTTTGTATATAAACTCTTTCTTATACACATATACATGTCTATGAACTTGTTTCTCTAGTCAACCCAGACCAACACCAAAAGCACAATGTGTATCACTCCTCTGTTCACAGCCTGCCCTCTGTCACCACTTCTATCTCACTCAGCATAAGAGGTGTAGCCTGGCCCTCCCACATCTCCCCTCTTCTCGCCCTCTCCCCCCACTGTAGATGTTTTGTGTAGATGCTTCTCTCCCATTCCAGGCATACATTCCACACAGAACTATTGCTCTTGATATTATCTCTACTGAAGCCTTAATCACTTCCCCCATCTATCTGTTCATAAGTCACCTTCTCAATAGAACTACCCCAATCACCCAATTTAAACACACACACACACACACACACACACACACACTATAGGACCCAGAGCTGCTTATCCACCCCCTTTCCTGCTTTTCCTCCACAGCTCTCTGACTTAAGCGGTGTGTCTTTGGTGCCCCTCCTACACTTTTTTAGTGTTGGACTATGTCCCTTCTCTTTCCCTGAGGAAAAAGGCTAGAAAAGAGGAGAAATTCTTGCCTATTTCATCCAGCAGCTAGCACTGGCATGTTTGTCACACCACAAGTACTCTACAGATGCTGGTTCATTTAATAAAAGGCAAATATGTCCAGGGCTGTCCTCCTTCGAGACCCTAGAATTACAGGCATTAGTCACTTTCGGGGTTTACTATTACTGTCAGAGGAAATAACCAATGTTTCCAACCTGAAGACAAGCTAAAAATCCAATAGGGAGAGTGTGAAGGAGTCACCTGATCTGGAAGGGAGCAGTGACCTCGATGCTTCTCTGTGAACGAGGCACCAGGATTAGAGAGATACCAGAGAGAACACACACATCCTGAACAGACCCAACTAACCATCCTTAAATAAACACTCTGGCTTAGCACCATCAGCAAAACAATGGCCAAGACAAGAGGAAAATTTGGTCTCTAACCCAACTTAGGCTACTCATCTAACCTAGACATCATGAAATGTAAAGTCACACAAGAGACAGTTGTATATCTTACATGGCTTGTCTAGTCTTTGAGAAGAAATAGGCCATTAAGAGATGCCCACATGGGGAAGTTCAGCCCTATCAGGTCACTGTAAATCAGAATCAACTCAATGACAGAGTATGGTTCTTTTTTTCTTTTTGACATGGGAGTCACAAAAGAATTGCCCATTTCTATAGTTCTTTCCAACTTTAGAATTCTCTAGCTCTTCTCCTTAGCTCCTGAATACCACCTCGTTAGGACTAAGCCCCTGAGCAAACGCCCACTCTGCTACTCCTCTGCCCATCTGCTAGTGCTGCTCTCGGGATGGGCCACTCTGAGCCATCATTCACGCTAATGCCTCCATGCCTTTGGGCACACTGCTGCCTTTCCTTGGATCTATTGATTCTATGTGATTCTGTGTCACGTTTTTTCTCTTCCTATCTTTCACATCAATGTCTAACATCAACGTTATGAAAGCTTCCCCATTCCCTTCAAGTTGAATTAACTATGCAAATTCTTATACAGGATAATAGGTGGTTGCAAACAGTTCCCAACCAGAGAAGTTTGTGTTCTTGGAGGAATATAAAGGAAGTGATGGGGATCACAGATACTTTTTGTTTGTTTGTTTTTTTGTTTTGGGGGTATCACTGCCCTCTGGTGGTAGGAGTAGGAGGCCCAACCTTGCTGCTGGATTTGAGCCTCCAACCTAGTGGGCCACAGTCCCACACTGAACCACTTACGCCACCGGGGCTCAGCCCCCACAGATACTTTTTAACAGCTAAAAATAAAGTAGTGGAAGCAAAACTGACAGTAATCTTGTGCTAGGCCAAACCAAAGTACCCAATAATAACTAAGAGTTGAGTTGGTTATTTTATACTGATTGGATGCCAAATTGCCAACTAGGTCTTGTTGCTGGATGGTAAGGGTCAGATCCTTATAACCCTTGATAGATTGCCTAGCACAGGGCAGGGCACAGAGTATAAACTCCATAAGAAACTGTTGATTCGAGCATGTTTGTGTTAGGTTTCTAGGCATTACACTTCAAGAAGGACACTGACAGTATCGAGTTAGTTCTCTTAGAACTGGCAGCCAGGATGGTGTTGGGTCTAGAAGCTCAGATCACATAAGGAAAATTGGAGGAATTAGAGATGCTTAACCTAAAAAAACAACTCCAAGGGACTTTCATAGCTAAGTTATCCTATCTCATTATCCTCCCGACTGATGGTGACCCTACAGAACAAGGCAGAACTCTCCATGTGGGCTTCTGAGATTGAGATTGTACATCGTCGTGAGAGCAGAGAATGTCACCTTTCTCCCACGGAACAGCGAGCTGGTGGACTCAAACTGCTGACCATACAGTTAGAAGCCCAGCGTGTGACCACTACACCACCAGGGCCCAGGGCTCCTTCCAGACCCAGCTCACTGCCACAGAGTGAATGCCAACTCGGAATGACCTCCTGTGGGTTTCGAGACCCCAGTCTTTCTCCGACAGAGCTTCTGGTGGTTTCACACTGCTGACTCTGAGGCTCACCGCTCAATGCGTAACCCCTGCACCACAGAGCTTCCTAAGCCACCATGTCTTTGTTTTGTGTTAGCTCAGAATAAAGATCTAGAAGGCATTTCTAAAGGAAGGCCTGAGCTTAACATCGAGACTTTCTAACAATGGGAGAGGGGTTTAATTAGAAAGATCCTAGTCCGATGTAATGAATTCTCTAGCACTGAAGAGGCGAAAGCAAGAGCTGGACTACCTCTCTAAAGAGTTACAGGCCGCTGAGGAGAGGCTGCACCCAGTACTCTCTAAGGTCCCATTATTTTTACGAGCCCGAGGGCCTAAATGATAAAGAGCCATTCTTTTGATCTTACCCGCACACCCAACTTATGAACCAAGTGGTATTTCCTGTTTCTGGGTAAGTTTCCTTAGCTTTATGCTTGGAAAACGAGCATTTTCAACATAGTCTTGTTTGGACGGTTGAAGTAGAACAAATTCACAGTCAAGTCGCACAAAGTGTTTGTTTGGAATTTTGAAGAAGTTTTCCACAAGACCGTGAAATTTTGTACCTCCAGAGGCATTTGCCTGGGGATGATGTCTACCAAGATTTCCACTCCACTCACAGCTTGGAAACCATGGGTCACATCCAGTACAAAATGATCCTGATGTGGTCAGGTGCTGTCTGCACATAATATACACTGCTGGCATCAATTTCCTATTGTGTGAAACTCAAAGGGGATTTCTCCTTCACACCGAATCCTCCCCTCCCAGTAGGGGATTTCAGAGGTACCCATTCAGGGGTGAAACTCTGACTCTGAAAGAGGTCTCTGAAGGAAGATGATCTTCATGCATGGTCTTTCATTCACATCACCAAACACACAAAACACAGACACAGGAAGAAAGTCTGACTAATCATACAAAAAAGAATTACCATCTTTACGAACCAAATGGTTTTCTATTTATATCCCCTTGTGGCATTCAGTTAAAATGAAAGCTGACAGCCAGTTAAAGTCAAGGCCTGTTTGATCTGTTTGTGCCCATGTCACTATCTTGCCTATTGTCCCTGCTGAAAATGGTTGACAATAACTGTCATGAGGACCAATCCATGGAGAAGGGCAGTGTCCTTGGTGAAGTATAGAGTGTGCAGGATGACATGCAAAGAAATGGATTGACACAGGGGCTCTATAAGGGGCTCTCACACAGCAGTCACTGTGAGAAAGACCCCGGCCCAGGCAGCGTTTGGTCAGACATGCAGTCTCTATGGTTCAGGATCTACTAGATAGCCCTTGACAAAAACCACCATGATCACTAGCACATGAGCAGCTACTGAAGGGTTCACAGGTCTCATTTGGTGTAAGACATGAAAAAAAAAATGATGATAAATTGCCAAAGGTGCATGGCGAAGAGAGTGGGTGTGTGTGGGGTGGGGGGAGGGGAGGAAAAAATGAGTAGCTGATCCCATGGGCTCAAGCAAAAAGAAAACGACTTGGAAAAGACGATGGCAACATCTGTACAAATGTGTTTGACACGGTGGATCTATGTATGAATTGTGATAAGATCTGTAAGAGCCCCCAGTGAAATAAAATCAAAAGAAATAGATACTGAATAAAACTGTTCTGTTAAAAAAAATTTTTTTAAGGTCTCATTCAAAACAGCAAGAAATATAGGAGCCTAGGATGTAAACAGAATAAAATGACAAAGAGAAGACAGAAACATGGTGGGGGAAGCAACAGTTGAGTCACTAAAGTCACAAGACTTTAGAGGAAAAGTTTGTTTTTCTCCCCTGTCGCTAGCTCAGCATTTTGAATACTGAGTCATCTCCAACAAAGCCCCTGGACTGTAACTGATTTGTGATCCCTGGCCTACACACACCCCCTTGTGGTGAAATATACATAGAACCGTCTAAGTCAGGGATTCTCAAGCTTCCTAATGCCCAGCCTCATTAATACAGTTCCTCATGTTGTGGTGACCCCCAACCATAAAATTATTTTCATTGCTGAAACATACAACTTTTCTCTAGTTCCTAAATGCTTCCTCCTCACCCCACCACCATTATCATGATCCCAGTTCTACCTTACAAATCTGGCTAGACCAGTACACTAGTACATATAGGAACTGGAAACTCAGGGAATCCAGAATAGATAGATGATCCCTTCAGGACCGGTGGTGAGAGTGGCAATACCGGGTGGGTGAAGGGAAGGTGGGGTAAAAAGTGGGAACTGATTATAAGGATCTACATATAACCTCTTCCTTGGGTAATGGACAAGAAGAAGTGGGTGAAGGGAGACATCAGACAGTGTAAGATATGACAAGAAAGTAGTAATTTATAAATTATCAAGGCTTCATGAAGAAAGGGGAAGCAGAGAGGAGGGGGTAATGAGGAACTGATATCAAGGGCCCAGGTAGAAAGCAAATATTTTGAGAATGATGAGGACAACAAATGTACAAATGTGCTTGACACATTTGGATTGTGATGAGTTGTATGAGCCCCCAATAAACAATTTTTAAAAATTATTTTCATTGCTACTCCATCATTGTATTTTTGCTATTGCTATGAATCGGGCAATCCCTGTGAAAGGGTAGTCAAGCTCCCATGAAAGGAGCTGTGGTGTCACAGTGATTAAATCACTCAGACGCTAACCAAGAGGTCAGGGGTTCAAGCCCCACAGCCATTTCTTGGTATAAAAAACATGGCAATCTGCTTCCATGAGGATTTACAGTCTTGGAACCCCTATGAGGTTGTTCTCCTTGTCCTGACTAGGGTCCCGGTGAATCAGAATGGAATCAGTGGCCATGTGTTTATGTTGTTTGTTTATGCTCCTGAAAGAGAATACACAAGTTTGATGGGTCTCCTACTTCCTTATTTGAAGCTCATTATTTATGTTTCTGACTTGAATGCATTACTGCTTGAGACTATTGGCTGCATTAAACAAACAAATAACCCTGCTTGCAGTCCTGAGGGTAAATTCAGAATAGCCTACATTCCTGGCCAGTCCTCATAAATCACGGTGTATGCAGCCTCCACACGATTTCCCTGAAAAGAATGCTTTCTCCTCCCCCTCATAAGTAGGACTGTGCCTTCTGGAAGTTTCCAAGTAGGAGCTAAGGAGATCAGGGGGCTTCAATTGTGGGTGCTCACCCATGATATTCCACCAATCGATGCCATGTGTCTCCATCAGTTTCAGGAAATGGAATAAGGTCACAGACCAGAGGTGGAAATCACCTGTATAACAGTATCCTCAACTGTTTGAAGGATTATTTTATTTGGGGGGGGGCATCACTTCCCTCTGGTGGTGGGAGTAGGAGGCCCGTCCTTTGCTCCTGTGGAGCCACTGCTGGAATTGAACCTCCATCCCAGTGGGCTGCAGTCCCACGCGCAACCACTACGCCACCGGGGCTCAGCCTTGAGGGATTATTTTAATGTGTGTTAAACCTTAAGTTTTAATACCCAGATTCCTAACATCACACAAAATATGGCACTTTCATGAAAAATGAATAAAAGTAAAGATCTCCTAATTTACCATAAAATATAACTACCATGTCCCCTCCTCAAGGCATGCTCGGTTAACCCACACTGACACAAGCACACATGTATGCAGACCTAGCTTCCAAAGAAGGCTTAGAATTGCTTATAGTCCATCTCCAACTCTAGGGCAAGTAAGAGTGCCAAAATATGACGACTTTCCATTTTTCTCTTCAGTGGCGTTTTGTACAAAAAGAAAGCACAGAAGTAGTAAAGGCATAGCCGTAAGAACAGAGGCCATGGTTTATAGGGGAGGGAGAGCCGGGTAGGAGGGAGGGAGGGTCAGGGGCTGGAGGGGGCAAACATGTATGTGGGAAGGGGGAGGAAGCACTTGCCGGAACTGATGATGTTTATAGAACTCAATTTAAAAGTGGTTTCAAGGAGAAGTGGAGAAAATGTTCTAAAATTGATTGGGGTAATGATTGTCAAACTCTTCTTGTATGACTGAAGTACCAAATCCTGTACGCCATATGTGTTAAATGCCAATAAAACTATTTTTAAAAAAGGAGAAAGGAAAAATCATCATTCCTGAGACCAAGAATGTGGAGGCGGTGCATGGCTGTGCTAGACATCAGGTCACTTGGGGTCAGCCTGACTCAACACCACCCACCAAGAATGCTAGGAGGCAAATCTGGGTCTCAGTAGCTTCCAAAAGCAAATAAATCAATTAGGCCCTGTGGTCCTGGGAAAAGGGAGACAGTTTGGTGTGAGGACAAGCACCTACCAGCAGACTTTTTCTGCTCAGTCTGACTGGTTTACCTTCCTTCTTCATGACAAGGGTCTTGCGGTGCAGGACGTGGGCCTGATGCCACTGTCCTTCACGCACACTTGAGGGTGGACGCCCACTTCTCAATAAGCATCTTTCGCTTCCACTCTCAAGTTGAACACATCCAAGCTGCCGCCCACTACAGAGCACGTGTTCTCCAGTCAAGTCCTGTTGAGAGAACAAGCGGAACCTCGGAGCAGGACTGACTGGACCGCGCTTCGGATGCTGCATGAAGTGGAATTAGATCTCATCATCCATTCTGACATCTTGGTTTGTGGTGACACTCCAGTTAGCGGCTGGGAGGCGACTGTCTTTTCCTCTGGGTACCAATCGCCCAGTGTTGTTAGCTATCCGGACATAAGGGTAGGACACACAGACTTCCAGAAAGGCCGGCATGTCATGAACACCATCTGTCACAAACAGCACAAAGCCGGGCAGAGTCTGCACCGAATGCCACACCGGATGTCCAGCAACTGCCGCCCATAATCAAAATCGGAGTTGAGGTCCTGGTTAACAGAGATCTGCCAGGATCAATGGGTGCTGGCCGTTCGGTATCACAGGAAAGACCTTATTGGCCACGCACACTGGTTTCTCGTCGTTCTTCAAATCAACAGGCACCTTGACCTTGATTTCTGTAGACAAATGCTCTGGATCCAGATCCTGGACTGCTCCCTCTTGCTTCAGTTGATGGGTGGAAGCCACAGCAAGGAATTGATGTCGTGAACATACATCAGCCTCTCACCCGCATCGGGGAGTGCCAGGGACACTGGCATCGCTTCTCTGTGGATCAGAAACGTCAAGCAGCTTCCCGTGCTCAGGCTGCTCAGGGATTTTATTTCGGAAGGTCTGGTTGTCCAAGGTTTGAACAATTCTGATTTTGTAATTGATTCCCCTTCTCCCTCTTTCACAAATAACCTCTGTTGGTTAGAACAGTGCGTGCTTCCTCTGCACTTATCTGGTGTATTCTGAAAGCACAGACCTTGGATTCTATGTGTTTGGCAATAATCAAGAAGCTGAATGCGTCCTGTGCTTCTTCCCCCGGCTTCTCCCGTGGTTCAGAGCTTACCTCGGAATCTGTGACCTTTTTTTGGCCAAAGATCGAGTTCATTTGCAGAACTTGATTGCCAAAAGCAGCTTTTCTTTCTCAGGTGGGGTTGGTAGCTTAAAGTGCAGGTCACCCTCAGATACTTCCACACCCGCTGTCCCAGCCCGCAACTGATCAGAATTGAATACCCCATGTGTGTTTGACTGATCTGAGAGGCACGTTGTTGAGACGTGTAAACTTCAGCCACTGTACGGTAACAGGAAATGTCAGCTCTTCACTGGTTTTGCCTTCGATGCTGACTTTACATTGAAAGTGATTAGTAACACTGTCTCATTGCAGCTATTTGAATATATACGGTATCTGATCCTACCAGGTCAATGGAATGCTGGGAAAAGGTACTAATCTTGCTTCCACCCCCCACTAGATGCTTCCTGCTGAACCTGGTCACACTGAGGTGCATAAATGATAACATAGCAGGTCTCCATCTCCTGCCATTCACCATTCACCTCCGCCGACAAGTGATTGGGTGTCATCAGAACCAGGCCACCCTGCTGGACAACCACACCCATGGCTACCCAGACCCCTCACAAAGAGGGGGCCTTCAGATACAAATGGTTTGTTTGATGAAGGCAGCAACGTCCCTACCCTTTCACCAGCTACAACCAAGCTCACGTGAATCTGAGCTGAATAGCATGCCACTTGTTGTCACTAACTGAGCTGAAAGTAGGAAGCTGAGTTTGATTTTTCCTTCTTCCTTCACAAGCCTTCAATAACCTTCATCTATTTCCAAAGACACAGAATCTCCCTCTCTTCCAAACTGAAATAAAAGCATTGCTTTTGGATCTTCAGTCTGCAAAACAAATTCCAAAAGTCGCTCTCTATGTATCTTCTACTCTGGGGAGAAGACATAGAATCTGGAGCTAAAGAAATTGATAGCTTCATCTTCCCCTGCAAAAAATTCATCACTACATCCAAGCAACACATAAACCTTCTTAAACCCGGGTAAGATCTCCGGGACATCAGAATGTCCCTCTGGTTAAGCACCACACCCTGCAAGCATCTTCAGAAACTGGGCAGCTGCCCATTGAGGTAAGGGGCATCAAGTCCACCAACCCCTCCCCCTACAAGGGTTCCATGATGAAAGTTCAAATTGTGCATCTCAGCAACCATCTGGTCAGTTGTCTCATGATGCTTGTCATTAACCAGAGAAACTGCATCGCTAATATAATACAATTGCTCCCAATGCCAAGTCCAATCATCCATATGAAGACTTTGTTCAGAAAGTAGCACACGTTCACCTGCACCAAAATTTATGAAAAGGGAGAAAAGTCTCATTTCTCAACTCTTAGCATTTCCTTGAGAAGCTAAGACTCTTCACACAACAAAGAGACATTTAGCCGTGAAAACACTCCCCATGTTTAGAAACTATCTCAGGGTCAGAAAGTGCCCAAATCCATTGTCATTGAGTCCAATCTGGCTCAGGGTGACCCTGGGATTTTTCAAAGTGGAATTGTGCTCCATAGATTTTTCCAGAAGTTGAAATCAAGTTTTTCTTTTAAGGCACTTTTGGGACCTCTTGATTCTCTAGTCTTTGGGTTATCAGATTGGCACATTAACCCTTTGCACCACCCACAGACCCATGTAGAAGGTTTCAGAGTCAATATTCTAGACATACTCATAAAAATGGAAGAAAATAAACAGTTCATCCTTTCATTCTACTAGAAGAATAGGAATCACAATTAGTAACTATGTTGCCTCTCTCATTTTTCTCTCTGCCAATTGAATGATTCTGTAATTTTGTAAAAAGGATAGCAGAAAGGAGTTCTATTATACAGTAGCCATTTTTTCCAGGGGCAAGAAAAAGTAAACCCTGTGGTTTACTGGTTCGAAATTTTAATTGAAAAGATAATTCAGAAGAAACTTCTAAGGTGCTGAACTCTACATAACTTTCACCATAAAAAGACGCTAGGGAAAAACAAAAAGGAAATATCAGTTTGAAAATATATTAACAATAGCTATATCAATTGATTACATTGTCATATTCCTTTAAGGTCTGTTTCCTGCTGAAAAGAGTTGCCTTGCCCAAAGTCACACCACCCTCTGGGGCTATGGGCCTCTAATTGTGACAGACATAAAGAGCGGTAGACAGGTTCAGCTCACTCTTACTCCAAATCAGGAGTAAGATGCCCTAAAGGGTCATCTCATCTTCAGAATTGCCAAGAGAGGGTCAGTTAAGATATCCACTGAGTTTTAATTCAGTTTCTACATCTACCCATGACTGCTGCCTTCTCTTCCACATGGCTGATTCTAAGAACACACCTGATGAAACCCCTGGCACACTAGACTCCATCTCAGATTCTGCTCCTGAGGGAACCCAGCTTGTAACAACTGGTTGGCAGGTAAGCTGAGCAAGAAGATGCCGGGATGAGATTTTTGGAGTTTCATCACCTACGATGTAAACAGCAACTCGGCCCCTGTCACTGGTGGTGGGTGAGCCACAAAGACCCCCTGGCACAAGCAGGAAATACACTTGTCAAACTTTCAATGGTGGTGAGCTCTTATTGTTGTAAGGTGCTATCAGGCCAGTTCCAACAGAGTAAAGCACTGCCCACTGCTGTGTCTTCCTCCCAATCGTTCCTGTGCTCCTTGAGCTCCATGTGACGGCTCTGTGTCACTCCAACTCATCGAGGGCCTTCCTCCTTTTCACTGCCTCTTACTCCACCAAGCATGACGTCCTTCTCCAGGGATCGGTCTCTCCTGCCACCATGTCCAAAGAATATAGTCTTGCCACCCATACAGCTAAGGAGAACTCTGGGTGTACTAAGTCCTAGACAGATGTGTTTGCTATTTTAGTAGATCAAACTTTCAGTATTCTTCATGAGCACCACACAATTAACTTTGTGCATCCATTTTCTTCAGCCTTCCCTATTCCATGTCCGACATTCAAATGTAGACACGAGTGAAAAGACCATGGCTTGAGTCAAGTGCACATTAGTCCTCATGGTAACCACCCTGTTTTTCAAAACTCTTACGAGATCTTATACAGCAGATTTACCCAATGTCATGTAGCGTTTGATCTCTTGTCCATCAGTTTGTCATACTGTGGTGGCTTGTGTGTTGTTTTGATGCTGGAAGCTATGTCACTGGTATCTCGAGTGTGAAAAGGTCACCTAAAGTAAACAGACTTCAGTGAAACTTTCAGATGGAGAACAGACTATGAAGAAGGAGCAGGCTGCTTACTTCAGAGGAAGCAGCCACTGAAAACCTTATGCATTGCATGGTGGTGAGCTAGTAAGATAAATACTGGAAAGAAACAGCGTAATACCTAGCTACAAAATCATGGCTATTTATAATAAGGGGTCATAGAACTATATGGAAATGAAGATGGGAATCGGTGACTACTTTTGAATTAAGCTCTGGAACACAAAGGGGAAAATTGAGGGAGATTGGTTGGTACTACACTTGGTGTCAAAGTAAGAGGCCATCACCTTACTAATCTCCTATAAAAGAAGGGCAGAAAAGACTGGGACACAGGATATAGAATTAATTGTCAGAATCGCCAAGTCTCAAAGAAAACTGAAGTCTCAACCTAGACAGGTCTGTCTGACCAGGCCAGGGCCCTCATTGGAAAAGAATGGGACATATGGAATAGAAACATCGTGTCTATACTTCCAGCCTTTCTGAATCCTTTGAGTTGCATTTGAGTTACAGAGTTAGTGAAGAATACCAAAAGTACTGGGGACTGCCAAAAGGATAAACAGATATATCTAGGAAGAAAGACAGCCAGAATACTCCTCCGAGGCAAGGGTGGAGAGACTTCATCCCAGGTACTTGGGACCCATCGTCAGGCAAGATCAGTCCCTGGATAAGGACATCGCATTTGATACCGTAGAGAGGAAGCTAAGGAGAAGAAAGCCTTCAACAAGATGGGTTGACACAACAACAGCAACAATGGGCTCAAACTTAAGAACAATTGTGAGGATGGTACAGAACCGAGCAGTGTTTCGTTCTGTCGTACATGGGATCTCTGTTCATTGGAACCGACTCAGTGGTATTTAACAACAAGCACCACTCCATGTGTGGTACAATGGGTCGGTGACTGGAGCAGCCATGGTGGCAGGCATAGTCTGCCAAATAGCACAACTCTTACCAAGACTCTCTAAGCTGTGGTTAATTTCCAAGAGAGACCAATACCTAATCCCCAAATCCCCAACATGCCACTGTCCCTTAGAAAGACTAGCCGAGATCACTTGATGGTAAGTGTACTTCAATAAAACCCAACCTCCGGGCTGGCGTAAGTGGTTGAGTGCGGGATTGTGGCCCATGGGTTTGGTGGTTCAAATCCAGCGACATACCACCAGAGGGCAGTGATGCCCAAAACAAACAAACAAACAAACAAAAAATCCTATCTCTACAGCACTAAAGCTGCAGCTTGGGGAGTAGGGCATGCCTGACCAGAGCACAGAAGAACAAATGAAGGGGGAGGAAGAGAAAGTGAAGTACATCCTGGCCCACCAAACCTTGAGGACAATCTCCCCACTCAGAACAGCCAATGCAGAGAGGACCATAAGGCCAGCCCCACTATGAAACACGGAGCCACTTGCAACACACCATGGCAAAACACTAAGGGTGTGCAGCAGAGCATGGAGTGCCAAGGACATATTTTGGGGCAAGGGAGTGGCACTCAAGTGTCTTTCCGACTCAACCGGGGGACACTCCTGGAGGTCAACGAACAGATCTTGAACTATTCACACCTTTTATTTTGTTATTATTATTTTTATTTTGGGGCTTATTTACATATACTTTTTGGGTATTGATCTTTGTTGTTGTTGTTCTCATTGTTTTATTTTCCTTAGTAGCTTCATATTAGGATGCTTTGTTTTTTTGTACATATTGTTTTGTCTGCAGGTCTAACTAGATAAGATAGACCGGTTGAACAGCCTGGAGGAGAAAACAGTGGAACTGATGGTTCCAGGGGGCAGATGGGAGATGGAGAGGTGGGGGAAAGGAGGTGTGTTGACCAACCCAGGGATAAGGGGACAACAAGTGATTCAAAATCCGTGACAAGCTGGTTGTGAGAGGGCTGATAGGGATTGATTACGAGTAATGTAACAGAGAGAGATTACTGAAACCCAAATGGAAGCTGAGCATGATAGTTGGACAAGATAAAAGTAAATGGAAATAGAGGAAAGAACTGGGTGGTAAAGGGCATTTATAGAGGTCTAAATACAGGCATGTATATAAGTGAATGTGTTTATATTTGATGGTGGGGAAATAGATCTGTGTGCATATACTTATAGGGTTAATATTAAGACAGCAGATGTGCATTGAACCTCCATTCAAGTATTTCCTCAATGCAAGAACACTTTGTTCTATTGAATTGGCATTCCATGATGCTCACCTTCCCAACACAATCACTGAAGACAAATGTGTGCATAAGCAAAAGTGGTGAACAAGGCCCAGCTTTCAAAAGATATAGCACCTGGGGACTTAAAAGCTTGAAAGTAAACAAGCAGCCATCTAGCTCAGAAGCAACAAAGCCCACATGAAAGAAGCACATCAGCCCGTGTGACCATGAGGTGTCAAAGGGATAAGGTATCAGTCATCAAAAAACTAAAAATTATATCATTATAATAAAAGAGGGGGAGTACAGATTGGGTACCCAAAACCCATCGGTAGGTGAAGCAACATTCCCTTACAGAGCAGTCGCAAGGAGGAGGCAAGCCAGTCAAAGTACAGTATAGCAGCAATGAAATATGCAGCTTTCCTCTAGTTCTTAAATTCTTCTTCCCACCTATTGACATTATACCAATTCTAGCTTAAAAATCTGCCTAGACCAGGGAATGTATATGGGAACTGGAAATATGGGGAATTCAGAACAGATGATCCCTTCAGGACCAGTGGTGAGAATGGTGATACCTGGAGGGTGGAGAGAAGGTGGAGTAGAAAGGGGAACCAATTGCAGGGATATACATATAACTTCCTCCCTGGGATACAGACAACAGGGAAGTTAGTGAAGGGACACATTGAACAGTGTACGATATGACAAAATAATGATAATTTGTAAATTATTAAGGGTTCATTGCGGAGGGGGCGTGGGGAGGGAGGAGAAATATAGGGAGCTGATACTGGGGGCCTAAGTAGAAGGAAGATATTTTGAGAATGATGATGGCAGCAAAAGTACAAATGTGGTCTGCATACAATTGATGTAGGTATTGATCATGATAAGAGTTGTATGAACCCCCAATAAAATGATTTAAAATAAAAAACAAATAAAGGGAAAAAATGTTGACTGCATGAAGAACAAAAATATTAAAATTGTTTCACATTACTTAAAAAAGACACTTCCTCTTTGGAGTGACCAAGATTAAATTCATTTTGACAAGATGTCTTTTTTCTGGGACCATGTCTGACTGTCTTTCCTTCTGAGTTTCAACAGCTATATCTGAGGTGCATGAAGTGTTTAGAGTCTTAACACTTATATCTGAAAACTCATGATGTGTTTAATCGATCAACATGAGAAGCCAAATAGCATCACCCTCTTTACTCCCACACCAAAGGAGATGTGGGATTAAACCCATGACCATGGGATAGAGTGGTCTCATTACATAACACACTACCAAGAAGCTGCAGACCTGCCAGCGTCGGAACCACCTGATGACGGTATATGTGAAGCACCTGCTCAGGAGCATTACCAACCTCCAAGATACACAATACACTTCAAAATAAAGATCATGTGTGCTGAGGGGTTCCCACAGGTCTGAGAATCAAGAGGTGATAGAACAGGAGTCACTTGCACTCAGTGACTCAATTGCTAGCACTCAGTGACTCACTTGAGGAATTATTTCTCCTTCCCCCATAAATTTGGTCTCAGGGCACAACATTCTTTATTTCCAGCTTTCACCAGAGGATACAACAAAGTTCCCTTTGTACAATAAGCTATCACTCTACGTGAGCATTTTAGCTCCTTACATCAAAGATTCTTCTTCCAATCCTGAGGTCATGGTCATCTTCACATACATCTTATACCTTCTCAGATTATTTGTTCAGCATACAGATTGATGAACACATACAACCTTGATACAACACATCTTTATTAACTTTAACCCATGTAGGATCCCCATGGTCTGTTTAAACTACTGCCTCTTGGTCCATGTACACAAAAATATATAAGGCTTTCAAGATAGTGTCAACTACATACTACCTGTGATATAAGTAGGTAACACAACCATGCTTGCTAAAAGCAAAGAGTACTTGAAACACCAACTGGTAAAGATCAAAGACTACAGCTTCCAGTATGGATGACACCTCAGCAAAGAAAACAAAAATTCTCACAATTTGACCTATAAGCAAATCATTAAAAAAATGAAGAAACCGGGCTGAGCCCCGGTGGCTTAGTGGTTGTGCATAGGACTGGGGCCCACTGGGTTGGAGGTTCAAATCCAGCAGCAAGGCTGGGCCTCCTACTCCCACCACCAGAAGGCAGTGATGTAAAAAAAAAAAACTAAAAAAAATGTTTAAGAAAAATGAAGAAACTACTGAGTTGTCAAGAATTTCATTTTACTTAGATCCACTATCAATGTCCAGAAAAAGAATAGTCAAGAACTCATATGATGCTGGAAAAAAGTGTTGAAGAAGGTGTGTTAGTCTGGGTAGACTAGAGAAACAAATTCATAAACACGCATATGGATATAAGGGAAAGGTTTATATACAAGAAGAATGGAATATTGAGAAAGCATATCAAGCCAGTCCAGTCCAAGGTCACAAGCCTGATATTAGCCCATATGTCAGATACCAGTCTATGAAGTTTCCTTCCGACTTAACGAAAAATGTGCAATGACACCAATACAATCACAGGCCAGTGGGTGCAGAATCTTGGGTGTCCGGTGGAAGTGGAAGCTTCTCAGTTCTTTCAGGGGTCTCCTGGTGACCTTCCTAGCATCTCAGCACCAGCAGGAGTCTACATGTGGCTTCTCTAGCCCCAGAGGTTTGGCTCTATCAGGGCAAGCCCATGTGGCCTCTCCACCAGCTCCTCCATTCTCCAGGAATCAGGATTGACCAGCATGCTGTCATCTTGTCTGTCAGTAGTTTGTCATCTCAAAGACTCAGTCCAGTCGTTCTTCTCCAACTGGGAAATATTGTGAGACTTCCCAGAATTCTCAGGAAAAAGCCATGCCCACACAGAGGCCTCAATGGCTACTCATTGACTATCTCTAGATTTACAGGCTAGACTCCACCCCTACATTCCAATCATGAAATTGACATCAAGTACATGACCGCCACACAAGACCTCTTTAAAGGACTGACAAGCAAAGAAATCCTTTAAGGATAAAGAGTACCTAACCCAAACCAATGTATTTTCAAATGCCTTGTGTGGAAAAATTGGATTAAAAGATAATGAGATTTCCCCACAAACTTTTTGAAGCTTTCATGTTCGCATGACAGTTGAGCCGCGAATAAGAGGATTGGGAAAGAATTGATGGTGCTGATGAAAATTATTGAACACACCACGGAATGCCTGAAGAATAAGCAGATCTGTCTTGAGAGAAGTACAGTCAGAATGCTTCATAGAAGCAAGGATAGGAGACTTCATTGCATGGTTTTGGGATATATTCTCAGGAGGCACCAACTCCAAATGAAAGGCATCATGCTGGGAAAAGCAGAGGCACAGTGAACAAGAGGGAGGCCTTCAACCAGATCGACTGACAGTGACCACAAAAAGGAGCTCAAACACAGCACCAATTGTGAAAGAGGCACAGGATGGAGCAGCGTTTCATTTGTTGTCCATGGAACCAACTCACTGGCATCTAATAGCAATAACAACCATAGCAAGGGAAGGGCAGACAACATCATCCCTGATTGTCATCCCAATTGATCTTGGATTATCAGGAGGAGATAGGGATTCTGTTACAGGAGAAATACGTTGGGACCCAGCTGATCCCCTTGGACACCTCTGGATCCTTCCTTGGCAGGAATAATAAGTCCTTTTCCTCTGGCCTGGTCTAAGAAGAGCATGATGGCGCAGGCCCGCATCCAACAGGAATGGAGATCTCAGTTGCTGAGATCTGGTTGAGGGTGGTTGTGTTTCCGTGTTGCACTGAGTCTGTTTCCACTCATAGTGACCTGGGAAGACAGAGCAGAACACTGCCTCCAGAGGATTTTCTAGGTTGTAAACATGGAGCATATTTTTTTCCCACCGTAAAACAATGCTTTTCTATCATAAAACAGCTGAGGGGCTGCAACCTCTAAACTTTCTATTACCAGCTCTACACTGAACCATTGCACCAGTGCTCCTTCCATCTGTGCGGATTCAATAAGGAAGATGCTGAAGAGGATCATTTGTAGGCACAAGGCCTGCTTCTATGGTGGAGACTAGAGTTCAACTTGCCAACCTTCTTCTTCCTCTTCCATGTCAAGTTGCTCCCGAAATGCATAAAGAGGATCAAAGTGGCACAAGAGATTAACTGTGATGAGCTCTGGTCCCCTTTCAGAGGTGAAGAGAGGACCTTTTATCCTGGCAACTGTGGATGCTGCTGGCCTATAACCCTAGAACTCCACACAAGTTTGACAGAGACTTTTACAGAGACTACATTCAAGCTCCACTTCTTCCTCTCTCTGCCCAAACTCAGTCCTTCTACACTCTTCCTTTCTGTCCCTCCTCCAGATATTGCTCCAAAGAACCTTTCCAAGTAAAGGGAATCTGATAAAATGACCCCTGGAGACCCCAACTGACAAGGTCTGTCTCTCCTATCTTTGGTCTTTCAATGCTGTGTGTATTCCTCTAGCCTAGCATGTACCAAATTGCACTGAAATGATCATGCACTGTCTTCTGCACTATTGCATGAATTTCCTAAGACTGGGGGGCCACAGTTTTGGGGGGGTCCTCCATTGACACAAAAGTGGTATAAATTCTCTTGATGCTCCATCCAGAGCTCTTTCAGCAGACTAGTAAACCACTCTCCCAGCTGTTAAGTGGCCTTCTCCACACACTTTTGTGAGGTTATAATCTATTCCCCTAATGAGCAACCCATAGCCAATGGCTGATGGAAAGAACCATGTAGTGACTGCGCCAATCACTCACCAGAGCAGCGGTTCTCAACCTGTGGGTCACAGCCCCTTTGGAGTTGAACGATCCTTTCCCAGGGGTCTCCGAAGACCATCAGAAAGCACATATTTCCAATGGTCTTAGGAACCGAGATACCGGTCCTCTGTCCGTCTCCAGGTGGGTCCACAGATACACTCATATACAAAGCATGAAGACTGTTACCCATGCTACACCATGCTTCAAGACAAAAATTCATTTATTTGTAATTAGAAATAAATATAACATTACATATTGTCTTGTGATTAATCACTGCTTTAATTATCTTCCATTTGTATTAATGAAAATACATCCCACAAATCAGATATTTACATGATGATTCATTTCAGTAGTAAAATTGCAGTTATGAAGTAGCAACGACAGTAATTTTACGGTTGGGGGTCACCACAACATGAGGAACTGTATTAAGGGGTCGTGGCATTAGGGAGGTTGAGGACCACCTGCTACGGAGTCTTCTCAGAGGCTGGGTTGCAGTTAGGTCAGCAAAACCCACAACTTTCCTTGGCTCCCTGTGCTAGTTATGTAATCTCCTGTCAACTTGCACTTAGGAGTGGATTCTAGTCAGTCAATCAGGTCACAGCCTGACGGAGCCCTCCTCGTGGACATGGCCTTCTGCTGAGGATTCTGGGAATTCTGGTTTTCTCCCTGAAGGTGAGACACATACTCTCTCTGTTTCACCATCCTGTTGACTAGCCTGTTGAAGCTATACTGTTGGCAACCTGAGGCCTGAAGCAGGAGAAGTCACGTGGAGACCCACACCAGCTCTGAGATGCTTCCACAAGACTTTTCACCCTCTGACCTGTGATCTTCCTGCTTTTGGCATCATTGCTTATGCCACATGAGTCTGTACAAGAATTTATGGACTAATATAGGACATATGGGCTAATATCAAACATATGGGCTAATTCCAAACTTATGGACTTGATCTGGACAGGGTCAGGATATTTTCTTAATATGCAGTTACTCTTAGATATAAAACACTCTCTTACACACACATGAGTGTTTCTGGATTTGTTTCTCCAGTCAACCCAGACGAACACACTTCCCTCCCCTACTCTGTTCTCCCTTACGGTTCTCTCCGGAGTGCTCCCTCCACAACAGACTTGCACAGACCTTATCTCAACCTTCCTCCCTGGGGAATCCAGTCTCAGACAGGTGGGGAGCACTCACTGAACCAAACCAAAGTGAGCCAGTAAGTCTCTCCATTTACAGTGAAAACAACTGGGACCTAGAAAAATGCAAGGGCTTATATAAGGTCAGTGTTGAAAATGGCGCTATAATAAAATTCGAGTTTTCCTAAGGACCAAGCCAGTATTGTTTGTTTGTTCTTTACTCCAATATGCATTTGATACAGATGAGGACGATTGCTATGGACTCCCTCAGGAATGCAGAAGCACCTTTTTCTCCAGTTAAAAAGTCATTAATCATTAAACTGACTAAGGCTGGAATGCAGAGCTGAGGTCATTAAAGTTGAAATAAGCAATTACAAATCTACTAGCCATTGGAATTTAATCCTCCTGGCTTCCTCATTACCGAATCCCTCCCCCCCCACCCCACGCCCCCTTCAACTTTTGACAGGCGCAGGAGGCTGTATTGTTAAGTTTTCAAAACCAGGAAATGTTTTCTAAATCATGAAATCGACTGCTGAGAGTGACTAAGTAACATTAATAAACAATATCCCCACATTTTCCCACGTTTCACCTCTCTGGCACTAAGTCCATGCCAGTCCCAGTTGGCGGTTAGAAATTTCCATTGCCTCGGAAGAAAACGAGGACGCAGGTTAAAAACTTCTAGCTGGACAGCCTCTAAGCCAGTCCGGGTGCTCACAGACTTCTCAGTTGTCTTCCCCACCCCCCACCCCCCACGCCCCAAGCCATGCCTGTGGTCCCTAAAGTCCCTCCAAGTAACAGCAAATAGAAACACCCGTGGTATGAGGTCCCGGGAGGGGGTGAGGGAAAGTGGTTCCTACTTCCGGTTCCGGAACAGGTGTGATTTCAGTATTCTAAGGAGTGGAGCACAGCAAATTTGACTGCGGTCACCCCCGTGTGTTACACCGGGAAACTGCTCTGGAGGGTTTACTCGGCTGGAATCTTTTCGGAAGCAGTTCGCCAGACTTTTCTTACGTGGTACCAGTGAATGGTTTCTGACTTTGTGCTAGTAACCAATCGAAAGCTTCTTGTACCATGCAGGCACGGCAAGTCTCCCAGAAAGCGATCCCCGTACGCATGGTATCCACCTTGGTATTGGTTGCCATTCCTTCTTCAGACTGCATCTTTTTCTGGTTGTTCCTTGGCTTGCCTTTGAGTTTTGCTTGTTTTGTCTTTTGGTTGGTTGGCTCTTTATTGAGCACCGACTATGTGCAAGGTTGTTTCAGAGCAAGTTGTTGTTGTTGTTCTTGTTGTTACTGTTGTTGTTCGGTGTCATTCAGTTCCCGCCACTCTGACCTTTATGCCCACCACAACGAAACACTCATGGCCCAGCCCTGCACCATCCTCACAACTGTTCCCAGGCTGGGGCCCATTGTTGCAGTCACAGGGCCAACCCATCTCCTTGAAGGCCTTCTTCCTCTTCACTGCCCCTCCACTGTACCAGGCACAATGCCTTTCTCCCTAGCGGGTCTCTGTGGACAGCGTGTCCCTAGTCTGTGGAACAGAGCTCTCAGTCTCACTGCCCTAGACTCATGGCGACCGGATAGAGATGGGCATAGAAGGGCCCATCTTTCACCGGAGGAGGGTTGGTAGTTTCATACTGCAGATCTTGTGACTGAATGCCAGGCCATAAGCCCCCAGGACTCCAAGATGCCGCTAGAGGTACAGAACGCAAAAGACAAAGGGGTTTGCTGTCTGTTAGAGAAAGCCATTGGGGAGAAAGGAAACTGTTGAGATATTGAACACAGCTTAGAAAGACAGCGCTATGGGAAAACTAGGGTATAAATTGTTTTCCCATTTCAAAAATGGTGAAATCTCGATTGATGACAAACTTCATTCTGGATGTCAGTCAACTTCCTGAACAGATGAAAATGTCAACCCTAGTCCCAGTGCTGTGGAGTTCGTTCCACCAACTCGAACTGTTGGGGTTTCCTCTTTAGAGGTTCTGGAAAAAGTTGCCTAATAGCGAGTGAACAAAAGGCCTGTGACAGATGGGGGACTGGTTTTGCCACCACGACAAAGGGTCTGCTCATGCAGCCATCTCAGTGTGCCGGTTTTTGGCAACAACAGCATGCCTCTCTTGTCCCACACACCTGAGTCTCCCGGAGTCACTCTGAGCAACTTCTTTTTGTTTTCATGCATTAAGAGGGACATGAAAGGACAGCAGCTTGACGATGTAGAAGAGATGAAGGGAAAAATGAGGGAGGTGCTGTCAGCCATCCAAACAGGTGAGTTTGAAAAATGTTTCCAAGATTGAAATGGCAGATTTGACAAATGTATGAAGTCTAATGGAGAGTGCTTGGAAGGTGATAAGGTTGTTTGGTAAAAAAAAAAAAATTTTAATACCTAACTTTGAAAAAGAAATCCATTTTGGTGGGGGGTCTACCAGAGTAAGGCTCAAAGTATTGTATTTTAATCAAAGCTTTATTAAACAAAAATATCCAAATGTGATGCAATCATTCTTCAATATATCCTCTGTTTATATCTGTACAATTCTGAAGACAGTGTTTCTGTTTCCATGTCTCTAACCCTCCCCCCAAAATTTCTGCACTGTCACACTATGCAACACAGCAGGTTTAGCACCCTCAAGGGACTGAAGCATTCCTTGAGTTTGAGGCACAAAGTGAAGTCTCAAAAAGCAAGCTGGGGGCTGTAGGATGGAAGGGGTAAGGTTTCCCATTTAGAGAATGAAGTTCTCAAAAGATAGATCTCACTGCCCTCAAAGAATAAATTGGTGCATGATCATCATGGAAAAAAATTCTTCCGTGCAACTTTTCTTGCCTTTTTCTCATCATAGTCATCTTCAATTTCTTAAGATTTCATCGTAATAAGTCCCCATGCTGGTCCTATGTCCTTCAAGAAAATCTCTCAAGATTACCCCACTGGGCAGTAAAAGTTTGTAAGAGACCATCTAAGATGCAACTATTGGTCTGTCCCTGTCCAGAACAAAGGTAAGTGAAGAAAATCAAAGGTGTATTGAAAGAATTCATGTGATGAATTACTGGACTACTCGAACCCCAAACCCCATGGCTATGAGATTAGAAAAACAAGAAGGTGTCTGACTACCATCGCTGACCACTCTGAAAGGAATCACAGTAGGATGTTTTTAATAGAGTGGGAAAAACATGTAGAAAAAAACCTCAAGATCATAAAACAGATGATGTCTACTGGTCTGGTAGAGACTGCTGGAAGCTCTACAGACTTGGACTATGGCCCTGATGCCCTTTAAGGCTGGAATGGAATTCCCTCCTGTGGTTCAACTCTGACTCATACAGACTCCCTGGGATGGAGTCTTTAAATCTGAGACTTTAAATCTTTATGGGAACGAGAAGTCTCTTCTTTCTCCTGCCACCAAAATATAGGCAGGTCTATAAGGAGAACAGTAATACCAAAGGGGCATGGAGTCAGTCAAGCAATCAAAGGGCAGCATCTGTCCAGGGACAAAGGTCAGAAGGCAGGAAGGTACAGGAAAGAAGAACAGGTAAAAATGGAGGAAGATTGCTAACACTGGGCAATTGTGGTCAGTGTCATACACATGTATCAAAGATCATATGCGTGAATTATTGAGTGCAAAACCAATTTTCCTTGTAAATTTTTAGCCAACTCACAATAAAAATTATTTAACTAAAACAACAACAACAAAAACAACAAAGGTTACTTCTTTGGGATACCCCCACCCAAGAAAAAAAAACAGCCAGCATAAGCTTCTGCTGAATGAAAGACAAAGATTTTTACTCGCAAAAAGAGTTACAGTTTCGGAAACTCACAACGACAGTCCTACCCTGTCCTGCACTGCTGTGAGTCAGAATTGGCCGGTTGGCAGCGAGTAAAATATTCCAAACTGACCTCTCTGCCTTGACTTTAACTGATGCAGCAGATCCCTTAAAAGACACGGTTTTTCTTGGACTTAAAAAAATGCACCTTGAAAATGAAGATAAGTGTATTATTGACAGACTTTGTCTGTGGCCATCAATTGATTGCACAGACATGGCTAAATGCATTTTGTTTGGAATAAATTCAGGCATGTATATGAACTGAAATCTAGTTGCAATATTTTTTTATTTCCCTTCCCATTACCCTTTTTCCAAATAGGCAAACATATTTTAAATGCAGATGCTTAGAATGAAGAAAATTAAAATAAAAAAATAACAACAGAATCAAAACTTTCCTGCAACACTATCTCTATTATACCAAACTAAATCCACGACGATTGAGTCAATTCCAACTCATGATGAAGCTACAGAAATAGGAGCAGGACTGTGTTCCTGAGGGTTTCTGAGTATATAGATTGTGGTAGTTACATCGTCTCTTGTCAATTTGAGGGTATTAAATTGAGACTGATTGATTGAATCAATCAGGTCACAGCTAGATTGAAGGGCTACCCAGATCAATGGCTCCCTGGAGTCCAGCCTCCCTCTCTCTGCCTTCACTTTCCTGTGGAAGAGTCACCTCAGAGAGCTTGAGGAGCCACAGGGAGACCCGCACCAACACTGAGATGCTTCCACCTCCGTTGGATCCACAAGTTTTTTCACCCACCAGCCTGTAATCATCCTGCATTTTGCACCAGTTATGTGCTTGTGTGAGTCTGAAGAGGAATTTACGGACTAGCATCAGACATACGGGCTAATATCATGCTTAAGGACTTGATCTGGATTGCCCTGGGATGTTTTCTCAATATACATTGGCTCTTTGATATGAAATTCTCTCTTACACATGCAGAGGTGTCCCTAGATCTGTTTCTCTAGTCACCCAGGGCTAACACACAGTCTACCTTTACAGAAGCAGGCAGCCTCATCTTTCTCCTGTGGGTTTGAACGCCAACTTTACAGTGAGCAGTCCACAGTGTAAGTCCCAATGCCTTCAGGCAGGTCCTTGATCTTCACTGTACAAGCCCTAACATAAAGTCTCCAGAGAGGAGCCAACATTATAAAACAGCTCTTGTTCACGCTGTACTCCTTGGGATACGTCTGTTGGAAAGTAAAGCTATATTTTACCCCAGAAACCTATTCTTAAGAGTCTACATGGTGCTTGGAGTTCTGATAATATGTCAGACGAGGCATATACCTAACATAGACCCACGACAACAAAGACGCAAGATACCATTGGGAGACTTGCCCTGCCTGCCATACATCACCCTGTCTCCCCCTCGTGCACTGAGAGCAAAGTACAACTACATCTCTGAAAGCTTCCTCAAGGCAACAACTTGAATCACTCAAGGAGATGAAGCAGATATCTGAATTTTGATCGTATACCTGACTACTCAAGAAAAGCATGAAACGCCTGCAAGCAACTTTTGGTGAAAACGTAGTATCCAATATGGTTACATAATCAGAGCCACGGTGAAGAACAGTATTCAAAGGTAAGTCTAAAAAAGTACTGCTGCTAGGATTCTAGTTGAAACATGCACAGGTCGATGCCAAACCAAATGTTGTCCTGGGTTGTGGACAGTGTCCAAATGTTGTCCACAGTCCTCTGAAATCAGTGGATAAGCTGCAGACAGGTTCTCTCAGGAATAAATTTGTCTTTTAGTCTCTGTCAACTCACTGCCATCCAGTCAATTCTGACTCATAAGGGACCCTATAAGACAGGGTAGAACTGCCTGGGTGGGTTTCCGAGATTGTCACTCTTTTGATGATTGACTGGTGGTTTTGAACTGCTGACCTTAAACTTAGCAGCCCAACTTGTTTGCCACCAGCACTCCTTTAAAAAAATCCAGTGAAAACCATGGCAGCCCAGAGTATTTGTTGAGCCAGTTAAACTCAAGACAGAGAGTTAGCCCAGAAGATTATGGTTACTGGTTTCTGGATTCAAAAGTGGCAATCTTGAGAAATTTTCTCAGAGAATGCAAGATGGTTATGGGGACTACTGGGAGAAAATTTCAAAAATTTGAAACCAGCATTGGTACCCAAAAGGCCAGGAAAAAAAGTTGTGCTGACAATTTCTTCTTTTAATAGGAGCAGGGTTCTCCTAAAAGAATTTTGCTGGGAAGCCTGACCCATGCAGCCTGATGGCAGCCCTGCAGCCCTGCAGGGCACGCCTTAAGACTTCACTTTTGTTCCCCATACTCAAGGAACATTTTAAAATAACATGTGTTAGTCCAGGTAAACTAGAGAAACAAACTCATAGATACACATATGGATATAAAGGTACGGTTTATATACAAGAGGAAGAGGACATTGAGAAAGCATCCCAACCCAGTCCAGTTCACAGACATAAGTCTGGTATTAACCCATATGCCCAATTCCAGTCTAAAAAGTTTCCTTCTGACTCATGAAGTCAGAGGTCAGTGGGTGCAGAGTCCCGGCACTGGTAGGGATCCCCTCATGGCTTCTCGTTTCCAGGGCTCAGGGTCCATCAACAGCATCCAGTGGTGGTAGAAGCAATTGAATGCTGGCAGGGGTCTCCAGGTGGCCTCTCCAATTTCACAGGTGTGGTTCCATCAGGGTAAGGCTGTGTGGCTTCTTCTCCAGCTCGTCCAGCTCCTCAGAGGCTGCCATCTTGTCTTATCCATAGTTCATTGTCTCTGAGACTAGCTCCCAACAACTGGGGAGATAGCTTCTCATCTCCATGAGGGAAATATCACGAGATTTCTCAGAAGTCTCAGGAGAAAGCCATGCCCACACAGAGGCCTCATTGGCTACTCAATGACTATCTCCAGATTAACAGGCTAGACTCCACCCCTACATCTCAATCATGAAATTAATGTAAGGACATGACTGCCACAGAACACAATTTGAGTCCCTCGAGGATGCCAAAATTATGATGCAGGTGGAAGAACTGAGGGTTTTTCTTAGAAGGTGTGAGAGATGGAAGCATACCCACCTATCAGGTCACTCACTATGAGGCAACAGCAGCTTGATGGCACTGAGCTTGGTTTTGAATCTCTCTGATCTGTCACTGGCCCGTTCTTCCATCTCTGCATCTGTGTCTAGAGTCTTTCTCCGGCTCGGGTTTGCATCCACACACTGATCTAACTAACATCTCTGCCCCTCACTCAAGTTAGTGACACAAATAGAAAGGAAAGGAGGAAGAGTGGGAATGGAACTCGATTAGTATTTATTGAGTGGTTCTCAGGCTCCTAGGTGGTCTTATGCAGGAATAGCTTATTAAAACCTGTCATCCCTATAATTAAGGGACTATTGGCCCCATTTTCAGTTCAAAACAGAAACCCAGAGAAGTAAAGTAGCTCATTTGAGGTCATGCTGCCCTGCTCAGAGTCCATCTGAGTCCAGCACATAAGGATTCCCCTCAGCCCACACTGATCGTTTGGACCCCGGGCCTCCTGCCCAGTTCACCTTACTTCACACCCAGAGCAGTCCCCAGCACCCAGGTCTAGCCCTGCCAGGCCCAGAGGGGCAGGGAAGAGGGCAGAAAAAGATCTAGTTAGGAATGAGGTCGAAGCAGAGAGAGGTATGAGGAGCCATGAGCTGGTGAAGCTGAGAACAGACTCCTGATCCTTATGGCAGGGGGGTGGGGATGGGGCAATTTAATAAGGGCAGAAATAAATGTTTTAGAGTTTACCCTACATACAGTCAAGATTCAATCCCTGGATTTCAAATGTGGATTCCAAAAGACCCTCCAAGGGCATTGAACTAAAAGAAATTTCAAGAAACCATAGACTGTATGACATAGAGTGGCCTGGCCTAAGTTTGAGGCCCTTAGTCACTGTCACAAGTGTTAACAATTATACTTTTATTCTAGGCAGTATGACAGGGGTCAGACCAAACCCAAGGCTACATATGGTAGCCAACTGAAGTTGGGGGGTGGGGGGGAGGAAGATAACGATGTGTACAGTGGGAATGGGGCACTAACCCCCCAAGGGAGCATAATGGTTATAGCTCCACAGGGAAAGAGGGATCAACCTTACCCCATGTTCCAGGATGTGAATGCAGTGTAACAGCATGGAGCACAGAGCCAGTGGAGGGGGTCCAAGGACCCAACCCCAATACCAACTGCGTGGACAGCCGCCTCTCCCCCCAGGGGGGTTTACTTTGGAGGACAGCACTAAAGCTGCTGCTTAGGGAGAGGGGCATGCCTGATCAGAGCACATCAGAACAAATAAAAGGGGAGGAAGAGAGAGTAGACTAAATCCTGGCCCACTAAGCCTTGAGGTTGATATCCCCACTCAGAACAGTCAATGCACAGAGAGGACCATGTGGCCAGCCCCACTGTGAAACATGGCATCTCTAGCTGACCCAAGGCGCTACAGGGACAACAATGGAGAAGCGGGGTCGGGATTGTATCCTGTCTGACTTCACCACTCCAAGGCAAAACACTGAGGATTCTGGAAATACCTGTCTTCATCCCTGGCGGTGAAAGAGACACTCTATGCTTCATTTTCCTACTGATAAGACACCTGGAGTTATGCCAAAGCCCTGGAGCTAGAGGAGCCACATGGAGACCCACAATAGTGCTGAGAAGCCTTCAACATCACTAGATCTACAAGAATTCTGACTCATTGGCTGGTGATCTTCCTGCATTCGCAGTCATTGCATGTGCTGTGTGAGGAGGAACTTAGAAGCGGAATCATAGGCTGGTATCAGACATATAGGCTAATACTTCACTTGTGAACTTGATCAGGGCTGGCATGTATTCACAATATACAATTGCTCTTTTATAAAAAGCTCTTTCTTATACACATATGAGTGTCTGGATTTGTTTCTCTAGTTAATCTGGACTAACACAAGTACCTTTGGACTGAGGATCACTAGAGAATGACGTGCCTCTGGGTACCTAGTAGCAGAAATAAAAGAATGTTGTAGTACTTTCCCAAGCTGAGCAGAAGTTGAGGTGTCACATGAGAGACCAAGGGGTCACACAGACAAGAACGTGCCTCTAAGCTCTGTTGCGGAAAAAGCTGTCTTGACTGAAGCACTGTATTCTAAGTAGTTTCTGATCTTGAATTGTAAACTGCCAAATAATGGTCTGTGAGTTCCGTGTGGCCATCGTAACAAAGTATCAATCCCATCAGAGAAGTAGAAAGTATAATTGAAGGGAGAATTGGTCTCACAATTGTTAAAAAGATTGGAGAGTGGAGATATATCTGGCCTCTGCCTCATAAGAATCATTATTGATCTTGGTCCTCTTTCCCTTTTGTAAAGTTATAGGAGGTTAAACACCTTCATCACCAATGAAAACTGCATTTTTCAGAAACTCAACTGTTTTTCTCCCACCCTTTATGGATGCAAAAACATCATCTCAGTAAGCTGAAGGTTTCTCTACAGCATCTACCCACACAAGTTGCAGTGACATTCAGGGGACTTCCATAGTGCCAAGACCTCAGGGATAACTTGAAGACTTGGTGTGGCAGCCATCTGCTCCATAGTTACTCCAGGGATCCAAGCACTCTTAGAGACATTCATCACGTCATGTAGTCTTGATGTGGTAGTCTAAAGCTCCATTAGCATAGCATCACTTCCATTTCAATGGTTGATTATCAGCAACCTTTCCTGCTTCTCCCAAGCAATCTGCTTGCTCACAGTTCAGTCCTGGTGTGGGAAATATGGGAAGTTGTGTAAGGCCCCAGTGACCAAGATCCACCATGCAGACATTTTCTCTAGAAGTCCCTAAACCTAGATTTGGGTATGGAGCTGATTCCATGGGACTCTGCCTTTTTTAAAGACCACCTCCACCAAGAGTCCAATCATTCCCCCCCTTTCAACCCAGGAGATCCTTTTCCTCTATACCTGCTTGGGAGTGAGAAAGGAGAAACTCTAAATAGATTGAAAAATTGACTTTGGGCCAGTCAACAGAACAGGACTTGGGTATTGAAATCTGGAGCTTAGGTGTAGAAAAATAAAGCACAGTCCCTGCAAATGAAAGTCATGGACCACGATTTGAATTTGCTGCTTTCAAGTCTGTCAAGAAGTACTAGCAGTCCTTGTGAGATGTATTCTACCCCAACATTAGTTTACAATGGCTTACTTGGAGCTGACCTCTTTGAGACAGTGACCATGGCTTGAGAGAGAGGTATGTGTGAAAAGGAGGTGGAATCAGGGTTGTCTTTGCTGCACTCTGTGTGTCATCATGTGGATTTTGACTCACAGCAGCTCTACAGGACGGAGCAGAACGATTTCGCCCATAGGGCTTCCAAGAGTGAAAGATGTCTGGAAGCAGATTACCATCTCCATTACCTGGAGTAGCCGACCACCAACCTTTGGGTTAGCAGCCAAGCAACTGCTGCATCCGCAGGATCCCTGAAGTCATTGCGAGTTTGGAAAATATGAGCCTCTGAAAAAGTACCATCAGATAGCTTATCTCTCCCGGGAAACCCGCAACAGAATGGGTGAAAGTGTGAAGCCCTGTCAGAGTCTGCTGCAGAGTTGATGTCTTCTGAGCTACAGCAAACTGCTTAGAGAAGGTTAGTGGAGCTTACAGCTTCAGGACCCAAGTTAGGAACTCTGAATTTCACTAAAAGCAGGCCAATTCCTTGGCATCCAGCAGCCAAGAGGTCCCTCATTATGCTACCGAACCCACAGATGACTTAATCCATCCCAAACTCAGTGGCCTGGGGAACATGCTGAACATCTTTAAAGGAAGGACTTGTCACCTCACCTTATCCAGGCCAGAGAGAGTTTTACTCAGCCCCAGGGGGAAATGTCTAGATCGCTGCACCAAGTAGGAAAATGCAAATGTTCTTCCTTGACTCATGGGAAGGTAACTCCTCCCAAAGGATTCTGAGGATTCAAAGTTACTAAGGTGAAATGGAAGCATCTTTGGTGGCTGCAAGGTCGGGAAGAAAGGGTCTTGGAGAACCAGAAGAGACCCATCTGTCTGCAGGAATGTAAGCTGTGTCAGCTCCATTTCCCCATAAGAACTGTTTCTGCACAGAGTCAGTCAGAAGCCAGTTGTTGAGAGGTTTGGGGGAATCTTGGTAGATGACAGTATGACTCATATTTGAGGAATGTAGCTGCAAATACCTTCATGCTTAATCTGGTCATATCTTCTTCTTTGGCTGGCAGCAATGAAGAGATTAATATTGAAGGAATGTGAAAATTGTTGATACCAGATGACTCCATGCCATTCTGGGGGTTAACTCACAATTTGTATTTCAAAGGTTTTATAAAATAAAACGAGAAGGCTGAGTTGGCTGCTCCTTGAGGTCTCTCACACTCTGTGCTGCCTGAACCTTTGATTTATTCCACATGAACTTCAATAGGGTCCTTTCAGGGACACAGGAGGCACGGAAGTAGCTGTTGTCTGTAGCCACGCTGGGACTCTTAGAACTCTCCCACAAATGGGGTGTCCTCTGCTTCTGCCTGGCCATCTCCTGCTTTGCCGAGCTCAGAACCAAGTCTTCATCAGTCCACATGACAGAGTGCACAGCCTCCCACCAAGTTACCAGATGGCCCACATGACCAGCTTCTCTTCCACAAGCCCACTCACAGCACCCTATGGAGTAAGGTCTTCACTGGGAAACCCTTTGCTAGGATTCAAAGCTCCAATGGAGTTTATGGCCATTTCCGCATGTACACTGGATGCCTGTGGACTTCTCGGCATCTGGAAAAGCAGGGACTTTACAGACACCCTTCCCCACTCAAGGGACTCAGACATCATACCAGTAGGCACCAGGCCTCATTAAGGAAAGATGTTTCTGCTAGTATTTCTGAATCAAAACTGCATCTGGTAACTCTAGTTAAAGAAATGTAAGAAGCCACAGGAAGCTATTTTTGGCTATCTTAGAACTAGAAAATTGGCATAAAGTTGTTGAACTGTGCTTACCAGAGAATCATTTACTCTTGTCTTTTGCCTCCTCATTCTGCAATTTACACACATGACTCAGTCCTACCATTGCCCCAGAGTTGGGTAAGACTGAAGAAGTGTTTTCTCTGTTTGTGTGTGTGTGTGTGTGTATGTGTGCGATGGGTAGACCTATAACCTCCAAAGGGTATGTGGAAGCTTGATTCCTTTAAACTATAAAAACTACTGTGTTAGTCTGGGTACTTTAGAGAAACAAGTCCACAGAAAAGCATGTATATATAAGAGAGAGTTTTATATAAAGGGTAAATGTACATTAAGAAAACATCCCAAACCAGTGCTGCCCATGCCCAGAAATCCAACATTCGTCCACATGTCTGACAAAGTCATCCTCGATCTCATAAAACACACACAATGACACCAACTGCAGGTGAAAAGCCGAATCAGTGAATGTGCATCCCTCTCAGTGCTGGCAGGGGTCTCCACACGGCTGCTCCAGCACCCAGGGCTGCATCAGGGGAGGTTCATGTGGCTTCTCCTGGGGGGTGTCTTGCAGGAAGTGAGCCTTGCCAGCTAAAGTAGGGAACTGGCTAAGGCAGCCAAAATTGGTCCAACCATCAGAGAGCAAGAGACCAGACAGATGAGGATCACTGAGCCATTTTCCCCTCTACCCTTTAATTAATCCCCCAAGTGTTTATCAGCCAGGTTGGCATAATAAACCTTAACTCTCTCCCCAACCATGGCTGGAAATGAGTGCTTTCTTTTGTTCTGTTAGGGAGCAACTATAGGATGGATCCTAAACATAATCTCTCCCAAGTGGTGTTTTGTAAAAAGACCAGCGTAGACATGGACACACACAAGGGGGGTAGATAATTTACCTTACAGGGGCCTAGCTACAAGCAACAGTTGGCCAGCAGACACTAGAAACTAGAAATGAAGCGCATCAGAGAAACGACATGACCGAAACCCTGATTAGGCTCCTAATTGTGAGAAAACTAATTGTTTTCTTAGTTGGGATTTAAGACAAGTATCCTACCACTCCATATTTCAGTCACATCAAGTACAAGTGTACAGTTGCTTCCACAATCAGTTTCCAAACATTCTTTTTCTCCACAGGCTCCTTGACGTCATCTCCCTTTTGCCACCACTACCCTCTCCCCCAGCCCCCTTATTGTATTTGCTGTCCCTCTAGGTCAGGGGTTCTCAAACTTTTTAACAGGGTATCAGTTCACTGTCCCTCAGACCATTGGAGGGCCAGACAATAGTTAAAAAAACAAAACTATCAACAAATTCACTGTGGGTCCAGGATGAGTCGGCTGCTAAGCAGGAGAGACAGCAGCGGCCAAAACACCCAGTGGCTGGATAAATGTCCTCTGCGGGCTGTAGTTTGAGGATGCCTGCCTAGGTTCATCAATCCTGGCTTTCATAGACTGAAAAATGGAAAAGCACATCGATAACACAGGTTCAAGCGGGTGGCCTCCATTGACATAACACCTCCGAGATTGGCACTAAAGTGAACAAAAGCCAAGCCAAGTGAGTATTTTTTAAAGTCTCCTAGTGAGGGGTCTTTTTATTATGACCAGACTAGGAAACTAAAATGGCATACACACATAGGCACACACACACAAGCCCACACATACAGAGGTGCTACAAAAAGTTGGTGGGAACGTGGAATGAAGAGAGCATGGATTTTCCCACGAAGAGCATTGAGGTCACTTGTACACGAGCCTGTGTGTGCGTGTGTGTGTGTGTGTGTGCGTGTGTGTGCATGTGTGTGCGTGCGTGCATGCGTGTGTGTGCATGCGTGCATGTGTGTGCGTGCATGTGCGTGTGCGTGTGTGCGTGTGTGTGCATGTGTGTGCGTGCGTGCATGCGTGTGTGTGCATGCGTGTGTGTGTGTGTTGCTGTTGCTGTTATTATTGTTAGGTGCTGTTGAGTCAGCTCTAATTCAAAAGGACCCCTGTACAATGAGGAAACATTGCGCTGTCCTGCACCATTGCCCAATTGTTATGTTTGGATCTACTGTTGCGATAAATTTAGGGATGTAGCCTCATAGTGTGTGGGGGGTGGGGGGAAGGGGGAAGGACATGGTGGTAAGTACAGAATGGGAAAATGTTAAGTTTATCAAAGAATGAGAAAGATGGTCTTCTGAAATTGGCAAGCTTCAGGAAGGAATGGAGAATACATAGCTTTTAAAAGTATTCCATGCCCAGGGCTTAAAATGCTATGAGAACAATGAGGACAGTGGATCTACAAATGTGCTTGACACACAGTGGACTTATATGTAGAGTGTGGTCAGAGTTGTATTTGCCCCCCATAAAGGTTTAAGAAAAGGGGGAAACAAGGAGCTGATACAAAGAGCTAAAGTAGAAAGAATTTTTTTTTAAAAGAATGATGGCAACAAATGGACAAATGGACATGACACAATGGATGGATTTATGGATTGTGATAAGAATTGTATGAGCCCCCAACGAAATAATTTTTATAAAAAGGATTGAAATACTTCCTGGCCAAACACTAGCAGTCTATCCTTGTTCTAAATAGCAGTTTGTGAAACTTGAAGCGCTGGAACAAGAAGCCCCCTGTGGTGGATATAGACTAATGAGGCAAAATCCACCCCCATAGTAAAAAAGCCGCTAAGTGCATCCCTTCCCCAGAGTCTACCCTTCTGGGTTCATCAGCCTGGCAGTTTCTAGGTGATTCACGGAGTGATCTTTGTAGCCTGTAGATGCCTGTCTTTCTCAGCTCAGCCTCTCACCAATTGAATTCTTAAGTCTCCAAATTTATTTGGGATGTATAATGTGTCCACAAGCCCACTTGGCTCATTCCTCATTTCCTTCTCTGGATCATGGTTCTCTTATTTCCATGGCCATATATAGAAAATAGCTCTCCCATCCTGCTTAAATTGTCTCCCTAGGATCCATCATCACCTGATAGGCATATGTCTTCATCTGTCTGCAATTCCAAAGCTATAATGTGAGCTCCATGGGGCAGAGTTTGGATTTGTTCAGTACAGAAACCTCAGGGCCTATCACAGAGCCTGGCCATCATGGAATTTTTATTTATTATTCATTGAAGGAATGAGTAATAACAATACTAACATGGTGTCTTCCCTCCTCCCACACACACACACTGTGAATTTCACCAAAATAAATGATTCTTGTTGACATTCCTCTTACAAATTAACAAGTTCTCTGAGGCTGTCTCTCAATAAAAACACTCCAACGGCCCTGACAGTGCCTTTTCAAGTTTAAAATCCTTTACAGATTCTGTCCCTTGTTAGATGCTTTCAATTCCCTCCCGATGCATCGCGACTCTGTCTTCAAGAGTTCAGAACCCTGCCTGGCCCTGCACCGTCCACCCAATTTCTATCATGCCGGAGCCCGTGGTCACGGCCAGGTGTTCTTCCATCTTGCTGAGGGCCTCCCTCCTGTTCACTGCCCTTCTGCAAGGTGTCAAGCATGATGTCCCTTTCCAGGGACTGGGCTCTCCCGACAGCATGCCCAGAGTACGTGGGATGACGTCTCCCCAGCTTCCCTTCTAAACAGCATTCTGGTAGCACTGCTTCCCAGACAGAGAGATTTGTTCTTCTGGCAGTCCCTGGCACTTTTATTATTTACCACCAGCCCTGTGATTTAAAGGCATCGCCCCTTCTTCAGTCTTCTTTATACCCTGTCCAACTTTCACACGCACAGGAGGCCATAGAAAGTGCCACGGCTTGGCTCTGGCAAACAGCTCAGTAGTCATACGTCCAATCACCGCGGCCCAAGAGTCAACGCAGACTCACGGCGACCCTGTGCGAGCTCGGGTAGAAGCTTTGTGCTCCACCCGGTGTCCAGTGACCACACGTTCAGAAGCAGGTCATTGGACCTGTCCAATTGGGTAGCAACCAGCTGTGCTGTTTGTACACTTCAGAGGCACATGTACTTTAATGCTTAAGAATCAGCCCACCTCTAGAAAGAAACTAGAATCCTTGATGGTGCTATCAGCTGTCAGAGTTCAAACCGACCAGCTGTACCTGGGGATAAAAAAGAGGCTAGTTGTTCCCATCAAGGTTTATAGCCTCCGAAATTCATTCGATGTAGGATCACTCTGAGTCAGAATTGACCCGATGGCAGAGGGTGTAGGTTTCTTTCTTTTCTTCTTTTAATACGGGGATGGTTTGTGGCCAGGTAATTATTTATTCTGTTACACAAAGGGTTGTCATGTGAGGGCGCCAAACTTACAGCAACTAACAGTGACCAGAGCAGGATGCAGTTTGGAGTGAACTTGTTCACAACAAGCAGTATTTTGAGGTTGATGAATGCAACACTATTCTCTCCTGCTGAGTCAGGAGAAAGACCTCAAGTTCCCATTCATGGGATCCTGTCTTCTAATCTAAAGCACTTCCAGAGTGAAGGAGAGGCAGAGAGAGGATGAATATGAATCGACACAATGTTATGCAAAGAGCCCTGGTGGTGTGATGGTTACCCATTGGGCTCCTAACTGCAAGGTCAGCAGTTCAAAACCACCAACCCACTCCAAAGGCAGCAAGACTGGCTCAGTACTCCTGTAAGGAGTTTGAGTCTCAGAAACCCCGGGAGGGCAGTTCCAGCCTGTGTTATTGGGTCACTATGAGTCCGCGTCAATTCAAAGGCAATGAGAGTGAACCATCATAAAAATCAGGCCCTGACTGTGTATCTTGCGAAGGCTCTGATGTTTCTGGCTCAGCACGACTTCTGACGTAGCTCATTTGTTCTCCATGGAGCATTACGCGGACACAATCAAGAGCAGGATGCTGAGAGGTTCTGAAACGGCCATTTGGTCTTCAGATGAGGTGGATGGCTCAGGTTCCATAGACACTGCAGAGAGCAGGGCGCTGTGGCCTGACCTGGGGGCTGCACGGGACCTGGGGCTGGGTCATGAGGGCAGCCGCTTCCCAGGAAAGCAGGCGAACACCGCTGCTGTTGTTCTTGGTGGTGTTACTGGGTACCCACGAGTTGGTTCTGACTCAGAAACTGTACAGACAACAGAACAAAATAACTCTCCAGTCCTGGGCCAACCCCACGCCTGTTGCAGTCACTGTGTCTATTCAGACATTGAGAGCATCCTTGAAAGGTTCAGAGTGCAATTCCTCATCAGCCACCCTGCTGGGCGGGGCGGCAGGGGGTGGGGGGCGGGTGACTTATGCCTGCCTCTCCCTTCCCATCTCTCTCTGCACTCATGATATCCTGCTGGGGGTCCAGGTAATTTGAGTGTGCATGTCTTTATCAATCATCAAATTAAATATAATGCTCAGCACGGCCCATGCACCCTGTATAGTGTAGGGCCTTCACAGCTGCCTGTTTCTATGTTATTTAAAGTCCAGTCACCTATTTGTGCACTGTGTTTTGGACTCAAAGTGGATATGCTTATTAACAAGGGGATATGCTTCCCCTCAAGGAGGGGAAGGCTTATTAACAACAGGTAATAATAGAAAACACCACCTTGCTTACTGAAAGCAAGAAAGACTTTTAGCACTAATTGATGAATGTCCAAGACAGCAGTCTTCAATATGGATTGCAATACAATGTAAAGCAAATCAAAATCCTCACAACCGGACCAAAGACAACATCATGCGAAAATACTGAAATTGTCAAGAATTCCACTTTATTTAGATCCAAAATCATTGCTCAAGGAAGCAGCCATCAAGAAATTGCATGCTGTCTCGTGGGGAATAAGTCTTTTGCAAAAGATCTTGTTAAGACGTTAAAGAACAAGGACATTGCCTTCTAAACTGCACCCGGATCCAAGCCGTGGCATTTTCAAAAGCCTCATCTCCATGAAAAAGCACGACAGTGACTAAGGAAGACTGCAAAACTGAGCTTCCTAACCTTCCTCATGCTGCGACCCTTTCATAAACTTCCTCATGTTGTGGTGACTCCCAAACCATAAAATGACTTTCATTGCTACTTCATGACTGTCATTTTGCTACTGTGGTGAATGGGACAACTCTTGTAAAGGAGTCATTCAACCCCCAAAGGGGTCGAGACCCACAGGTTGAGAACCGCTGCTGCAGAAGTATTGGTGCCTTGGAGTCATGGTGTCGGCAAAGAATATTGAAAGTACCACGGACTTCCAGAAGAATGAACAAATTTGTTTGAAAGAAATGCAACCAGAATGCTCCTTCAAAGTGAGGATAACAAGAGTTCATCTCCCAGGCATGGGGTGGCGTATCTACCGAGCAGTCTCTGGAACAACCATCATTGTGCTTGGTAAAGCAAAGGGTCAGCAGAATAAAAGGAGGACCCTCAATGACATGAATTGACACAGTGGTTGCAATCATAGGCTCAAACATGGCCTTTGTGAGGGTGGCAGAGTCAGGTCAATGTTCCCTTCTGCTGCGAGAGCCAACTTGGAGGCAGCCATCAACAGGCTTCGGTCCTGCAAATGACTGATGAGGTACAGTGATTCAGATAAAAAAATAAACTGGAGGACGAGCGCATTTTAAAAAGACTTTGTGCGGGGGTAGTCTGAACGCTTCTGAAAACAGAGGGTGCTCTGAAGAGATGGGCCGACCCGGTGCAGAGGAAAGGCAGCACGTCCATCTACATTCTATCTGATGGGCTTCATCTGTGTCATCGAGGCTCGGAGCCCTCAATCTTAGGTTCCACGGGGAAACGACTTTGTGGAGGGCATCAGCCAGAAAAAAGCCATGTGCCTTCGTAATGCAGTGGACCATTGATCACAGGCAAAACAATCTTTGGGGATAAAAAATTACCATCTGAGCAAGGGACTGACAGACTCCTAGAAACTCCTCGCTATAAAAGTAGTTATTAATCCGAAGCGTAATGTTGCCCCTACCCAACCCCAACATAAGAAAATAGCTCTTAGACGTCTCTAATCCCAAAACCCAAACCCATGACCATGGAGTTGATTCCAACTCTTAGGGTTTCCAAGACTGTAAGTCTCTATAAGTGATCTATAAGTCTCTGTAAGTGGATCGTTACATCCTTCTCCTCTACAGTGTAGCAGTGAGTTTGGATTTGGGAGACGTTTTTTTAATTAGAATTAAGAGGCAGGTCGGGCAGGGGCTACTGGTATCTAGGGGGTGGTTGCCATTGTTGCTCTTGCACTTGTTAGTTGTCATGGAGTCAGTTCCCACTCTTGGGGTCTCCTCATGGCCAGAGTAGAGCGGCACCCTAGGGTTTTCGAACTTGTGACCTTTGGAAAGCCGATCCCCAGGCCTGTCTTCTGAGATGCTGCCGGGTCCATCAACCGTTAGCCTAGTAATCAAACACTTAACCCTTTGTGTCACTCAGAGGACGGGCCCACTCTCAAGACACCCTACACACGCGGGGCAGCTCCCTATCAGAACGGTCCGCAATATCAATAAAGGTCATTGGAAACCCTGAGCTTGTTATACCACCCAAAAAACTGCATGGCTGGAAATTGACACAGGCGCACGGGCGCGCCCTCCTGTGGTCAGTGTGAGTCATAACATTTAATCCTAAAAAAACCCATCTGGGCTTCTGAATCCTTGGACTCCTGTCTGCCGCTTGCTCACCGAATTGCTACAGGGAGGCCCTGTGTTTGATGGGTGCGGCTCAAGCACATCCACTGATGGAAGCTTGGAGAAATTGTGCCTTTCCGTCTCCCTGATGAACCCCTCCAGCCTGCCAGTCTGTTAATGGCGTGGAAATCGTTTGGAACGGTAAGGGAACTAAACATGGGGAGAAGGTACGTTATTCCCTTGCCTGAGCTGGGAAAATGAGAACCAGGGAACTCTCTTGCTCTTTTGTGTAAATCAGTGGTCGGCAATTTTTGACCTGAGGGTCACCTAATGACCCACAAGGAAAATTTTAGTGGCCCTGTAAACAATTCTTAGTTACAACGAACGGTAGGTATTCTTGCCAACTAATTAAAGTGTGTGCCTTCGATTTACGGTGATGGCCGGCGGAAACAGCCATCAGCAGTCAGCTGTCAGTGGCTGTCTTCTTCGAGACGAGCCGAACAAATGTGCGTAGTTTGACTTGAACGAGGTGGATCACCTTGGACTTGTCTGTGGATCAAAGTACTGACATAAATATCACGGCAAGGCTGGCCATAGTTGCTCGTTATGGAGCTATTGATTCTCCAGTTATTCATGAAGAGTTGTGTGTGCTCTCACCAATGTGAAAGGTATCGACATTTTAAAGAAAGTTCAAGAACTCATTACATTCGAAAATGGAAATGTTTTTGATTTGAAGGAAAAATTATTTTCTCTCACAAGTGATGGGTCCCCAGCAATGTTAGGAAAACATGCTGGCTTTGTAAATCTACTGCAGAAGGAACTTGGAAGATCAGTACTTTCATTCCACTGTATAATTCATGAAGGAAATTTATGTTCAAAAGCTTCCTCGGAAGAGTTAAATGAAGTGATGAGCATAGTGGTTAAAATTATTAACACAATTATAGCTCGTTCTGCATTGAATGGCAGAAAATTTAAGACAGTTTTAGAAGAGATTTGTGTTAGTCGAGGTAGACTAGAGAAGCAAATTTATAAACACACATATGTATATAAGAGAGAGGTTTATATACAAGAGGAATGGAACATTGAGAAAGTATTCCAACCCAGTCTAGTCCAAGTTATAAGTCCGATATTAGCCCATATGTCTGATACCAATCCATTAGTCCTCTTTAGACTTACAAACTACATGCAATGTCGCCAGGACAATCACTGGCCAGTGGGTATAGTCTTGTGTATCCAGTGGTGGTAGAAGCATCTCAGCTCTGGCAGGGGTCTCCACATGGCTTCTCCAACCCCAGAGATCTGGTTCCATCAGGAGAAGGCCATGTGGTTTCTCCTCCGGCTCCTCTAGGTCTCAGGGTCTATCAGCATGCTGCCATCTTGTCTTGTCAGCAGAGCATCTCCCAGGGACTGAGTTGATGGTCTCTCATCTCCACCGGGGAAATATCGTGCAATTTCCCAGAATTTTCAGAGAAAGCCATGCGCACACTGAGGTCTCATTGGCTATCTCCAGCTCGACATGCTAGAGTCCACCCCTACACTCTTAATCAAATTGACACCAAATTAGTTAACTGCCACAAAATTCAATGTGAATATAATGATTTATTAATGAATACAGAAGTTTGCTGGTTAAGCAGAGGAAAGGTTCTAAATTGCTTTGTGCATGCTTTGATGCAATTGAAATATTTATAAGTGAAATCGGTGAAAGTTTCCCTCAACTCAAAGATAACAATTGGTCTCTTAAATTAAAATTCTTAGCAGATATTGCTAATCATTTCAATGACTTAAATTTGCACTTACAGGGCAAGGGACAGACAATTCTCAAACTTTATGAATAATAGAAAAGTTTCTGTTGAAAGATAGTTTTATTCCAGGGTGACTTAGTTAAACATTTAAATATTTTCCTTTAGTCAAGACTCATAAAGAAATTACACAGGGCAGAAGTAGATATGCTTAAAACTTACATCGATGCCATTCAAACCAAATTTGAAACCCGATTTCAGAAGTTGAAAGTCCATGGTCCTTACGTTCAGCTTTATAATAAAGCCTGATGAAATGGAGGGCAATGTCTTGGACTTGCAATATTTCAATTTCCTTGAAATTGGAAATCTGGATATGGAGTTAATTGACTTCAAAAACTCAGCAACATGGACAAATTCAAGGCTTGAAAAAAGACAACTTGCTCCCACGACCACCAGAGGGCAGTGATGTCCCCCCAAAAAGAAGACAACTTGAAGTCACTGATAAACATCACTTAAGCATCATAGCTGCTTGTTGGACATCACGTCCTTGCAAGTGTTCGTTGATAGAGAAAGTGTCTCTTCACTATCAGCTTTTAGGGTCTAGCTACTCATGTGAACAGGTATTTTCCCAAATTAAATTCATTCTCAACTCATCGCGAAACAGGTTCACTGATGAAGATTCAGAATCGTGTGTTCTTTGAGAAACGAGCTATCCCCCAAATATCTCAAACCTTACAGAGATAATGAAACAGCATCAAGGAAGCCATTAAAATGATCAAATGTTCTTAATTACATAAGGGTTCATTTTATTTACATGGTGTTTACTTTTCTGCTCACATTTTATGATTTCTTTCAAGTTGTAAATACAGATTTGAGGATAATAAATTTGTAATTCTATGTTTAAGGCATATTGGATTATCTCATCTGTATAAGGTTTTCATTTTCTGTATTCTACAATAGTGCATAATCTAAAATAGATGTCATGTGATCCACCAGCAAAAATTTTTGTGGAAAACAATAGACAAATGACCAACTTGAAAAAGAAGTTGCCAACCACTGGTGTAATTGAAACTTACCTATATTTGTGCGCTCTCTCTCTCTCTCTCTCTCTCTCTCTCTCTCTCTCTCTCTCTTTCTCTCTGATTTTTCAACTTGGTGTGGTGACCACACCCCTCAACCAACAAAGTGGTTCTGTTGAATATTATCCTGAGTATTAATGAGTCAAGTAGCAACAACAAAATCCTTCTGGATACTATTAGACCAATGAACTTGTGCCTAAATCTCCACGATACCTGTTGCTGGTGAGTCCATTCTGACTCGGTGAACTCGTTCGAAAGTAGACCTGCACCCTAGATCTTATGCCATCCTTATGGAGCCCACAGATGCTGGGTGAAGTGAGGACTTTCCCACAATTATATACACTCCAAAATATTAAGCAAATGTGAGTAACCAGTTGTCAGCATCTGATGTGGAAGTCAGAAGTTAAATATCCTCCCTAAAGACTCACAACTATCAGGTCTTTGTGTCTCACACAATAGATAGGGCTAACCCCCCACTGTTAAGGCAATGGATCACTTTCTTTGAAGCTTATCAACCCTAGTTTGGTCCCCAATGGGCAGAGTTCACAGGCTACTGTTAGTGATCTCTAGTCTAACCTGTTTAGCTACACCCAGGAATCTGGGGTCTGCCCTTGTCACATGGAACCCCGAAATTTCCCTGTCCTATGACGCGTATCTATAGCAAAACCCTTTCCCGTGACGTCTGTCCTTACCTGTAATGAAGGGCCTTGCAGACTCAAAGGATATAGAAGGTTTGGACTACCTCATGGGATGAGGTGAGCATGCCGCCATGAAATGCGTCTGACTCCATTATTTCTTTCTTTCTCATGCTCTCTATAACTTTGCTATAATAAGTAATAATTATTGCTGTACCACTGCCCCTATCAGACCTGTGATGTATGTATTGGAGGCTGGCTTCCTCTGGTACCCGGTGGTTCTGTGTTGGGCTGTGGACTGCATGGTCAGCAGTTAAAATCCTCCAGCAGCTCTGCAGGAGAAGAACTGGGCTGTCTACTCCCCTAAAGAGGTTCAGCCTTCGCAAGTCTCCCTTGACTCAGTGGCAGTGAGCGTGGTGTTGGGGTTGGTGGCCCAGAGGAAGGAGCCCAGTGATGGAGCATTTTGCTGCTAGCCACAAGGTTTGCAGAGAACCACCATGAGCTGCCCCATGGGAGACAGACTGGGCCTTCTGCTCCGATAAAAAGTCAGTCTAGGAAACTCACAGGGCCGGCTCAATCTGTCCTGCAGGGTCACTGTCAGTCAAAACTGGCTCGCTGGCCGTGAGTTTGAGAATCTTTATGGAGGAAGATCACCAGGTAGCCCCCTGACCCCCACCACCTTCAGTCAGGTTGGATGCATTCAAACCACCAATCTTTCCATTCATAGAGTGGGAGTATATTATAATAGTGTAGTGTAAGCATATGACACTTATAGTGCAGATATAGTGTAATTCAATAAATATAGTGTAAGTATAAAATATAATGCAATGATAGTGCATGCATATATTAGTGTAGTGTAAGTATACTATCTTAGTAGAGTATAAGTATGCTATATTAGTGTAGTGTATGCATACCACATTAGTCTCATGGAGTATACTTTATTAGCATAGTGCAAGTATATGACATTTGTATAATGTAAGTATACATTAGGATACTGTAAGTCTAATGTATTACTCTAGTGTATACTTAAGTATACTACATAAGTATAGTGTCAACCATTCGTGCAACACAATTAAAATTGACCCTCCATTATTAAAGTTTTATACTACAGATCTTTGCTTTTTTTTGTTCCTGTAATTTTTGAGCTCTTGGATATGTGTTTTAATCCTAATTTGGGTCTGCCCAAAGTAGCCAAGTTCTGGGGACGCATACACCTGAGTTTCATTCTAGGTCAACCCCCTGCCTGGCTGTACGTGGGAATCTCACCCTCCCGGACCCCAAACCATGTCTGCCTGCACTGACTGGTGATCAGAGCACTTTAATTGACTTTGGGGTGGTGAGCAATAAGAACAAGCAGCACTTCACTGCATCTTACAAAGCTAATTTTGGGGATCAAACGTACTAGCAGGTAGTCCTTGTACAGCCACACCCCTGAGCGGTCCCAATCTCTCCCCTCAGCCAGCTTGTTCCTATCAAACAGAGGTATGCGAGGAGTCTGGGGTGTGATTTTCCAGACTCTGAATACATCTACATGTAGAATGCTTCAATGATCTTGTGCTCAAAGTCAGTCTTAAAATACAATTACCCAAATAGCCATCCCACCAATAACTTGATCACTGATATTTCACAGGGGCCAGAAGATGACATTCAACATTATTTACGACTTTGTGAGGTCTAGATCACTGTGCTTCTCGAGGCTGCATGCGTAGGAGGGAAAAGACCAGGGCACCGTGCCTTTCAGAGCTGTACTTATTTTCTCACGTTCCCGCCCATGCTTAAAAATGAACCCTGCATTGATCACTCCTCCTAAGCGATCAAACCTTCCCACAACAATGTTCTGAGAAGCCATTCATCAGCCATGCTCAAAAGCATCAATCAGTGTGTGCATCTAAGCCCTTCTCTTGGTAGTGAGCACAAGCAGTATATCAGTGCTCTGAGGATCTGAGGTTAACAAGTGTGGGGGAAATGACTAATTGTGTGTTTTTTAAAAAAGGGAAGGGAAAAAAATAAGTCTACATGAGAGCTTTGATCCTTGAAAAATCTATTTTCTCCAGTTCCTAAGAAGCAAAGCTTGACCTGTCACCATCAGATTTCAGGTATTGAAATGGAAGGTGCCACTTGAGGGCGCCAAGAGGTCTTAAGAAAACCCAGCTCCCTCCAATGCAATTCTTGGACAAGTGCTCCTCCCAACATGTTCTAGGAAACACAATTAAGTTCCAGTCTCGCTTCTAGGCAAAGGGAGGGAAATGGTCACCTCGTCTACTCAAACACTCGGGGGATTAACGGAGATTCAGCTGACAAGTTCTCCGTTCCCTGTGGCACAGCTACCTTTATCCAGCCAAGGGAAACAGTAAGGGATATGGTGCTAAAAGATGCCCTGTGTATTTTTGTAGAAGAGCTGGTTGCTTAAGAGCAACATTCCAAGGCAAAAGGAGGAAAATAATGGGAACGAATTGCATAATAGGATCCTTCTGACTTTAAACTGGAAACCTAAGCTGCTTGGAGCCCCTGGGGGAAAACTATGGTCTACTTGGGCATTTGGAAATGCCCAGAGAAAAGTACCCTGACTTCTGGATCAGGCTTTGCTAGGTCCAAAAAGTCCCCCCTGTAGAGCAGAGGACTAGAAAAAGTGGCAGAGATGGCTGACGTGCCCAAGCTCACAGCGACAGAGGGCTGCAAGGGAAGCAGAGAGTCTGGGGCTGAAGGTCTGAATGTAGTGACATCAAACTGAAATATTCATCCAGGTAATTAGGGAGCTTTCAGAGTGAGAGGGTCACTAGAAAAATAGACTGCCACAGAGAATTACAGATTAGAAGAAGAAATTGCCCTTGATCCACATTGGAACTTCCTCCCCCATCCGTTCACTTCACCTAATGTATTAGTCTTGGGTGTTCACTTTGAGTCCTGTGGCCCCTGTGGCATTTTCCTTTATTCCCCCACCCAAGACGCTTCACTTCTGAGTTTTCTCTTGCTCTTGTTCTGTTCTAATTGTTTCATGGATGTGTTCAGTTTCTCTGACCTTGAGAGCAGGAGGCAAATATTGTTTCTTTGCCTCCCCTATTGCCCAACACTTTCCAGTTTACTGGTTTATCTCATCAGAAATATGAAGAGAGATTTTCTTTCCTTCCCACAGGCTTGTCTTTAAAGGAGGAGATGACTTCTATCGGTGAGGAAACTGGAGGATGGCACAAACTTAAGTAGAGGTGTGAATTAAAGTTGGTCCATTTCTTTTACTGGAACATTTTCAAGGTCAATTGCCAAAGGTAATGGAACAATCCAGGACCTATGTGTAGGCAAGTGGTGCAGAGAGTTACATGTTGGACTGCTCACCACCACAAGGTCAGCGCTTCAAACTCACTCACTGATCTGAAGGAGAAAGATGAGGCTTCCTGCTCCCATCCTGATTTATAATCTCACACCCGCAAAGGGACAGTTCCACTCTGTCCTCTAAGGTCACTGCCATGAATCACAATGGTCTCAGTGGCAGTGAGCTTGGTGTTTTGACCACGCTCATGATGTACTGACCCTCAGTATTAGCGAAAGACCTGGTGGGCAGTGATTGCATTTGACGCCTGCCTCCTTGTCTTTCCAGCAGCGTCTTGCATATGGTAGGCGCTCATTATTTGTGGACTTGAATGTTGGAGAGAGAAAGGAAGTAAACATAACCAGGACTGTGGCAGTGGGATTGGAGTCCAGTGATATGTGAAAATAGTCTATGTGGAGAATGAGGCCAATCCAGAAAAAATAATAATAAGAGAAAAGATGATTAATGTGGAAGTCGGAGAAGAAGCCCATGGATTGGGTGATGCTAAGATATCTATGGGTGTTGCCCATGACAGTGGGATTAGCACTTGGCAAAGCGGGCAGCCAGAAATGCATCTGTGGGAGTCATTCTGCCCATCCACTGGCTGTACTTTTTTTCTTTTCTGGCTGTATCTTTAATGGAAGCCCAATCACACTACTTTTTGTCACTGTTTATAACTTGGTGCAAGGAACACTGTTGGCACTGTGAAATCAAGGTGTTGCTAACCAAAAGATTAGCTGTTCAAATCCACTAAGTGCTCTCAGGGAGAGAGATGAGGCTGTCTGCTCCTGTCCAGAAACTCCAAGGAGCAATTCTACTCCATCCTACAGGTTGCTCAAAGACAGAATTGACTCAGTGTGATTTGTGCATGTGTGTGTCTTTTGTTTTAATTTGGTCCAAGCTACTATTACTTCTTGTCCTCATCCTTGCAGATACCTAGGAACTAATCCAGTTACTTCTGAGAGGACTGCTTTGTTTTGTTTTGACCACCAGCTCCCCAAGCAAGCAACATGATTCTTTTTAAACAAAATTTCGATGTCTCTTCAGCTTCCACCCTGTAGTGGTCTGTCTTCCTTCTCACTCACTGTAAAAACCGAACTCCTCATGAAGACCAACAGGGTTCCCCTTGGTCCCCACCAGCGCTGCCTCCGCACCACCCACAATATTTTCCAGTCCCACTTTTCACAGCTCTCTTCCCTGATCACTCAGCTCCAGCAACATGGGCCCCTGTGGCTGTGTCCCAAACCCGCTAGGCTCAGGCCCCCTCGGAGCCTGTGCCCTCACTGCTTCCTTTACCTAGAATGCTCTCTTGCCAGTGAGTCTCATGGTTCACGCTGGCCCCTACTTGAAGACCGTGTCATTGAGGCACCTACATATTGGGCAGTCAATATGTAGTTGTTGAGTAAGTATCAATTATTGAATCTATATGCACCAACAGCTACAGCTAGGGGAGTGGATAAGTTGCCCAGGGTAAGAGCATAAAGACAGGAGGAGGCTGTAAACCAGCCTGGGGCGCAAATAAGTTAGGTGGTTTGATTTGCCAGGGTCACACAGCTAAGCTGGGAGATAAACCCAGGGTGCTGTCCACAAGGCCAGACTTTTGTCAAGACAACAAGTCACTAGGCACACCAACTGAGGGTGATTAATGTAGGGGAGCGCAAGATTAAATGCTATTGAGCATGTCAGATCCTAGATGCTTTGGAACAAGATATAGGATTATGCTCCAGTCTGAGGCCTAGGCACAATTATGGACTTAGTAGTGTACCCCAAGACCAAGAGTGGAATTCTAACCCCTGGTGGTACAGATGTTAAACCCTTGGTTACTAGCTGGAAGGTCAGAAGTTTATGGGTAAAACATGTCCACAGTATGTTCCTGTAAAGATTTACAGCCTTGGTATCTATGGGCAGTTCTGTTCTGTCCCAGAGTCCCACAAGCAGTCAAAATTAATCTGACAGCAGTGTCTTTCTTACTTGGTAGCTGCGAGTGTCGACCACTTTTCTGTCAGTTTTCTGTACTATGGTGGTTAGCATGTTCTCATAGTGCTAGAAGCCATGCCATCAGAATTTCAAATGCCAGCAGTCACCCATGATGGACAGGTTTTAGCAGAGTTTTCGGGTGAAGACAGATGGAGAAGGATCTCGCAATCTGCTTCCAAAAAAAACCCATATGTATAAAATGCTTCTTAGACACAAGGATGGTGAGACTTCTCATCTACTCTGGACATGGTGGGCAGGAGGGCCCAGTGCATAGAGATACTGTGTCACTCTTGGCACAGTAGAAGGTCAGAGATAAAGAAAATGACTCCCAACAAGGCAGAGTGACACAGGGGCTGCAACACTGGGCCCCAAGCTTGACTATTGTCACAAAGATAAAGAACCCGTCAGTGTTTCATACTGTTGTACACACAGTTATCATAAGTCCAAACCAACCTGATGGTGCCCACCAATACCTATTGAAGGGTGACTCTGTTTGGAAAGACGATATTCTTTTGTTCCATTAATGAGTGCCAGAGTAGAGCACCAACCTGCTTCCATGGAGTAGATTTTGATGCATGGTGACCCCCTAGGGCAGGTAGAACTTCTAGAATTTTTGAACTGCAAATCTTTATAGGAACAGACAGCTTCCATTTTCTTCCCAGGAACAACTGGTAGGTTTAATCTCTGCTCTGGTAGCCTTTCCCCCTAGAATCTGGAGAGAGGGAGAGAGGGAGAGAGAGAGAGAGAGGAAGATAGGGAGAGAGAGAGAGAGAGAGGGAGAGAGGGAGAGAGAGAGAGAGAGAGGGAGAGAGGGAGAGAGAGAGAGAGAGAGAGAGAGAGAGAGAGAGATCAATGCCCATCAATACCCTCAATTTGGTTACCATAGGCTGCAAAACTGTAAGACAATAAATTTCCTCTTTTAAATAGCCACCCACTTCATGTTACTTTGTTCTATGTCAAGTGCCCCAGTAGGAAACTCCAACAGGCACCACTAAGAATCTGGTGATTTTTCTTGTGGGGGCTGAACCAACAATTAATGCTTTATTACAATTTAGCTCTGTTACACTTCCTAGAAAAAAGATTACTTAAAAAGATAAATAAGTAACCAAAAGGACTAAAAAAAACTCCAGATGTGAATTGCCACCAGATTATTAGTTAATTTATTGAAGTTTTGGAGCTTGCAAAATAGCATCCTGGCCACATGGAAAGTCCATAGAATTTCCATAGAAGCATCAGCTGTCACCAGGAGGTCCAGTAGAACCTAGTTAGTATTCCCTAACAGGATGACTATCTTGTTCCACCTGGATTTCCCCTAAGACCTTCCTGGTTATTTGCTTAGAAATTAAGTGAAGGTCCACTGATCTTGAATTATGAAATATGGCTCATGACCTTCCACCCAAACCCACAAGATTGTTTCACCAGGTATTAGCTCATCGTTGAGTCCTTGAGAAACTAGCTAATCGAGAGCGTGGTTAATTGACTCTGGCATTTCAAACACAACTGTTAGGCTCTGTGTGAAGCTAGCCATCCAGATGCCGCTGCCACTGTGAATATCTGCCAGTTGGCACTGCAGTCAAGCAGTAAATTAGAAAGCCTAAGAACACAGCCCACAGCTGTGGAAATTAATCCCCCAAACATCTAGAAATGAAAAGACCCCTGATAGCATCATTAGAAAAATGGCTAACTCCTTACAATATTCAATAGTCCGTTAATGCACCAGCCTCCATATGTGCAATGCCTTTGATCATCATCATCAGAGCTGCCACCAGTAGCAGCAGCAGCAGCAAAAACATTCATTAAGTTCCCAACATCTGCAAGGGTTTTTCTGACCTTCACCCAAGCACATTGTCCAGTGGTCCCAGTCTTTAAATAGCCACTTCCTACACTCTCCTCTTTTCCTGAGACTGAAGGTACCCATTCACCAAGACCAGTATCAGAGACTGCCAACAAGAACAAACAGGTCCCTCTTGGAAAAAGCATATCCAGAGGACTCCTTAGAGGCAAGAAAGGGGAGACTTCCTCACACATACTTTGGACATGCTGTCAGGAGAGACCAGCCCCTGGAGAAGGACGTCATCCTTGTTGAAGTGGAGGGGCAGCAAAAATGAAGGTCACCCTCAAGGAGATGGATTTACACAGTGGCTGTAGCAATGGGTTCCAAACATCGGAACAAATGTGAGAATGGCCCAGGCCCTGGCAGTTTCATTCTGTGGTACACAGAGTTGGAGGGAATTCAATGGCGCCTATCACAACAAGAGTTTTCACCTGGAGTATGGTTACAGTTGCTATTTTTTTTCAATGATTTCATTGTGGGCTCTTGCAGCTCTTATAACATTCAATACATCATTTGTATCAAGCATATTTGTACACAAGCTGCCATATTCATTTCCAAATATTTTCCATTTGAGTCTTTGGTATAAGCTTCTCTTCCCCCCCCCCCTTTTTAATGAAACATTTTATTGGGGGTTCATATAACTCCCATCATGATCCCATACATCACTTGTATGTAGGCCACATTTGCACCCTTGTTACTATTTTAACCTTTTCAATATTGTGGTTCAAGTTTATGTCAGACACAGGCTACTTTGAATTCCCTGACCAAGACAAGTAATAAGATTAAATTTTGAATAGCATTTCATGAGTATAAATCAACGCATTCCTTACAAGAACTCTTTGAGGATAGAGCTGATTATTTTTCCCAGTTCATAAATGACAAAACTGAATCTCAAAAGGGTACATCGAATGACTGATAGAGTCCATGTTCAATGACCCTGGGAGACTTGAGGGGGAAAAGATATGCTTAACCTTTCCAGAGAAGGACTTTGGTGGTTGGGAAATTTTTCTTCAAGAGCGAGGCATAATTTTCTCAGTTCCTTCTATCTGAATGCTTGATATTGGAAAGATATGGTCAGGGGATGTGTGTGTGTGTGTGTGTTTTAAGAGAATGAGAGTTAGTCCCAATGTGCTGATCCAAAATAGAGACCAAATTCAAAAAAAAGGAATAAGCATTTGATACCCAGGACCAAAGAAAAAGTTGCTCATAGGACTCTGTAGGGAGAACCCATTTGATCCTGAAGGAATGGACAAGTGAGTGACCTGAGGGGCTGAGGGAATCAGAGCAGAGCCCAGAGAAGGGAGGGGAAGAACTGAGCAAAAGGAAAGAAGGCAGCAGCCAACCGCTTCACCAGTACAAGTCACAGAATGGACCTCCATTCTGGAGCATGCATAGAAGGAACCCCCAGAAATGCCACCCAATAGAAAGCAAACCTTTGGGGGAACACAGTGCACATGTTACCGCAGATCTAGAGAATAGAACCCCACTTCCCGACACCAAGGTCATTCTTCGCAAGGCCTCTGTCTGGTCCATCCACCAACTTTACCACTTCACCTGATTAAATGCTACTCATCGAGCTTCAGCCGAATAGTCACTTCTCCAGATAAATCTTGCCATCCCAACACCCTCCTGAATTGGGTCGCATGTCCTGATTTCTGCTCCCTCTAACCCACCCCCTTTCGTGAGACCTGTCACATTGTTAATTTCCTCTCCTGTCATTGGTAAGTGCCATCAAGTCAGCCCTGACTCACAGGGACCCTCTGCACCACCGAACCGAACGCTGAGCAGACATCCGCCACCCTCACCATGGCAGCCACTCCACTGTGCCAATCCACCTCCTGGACTTTTTCCCTTAACCTTCTTTTTACTGAGCATGATATCCTTTTTTAGGAACTGATCTCCCCTGAAAACACATCCAAAGTATGATTGACAGAGTCTGCCACATTTGCCAGAGATTTGTTTGCTCTTCTAGCAGTCCACAGTACTTTCGGTATTCTTTGCCAACACCATAATAGGAATGCATCAATTCTTCTCTAGGCTTTCTGATTCATTTTTCAACTCTCATGCATACAAGGCAAATGAAAATAAAATGACTTGAAACAGGTGCAGTTTAGCCATCAAAGTGACACCTTCTATAATCTCTTCATGAAGGAAAATATTGACTAGGTTCACATCACAAAGACTAATTGTTCTTAGATTAGGGCTATGATTGAGTGTGAGCTCAAAATCCATTCATATACCTATGGTTTATATATGTTCCATTTTAGAGACATCATTTTTATTGGAGAACATTATAAATCACTGCCATGAGATACATGATGATTCCATTGATATTATCCTAAATTTAGCTAGTGGTATAGAATTTAATATACTGTGGAGAAAAGGAAGTATACATGTACAGGACTGCTTTAGACCAAAATACATAGATGGTTAACTTATAAAACTTCAAGAAACTGCACACCACATGTACAACCATGAGGATTGCAGATTGAAAAAAACTTTCAGTAATGCTTGCTCACAAAGGCCTGCTGGACTGGGATATATCATAAAACCAAGAGAGAGAGAATATGAAAAGAGTAAATATATGAGTAAATAGTAAAGAGTAAATATAAATTATCTCAAGTTGCCATTTATTGAGCCTCCTGAAAGCAAGTGATCCCAGCTAAAGTCCAGTGACTTTCAAATCCCTCACTTTGGGACAGCAGTCATCTGCTTCTCCTCACACTAGGGCATATCAGCCTTAAGTCCAAGAGTGTTTGGAGTTGTTCCTTAATCTGCTACAGGTGTGTTTCAGTTCAAGTGTTGTTTGCTTACTAGCAGGGGTCCTCAAACTATGGCCCGTGGGCCACATGCGGCCCACCAAGGACATTTATCCAGCCCGCCGGGTGTTTTTGCCACCACTGCTGTCCTGCTCAGCGGCCAACTCATCCCAGGTGTGCAGTGAATTTGTTCATAGTTTCTTTTTGCTTTTTCAAGTATAGTCCAGCCCTCCAACGGTCTGAGGGGCAGTGAACTGGTCCCCTGTTCAAAAAGTTTGAGGACTCCTGGCTTAGAGGGATTTCCCAATTAAATATTCCGGGTGTGTCCTATAAAGCATACCCTGAAAGGACAAAAGCTAAAGTCTCAAATGTCTACAACACACAGCCTGAGTTACCAAGAGCTGGATAGAAATTGGGTTAAAAATGCCCAATCAGGACCCTACAACTGTGCATATATCTCCCATTGGGAGTCTGTAATGTTAAGCTGCTTTTTTTTTTATTTACAGGTTGTCCCTCCTGGTTTACTTACCAACAGAAGTTAAATCACCTTTTCTAAGACAGATATGTACCCACCCACCTCTGGACTTGAATTTCCTTTAAAGTTTACCTCGTAAACCTTACCAAGTCTGTTGACGTTGGGCAACAATGGAAAAATGTTACATGCCAAGAACTGAAAAACTGACCCCAGTTGAGGTGAGACCTCCTCAATTGTTAATAAACCTTCCTCAATCCTGACATCACCTTCTTCTTCATATAGCCCAGCTTCTCAAATTGTTTCCTCAGTATGCAGACGTAATGAGTAGGGGGAAAAGGTGCAACCCAGAAGCCTACTGTTCCTGATTTTAAGGTATGCAGTAGCCCCTTCTTCTGTTTTAATGACTGTCTTTTGGTATATGTGCAGGTTCCAATGAAGGCTTATAAAATTCCCATTTTTCTCAGTGTTATACAAGTTGGGTTTTTGTTTTGTGATCCAGAGTAAATATCGTTCTACTTTCAGTCAAGATTCTCTACTTTCAGTCAAGATCCATCCGACGTCAGCAATGACATCTGTGTTCCTCTGGGTAGAGTAGAGAACAATTCAGGGAGACTCATATATGTATAAGAAAGAAATTTCTATACAAGACCATTTGAATATGGAGAAAACATTCCAGCCCAGTCCAGATGAAATCCATTAGTCCAATATTAGCCCATATATCTGATACCAATCTATGAAGTCCTCTTCTGACTCATGAAACACATGCTGAATGCAGGAAGATCACAGGCAGTTGGCGGGAAGTCTTATGGATCCAGAGGCATTGTAAATATTTCGGGGCTGCCAGGTGTGTCCATGTGGCTTCTCCAGCTCCAGACGTCTGGCTCCATCATCCTCTCTCCACGTGTCTTCTCCACAGAATGTCTCACAGGGAGAGAGGGAGAGAGAGAATTCAGGAATTCCCAGAATCATCAGGAGAAGGCCATGCCCACACAGAGACCTCATTGGCTATGATCCAATTGACAGACAAGACTCAACCTCTTAACTCTTAATTCTTTCAAATCCCAAATTGACACCAGACTATGTAACTACCACAATATTCTTCATGCTATGTCTTTTTCTTAATCCAGCTTGAATTTCTGGCAGCTCTCTATTAATGTACTGCTGCAACCATTGTTGCATTATCTTCATCAAAATTTTACTTGTATTAAGAATTTATTCAATAATTTCCAAATTCTACGAGGTCATCTTTCTTGGATTAGGCATGAATAAGACTCTTTTCTAATTGATTGGCCAGGTAACTGCGTTCCAAACTTCTTGGCAGAGATGAGTGAGTGCTCCCAGTTCTTCATGAACTTGTTGAAACATTTCAATTGGCTCCTATCAAACCCTGGAGTCCTGAGTTTAGCTAATGCCTTCAGTGTAGCCTGCACTTCTTGCCACAGCCTCATCAGTTCTTAATTAATTTCTTCTCCTACTAGAGCAGTCTCAAAAAAAAAAAAAGAGCATTCTCCTCACATGGATCCTTGCTATGCCATTTAATCCTGGAACATAAAAAAAAAAGAAGCAGTAACCTTTTTAAAAATTGAACTTCATGAAGACTTGTGGTTCATTTGAGTGGGCTCTTCAAGTACCATCACCCAGTGACGAGAGGACTCCCATTTCAAAAGAGGAAAATGAGAAAAGGCGATAATCCTCAACGTGCCCTTTTTAAAAATACCACTGCAACTTTTGTTGCATGACTTAAGTCTGTGCTGTCTTCACACACTTGGAAAAAAAATGTCAAGAATATAGACCACAGTAACTTTCCTTTATGTTGCAAAAAAAGATCTATGGCTGTACACAAACCACTACAAAATGCAGTGACTATTTGTTCTCACCATTCTGTGTGTAAAGTATTTGGGCACTGCACTGCTGAACATTCTTCTGCCCCCAAGATGTTGGATGGGGCCATGGGATCCGCTACTTTCAGCTGGCAGCTAGCCAGCTCATTCACATGTCTGGCACCGTGGGGCTCATCCATGTGGCCTCTTTTCTTCTACCTAGGTGTGTGTTTTAAGTTATTGAACTTGCGCTTCTTTTCAGAGTGGTATCAGGCTTCCTAGAAAAAAAAATAAAGAGAAAAACTGCCCAGTTTCTGGCTGAGTGTCATTTCTGCACAATATGACAGTCAAATGTAGTCATAAGGTCAACTCAAATTTGAGATGAAAAGAAATGACTCCATCTCTAGGTATATAGGAAAAGATGTCTATGAGGCAGGGTAAAAAAATGACTTCCACATTTGTGGACTCTCCTACATTCCACATTATCACACAACTCTAAGAAATTCTTTGCAAATATATTTACACATTTCTCATCCTCACAATGTCTCTTTCTAAGCATATAACATTTAATGGATCCCACAACTTGGTATGTAAACCACTAACTGATCCACTGGAGAAAGACAGGGTTTTTGAAAGAGTTACAGTCTTGGAAACTCACAGAGACAGTTCTACCCTGTCCTGAAGGGTCACCCTGAGTCGGCATTGACTCCATGGCAGTGAATTTGGTTTGGGGGTGGGGAGGGAGGAGTCAATATGCTTTTATGCATCCTGAAGGAAAAAAAAAAACGTTCTCGTATTCAGAGGGGCCAAAGTAATATTGACATCAAGGGTTGGGTTCTCTGTCCAGATTCTTTTGTATTTCTGATCTATCTGTACAGATCAGTTCATGAGACTCTTTAATAAGGCTTCCACTCAAAAATCAAGTATCATGGTGACACCAAACATCAAAGCAACACATGCCTAAGCCTATTTTTCTGTGTAAACTCCATTTGGTAGCCACTAGGTCAACCCATTTTATTGAAGGCCATCCTTTTTTTTTTTTTTTTTTGCTGACTCTTGACTTTTCCAAGCATGAGGTCCTTCTCCCAGGACTGACTCCTACTGACATACCCTGACGTCACCAACCTCACTTCTAAGATGTATTCTGTATTCTGCCCATACTTCCTTCATGGCAGATTGCTTGTTCTTCTAACAGTCCATGGGATGTGAAGCACCTTTCAAAAGTTCATGGAAAAGGGAATTGAAAAATAATGGAATTTTTCCATAAACTTTTTAAGACTCCTCATATTTAATGTTCTTCCCCAATGCCATAATTCAAAAGCATCACTGCTTCAGTCTTTTGTAGTCATAATTCAGCTTTCCCATGCATGTGAGGTGATTAAAAACAGCCTGGCTAAAGTTAGAGACACCTTCATTCTCAAAGTGACATCTTTGCTTTTCCACATTATAAAAAGGATGAGAAAGATGAGGCTCTCTGCTCCTGTAAAGATTTACAACCTCAGAAACCCAAAGGGAGAGTTCTGCTCTGTCCTGTGGGATCTCTATGAGTCAGAGTTGTCTCAACCGTGGTGAATTAGAGTTTGAAATGTGATGGATAAGCATACAGAATCATCTTCTTAGAAATCGCATAACATCTCAGAAAAGCTCTTTCAGGAAATAAAGGGTAATTAACCTATCCTTTAGTGCTTAGCTGTGTTGACTAAAGGTCTGCGGCCTTCTTCACTTATGGGTTGGTCATGGGCCATAACCACACAGTGTTCATCAACAACCTATGCTTTTCATCCACAGAGGCAAATGGACATAGCTATGATGAAATGCAGACACTATCGGCTAGTTCTTATATTAAGGTTAAAACTCTGCCCTCCACAAATCAATCAAATTCCCCACAGAAATGATTAAGCGGAAGCTGAAGCTAGAGACAATTAAGGGAAGGGATGCAGAAATAGTATATATGAGATGTCTATTAAGACAAGCAGATGGGATAATGAGGTGATATAAGAGCTATGAAAGAAATGTTAAGTGTAGGACTTTGTGGAGCTCAGATAAGGATCTGGAAAGGTAAATGTAAATGTGAAGGAAATCCATTTTTGTCCATGGCAAAGGGCGTATTTGAATGCAGCCCAGAGGGGTTACAGGACTAAGGAGAATGGAGCAGAGGCTGTGGAGTAAATGAGAGCAGAAAGGCATTGTAACCGGGAATCCAATAATGGTGGGTAATGAGTTAATAGCAGAACAGTGTCTTGGCTTAACTGGAAATTTGTACTTAAATTGGTTTGCACTGAACTACTAAATATTTTTGAGCAGGAAAGTGGAGTAATAAAAATTAGTCCAGGGGGTGGGGGGAGAAACTATTCTGGTAATGGTATAGAAAATGGGCATAAACGAGGAAAATAGAAGCCAGGGAAACTTACAAAGTGAAAGTTTTTTTGGCAAGAAATCATGAAGCGCTGGATTTGGATACAGTTCCAAACAGGTACTCAAGGTAAAGGAGGGGCAACGCACAATGAAACATGCATGTAGCAACATAAGCAAAGCACCGTGCTCTTGGTGGAAAGAAACGTTCAAGGAACCCAAGTCATCCTGAAAGTTTAAGAGACGGGTGAGAACAAAGCAGACAGATGGGGTGTGAAGTCACAGCACAAGTTGAGAGTGAGGCTCCTGCCCAGCCACACTGTGGGCAGGTAGGCCTCCTCCACTTGTCCCCACACCCAAGCCAATGCATCAAACTCCTCACAGAAAGGAGAACAAAGGAACAGAACAAGCTGGCCATAAGCTGAGAGACTGCCTGAGGGTGGCCATGATGTGGTTGGAAGAGAAACAGCATCAAAGTCTGCATCATGCATCGGCCCCATTCTCCCACCGGAGCCAGAGCAGGCTTGGGGTCTATTCCACAGTCTGTCCTCCACGGCTGTCTCCTCCTTTCCCAATTTCTCTGATCCTTGCTTGAATCTCCTTGGTACTCTTTCTCTGCCAGGAATTTGATTTCTACTCGTTCAATTTATTCCCTCTTCTGTCTCTCTCTCCTTCACTCAGGAGATGTCTCTGTGTAGGCATACATACATACAACAGATCATATAATGATTTTTATAAATATCCTTTTACATATATATTGAAAAAGTTTATATTTAGCCTTAGCCAGCTGGGCTCAGTTTAGATGATTCCAATTTTGGTGGCAACATCTAAAGTGCCATAACCAGGAGCCAGTCGAACATTTGCCTTTTTCTCACCTTCAGACCTGACCAAGGTGTTGACCTTGGCTACGTCAGTGTCACAGAGCATCTTCACAGCCTGTTAGATCTGGTACTTGTTGGCTTTGACATCCACAATGAACGCAAGTGTGTTGTTCTCTTCGATTAAGAATTCTTCACGGTAGACTCTGTGGTCACGGGGAACTTGATGGTGGCATAATGGTCCAGCTTCTTTCTCCTGGGGCACTCTTCCAGGGATATTTGGGCTGACTTATTAGTTTCAGGGTCTTGGGCCGCTGGAAGGTGGATGACGTGCTTGTGTGTGTGTGCGTGTGTGTGCGTGCGTACGTGTGCATGTGTGTGTATGTGTGTTTGTGACTGTGGACACCTTTCAGCAGGGCCATCTTGGCTTTTAAAGTCTTTGCATTGGCTTCCATTTTGGGAGGGGTGGGAGCTTGCTTTTTTTGCCCTTGGTGCCATCTTTGTAAAAAGGCACAAGTATCTTTTTAAAACACATTCAGCACTACTGAGTCAATTCTAACTCACAGCGGTATTATGAGTTTTTTTATAATACACACCCCTGTATTATAAAATAATGCTCTAAACTGCATCTATGCACATGTATATATTAAAATCCTTGAGGAGATGGACGGACATTGTGACTACAACAATGAGTTCAGGGATAGGAGCAACGTGAAGAGGGCGTAGGACGGGGCAGTGTTTTGTTCTGTTGTACATAGGTCACTATTGGTCAGAATAGGCTTGAAAGCACCTCGCACCAATATCTATTGGCATGCACATGTTATATACATGTATGCGCATATCTGGGAATGTGTTTCTATTTTAAAAATTGATACTGATGTGGAGCAATCATTTATTGACAAGCTCCACGTTATCAAGGATATTCAACAAGAGCATGTCATATATTCATAACAAACAAAAATCCTTTCTATTCTAGAGCTGATCTATAGAAAGATGGTACATATAGTAATCAGTAAGCATACTTTTTAAATTGTACAGTGAGCTGGAAAGTGGTCAATCCTGTAGACAAAGGAAAAGGAAGCAGGGGTGCTGAGAGGTGGCAGGGTGCACTGTTAGACAGATGTCGCCTTGTGGTGAGAAGTGTGAGGAGGTGAGGGTGAGGAATGGCAACAAGGACCGCGTACTTCATTTTCAGACTGATTTTGTCATCTGATTTGTGCCTGCTCTATTTTAAAAAATCATAGGGGGGCAGAGTCCCCAACAGGAATGCCAGTTAAGAGCCTACTGAAATCATCTAGACATGAAATGAAGGTGACTTGAGCCAGAGTGATAGCAAAGGAGGTGAAAAGATATAATTATGATTATAGATATAAAGATGGAGAGAACACAATTTCCTGATATATTAGATATAATGTCCTGGAGAACTAAGAAGTCAAGGATAGATAGCAACTAGAATTAATCACTATAAAATAGAAGACTTGACATGGAGCAGGTTTGGAGGGTGATTTGGTTGTTAATGGTGTTTCTTGATGCCACAATTGTATTTCTGAGGTTAGGAGTCTGCATACTAGCTTTTTCAAGCTCCTTGGCTCTTTGCCTTCCTGGAGGGAAGGCAGAAGAAAAATTTCCCTGCCTCTGAGACAGTTGCTGGCAGTTGCTGAGATATGAATGGATAGGGTGGACACAAATGCCAGATGCCCAGACAAGGGCAGCAAATTCATGATGGTTTTACCACAACAGTGTCTCTAAAAGATCAGTCTTGTGAGCTCCAAATTAGTAGCTGTTCAGTGGACATTACCCCAAGAAGGGTAACATAAAGGGGGGTGATACAAAAGAAGAGCCTTTATCTCCTTCAGTTCTCTTCCGGTTCCTGTTTGTTCTTCCAGCCCTTCCAATGCCTCTTAAATAATTTACCTACATTGAATGCATGGAGTTGTCCCTGATTTTCCCACTAGGCTTGATTGATGCTGGGAGAAGATAAGGAGTGCAGGTAAGTGTTGGTCAACTAACCACAAAATTGATTCTTTAGTTCTACCACCTGTGCTGTGGGATGAATAAAATTAAAGATTGACAAAGCCTGAGAAAGTCTTTATAAGTTTCCTGTGAGTGGGATCAACTCAACAGCAGTGGGTTGGTTCTAGTTTTGATTAAAATCTCAAGAGCAAATGCCCTACCACCACCACAAGAAGACTCATTGTCAGGTAGACAAATGGATATATGCATTTGGAGGAGGTATGTTAGCCTTCTTTCTTAGTCAAGAAATCTGGGATGAGCCTATATATAGATGGCCATTAAAGTTATGGAACTGGATGATAAGACCAGGGAAGTGAGTGTATAGCAAGAAGACATCCAACTATTCGGTCAGGGACTTGCTAATGTTAACATAGAGGCAGATTCCGGCAAAGGGGCCTCTAAAAGAAGAGATAGGAGAAAACCATGAATGGCTGATATTCTGAAAGTCTGCTCACCCTTACTTAATCTGGGTTGTTGCTTGTTTGTTTCTGTCTAGTATTGTTTTGTCTTACTGAATATTTTTTAAATGTAAGGGCTCTCATTCTGCACTGGATATTCCATATTAAATACCCGGGAAGCTGCAGTGAGAACGATTCACCAAGATGTGCTCAAGGCATTTCCTCTATTCATATTGTGAGTCTTCCGAGGGGTAATTCTGCTGTGTTCATTTCATTTTCCGAAAGTCAGCGTTGGCTCATGAAGAGCTGTTAAAACAATATGCTAAATGTGAAAAGTCAAACCTCACTCTAAACTCTCCCTTTTCAGAGCATCCAATGAAGACTTCAGTGGGTTTTATAGTAGCTTTCTGACTTTGGCAAGCAATTGAAGAAGGGGGCTTGAAAGCTGTTGTGTATGTTATCGTCTGAATACCGTGATGAAAAATATCTTTAATAAAGATGGGTGTAATTTGGGGGGAAAACGATGTGCTCAGGAATAACCATGTAGCCTGTATTCCATCCCTAACATAAATGTGTTAGGTGATCTGAGTAAAAAATGTATTGGACTTCTTTCTACCTAAGTTTTCCTCAATTATAAAATGAGGCGTGTTTTACTGTTTATCAACAATGAATGCTGTATGAATACATGAAGTGATACTATTAAAACAAGTATTCACATCTATTTTTTGTTTTGTTTTGTTTTTGTTTTGTTTTGTGGCACCACTGCCCTAGTTGGAGTAGGAGGTCCAGCCTAGCTCCTGGTGAACTGCTGCTGAATTTGAACCATCAGCCCTGTGGGCTGCAGTCTCACACACAACCACTACGCCACTAGGGTTCAGCCTTCACCTCTATTTTTTGAAAGTTTATAGGACAAGGCTTGCCACATAGAAACTTAGGTAATCTACACGTACTCTTTAAAGCATGGCAGAGCAGAGCAGATTTTGTGTCCAAAACCCAGTATTTCTGCTTTCAGAGAGTCACTTAATTCAAGTTAGTAACCTTCCCAAGTCTCATTTTCTTTTACTTTCAATATGTACAAAGTAATTCTGACAACACAAGACCCTGAGAACAATATTATATGTTTGTCAGGGTATAATACGAAACAAACACTTAAAATAGAAGCTGGTGCTATCTCCCCACTTCAAGTTCTTAGAAATCTATTAGGCAAATCATCGTAGTGCATAACATCAAACAATTTCTAAATATAGAGATGATGGAAAGCCTGAATTGTTTTAACGTGATAAGGCAGTGAGCCATGAAATTGTGGACAATGTTCTCAGGAAGTGAATGCTAAAACAACCAGAATCTCAATGGCTCTGTTAAGCTTGACCCAGATTGTGCCAAACCAGCAGGATCAGGCATTAGGTACATAGGTGGCACTCAGGTACTCTGCTGTTGTTTGTGAACAAATTGATTGTACTGGACAGGGTTGGAATGAGTGGATGGATTCCTGCCTTGGCTTTTCCCCACTGTGTGTCTGGCAGGGAATTTAAGTTTGGTATTTGGTCTGTTGTTCTTCCAGAGAGATCTGTGGCACACTGGGGTTAGGTTACATTTTAGCGGTGTCTCATTTTCTTTGGTTTGATGTGCAGATTTACCCCTAACTTGCTTGAAAATTCATTGGTGACCATGGGCCCACGAAGTTTCTATTCCTGTGCCCAGAGATTTCCTAGGTTTTGAGTGAGGTGACACTGGTTGGCTGCTCTGCGGCAGGTCAACATGTAGCACCTTCCATTACTGTTCCTTTGTAAAAAAAAAAAAAATGTCCTTTGCATTTCTGGTGGAATCCAGATGGGAATTTCACCCAAAATCCAAATCAAATCCAAAACTTAAAAAGAAAACAAAACCTTCTCCCATTGTGTATTGTTCTACTTGGTCGATGTAAACATTTCCTTCGACATCATCTTCTCCATCACTGGCGTGGGTGAGCACCTTGCTGTGGGCCGGGTGCCACTCCAGCTCTCTAGAAGTCTCCCTTGTCCACAGGGGCCCTTTGCAACACCTGACAGACTGTCCTCTGTGAGAGCTCAGTCCCTCCTGAGGAAGTGCCCCAAGCAAAGCAGTCAGATAACATGCATTGAGACCTACCAGGTTTTCATTTGTTAATTTTTAGAAGTAGGTCATCAAGCCTTTCTTCCCGAGTCTTTTCATCCAGAAGCTCCACTAAAGCCTGTCCACCTCCAATGGCCATGCTGGTATTTGAAGTGTGGATGGTGTAACTTCTGGAATCACAGTGATACCTAAGCTTCGCAGTAGGACACTGAGAGAAGTATGATGGAAAATTGATGAGTCGTTCTTTTCCCACAAAGTTGCTGGCAGATTTCCATGATTTCACCAGGCGAAATACTAAGTTTTGTGCATGCACATGAGGGCAGACTTCTGTCAAACTGATGGTAGGACTAGACTCTGAGCAGAGATCTCCCTATAGCCAGTTCATGTCTCTTTCCACTGTAATTTTTTCAGAAGCAGGACAACCAAGGAAGGTATACAAATGGTATTTCCACAATGACTGCACAGTCACAGAGGACAATGGCATCTTTTATCTGCATCTCTCCCTTGCTCTAGGAGTCCCCATCCCTATTCTAAACTTTATAATTCAGTACCGATTACACACAAATGGCAGACTCTTGTTACAGGGAATCCTTGTTGGTGGGGGTGGGAGGCGGAGGGGAAGAGTCATTCTCACTGCATCTGAGTAGAACCCCAGAGGAAATGAAAGAAGAAATGCAGACATAGGTGCCTTGACTTCTTGGGTATCTACATGAGAACAAGAATCAAACACAATGTTCAAGACCATGGAAATTAGCCTGTACTTTTTAGTGTTCCAGCAATGGTAAAATGTTCCTTCCATTTATATATATTGATTAAAAACATGTTTCCTAACCTCGGTGTTGGCGCAATAGCAGAATCACCGAGTTGCTGTGCAAAATGCCAATGCTCTGGCTCCATCCCAGACTTACTAAATCAAAATCACCAAGAAGAGAACCCTGGCTTCAATATTTTGAAGCACCTCATATGATTCCAATAGGGGAGCTGTAAAACTGTGTTACTTCTTCTCAGACGTATCACTTTCATTTAACATAAAAGTCAAAGACACTTTGGATCTGTAGCAGTTTCTATTGCTGATATAACAAATTGCCATCAACCCAGTGCCTTAAAATAACAAAGCCTGAATTGTCTTACATTTAGTTCTGCAGGTCAGAAGTCTGACTGGGCCTCACTAGGCTAATATCAAAGTGTTGACTAGGCTGCGTCCCTTCAGGGGGTCGCAGGGGTAAATCCTTTCCCTTTCTTTTTCCATGTCAAGCGACATCTGCATTTCTTGGGCAGTGAGCTGCAAGGAGGGGCCATTTTTAACCTCACCTGGCTTCCTTATTGCCACAAGGCAGGTGTCAGACATGTCTTCCTGCTATGCTGACACCAAGCGTTCCTGCCACACCACGCTACATCTGTGTTTCATAGCAAGAGCCACACAAAGCTCGCCAACAATACTCAAAATAAAGGAGGTTTATTAGGCGAGTTAGTGGTTGATCTCATGTCAGGGTCAGTAAACAGTAAGGATGCAGCAATATTGGACCAGAGCAATATCTTTCCTTAACCCAGAATTAAGTTTGTCTCTGGTCATCAGTCCCTCAGTCACAGGGTCCCTTCACCTTTGCCTCCAGGGACCACAAATCCCACCTCGTTCTCCCTCACAGCCCCACCGCAGTCTCACCACTGCTCCTCTTGCTGGATCCCATTGTCTCTGGTGTCTTTGATCTTGGCCTCCATCACACCAACCATGATAGAAACCGTGCTGTACTTCTGACAGTCCTGGGATCTTTCTCCTCCTGCTTCACAGATGACTTATGCCTTCTAGCCAGGGGGGGAGTGGTACCTAAACAAGACTAATTCCCTCTATCAGTGTTACACATGACCTATTTGCAGTAGTCCTAGCCAATCACCTGGTAAGAGTTACAGAGACCTGGGTAGAAAAGCCTTCAGAAGAAATTTCACTCCTTGACTGTTAGCACATCACTCCATCTTCAAATCCAACTGTGTAGCATGGTCCGATGAAGCCCTGGATGCTCAGCAGTGAAGCATGCAAGCTGACTGGCCACTCTGGGGAAAAGATTATGGCAATCTGCTTCTGTAAAAATTGCAGCTTTGGAAAACCTTTGGGGTGGTTCTACTCTGTTGTACAGAATCACCATGAGTCAGAATTGATCTGATTGCATCTTCAAATCGGTATCTCTTCTCTTCTATCTCCTCAGTGACTCCTTAAAGAACACTTGGAAAGGCACTGGGCCCAACTATGTAATCAAGGCACTCTACCTGTCTGATAGTCCTGACCTTAATTCTATCTCCAAGTCTTTTGCCATGTAAAATAACATAGCCACAGATGCCAGGAATTAGGATGTGGACGTCACTCGGGTTCATGATTCCTCTTCCTTTAGTATCTTTTAATAACTGGAGGAATGGTCCTGTTGTTAATGGCCATCAGGTGGACCCACTGTGCTCTCTTATACAGTGGATCAGACCATTATTAACCATAGGGTTTCACGGGCTGATTTTTGGAAAGATGTTGCCAGGTTCCCCACCCACCCACTCCAGTCTATCTGAATCTGAAAGCTCCAGTCTCCACTGAAGCCTGTTTAGCAGCACAGCAACACACACCCCACTGCATTGGCCAGGAATCAGATCCAAATCTCCTGTGAGAAAGGGCTCCATTCTAGCACTGAATCATGCAATCCAACTGAGATTGTCAGAAGCTGGAAAGCTGAAAAGATTTTCTTTCCTTGTCTGTACTCTGAGCATGGGCTTTTCTGAGCTTTATGCTATTACCAAAAGCCAAAACCAAACCCACTGACATGGACTCATAGTGACCCTCCCTAGGGTTTCCACAACTGAAAATCATCCCAGAAGTGGAAACCTGGTGTTTCTCCCACTGAACTGCTGCTGGTTTGTCCCATCAACTACCCAATGTCTACCCAACAATGCCACCAAAGCAGAGAGTTGCAACAAGAACGCTTTGTTTACTCTCACGGCTGCTGCCACTTTTCCTTCTCTTCTTCCCTCTCCTGCCTCACTAAAGCCAGTGGCCTCCCGTCAGGCCTGGGGCCACTCATCAAAGATCTGAATGCTTCTTACACTAAGGAGTCCCTGGTTGGCAGGTGATTGCTAAGAGTTTAAAATCGTGGCTTTCCCATGTTGCTAAAAAACAAACAAACAAACAAAAAAACACCATCAATTAGAATAAAAGGAAAGGAAAGGAACTTATGCCGGGGAACACCAATGAGCGACTGAAACATGGCCACTTATTTATTCTTCCTAAGTGGGAGATGCAGGTGCCTGAGAGCATTATTTCACAAGGCTGACCTCGTTTTCCACATGGAAGCCCTTGTAAAGAATGATTCTCTCTCTCATCCTGGGAATAAAGCCTTGCAGACAAACAATAGGTCATGACCCAGAAACCCCTTCCTACATTCTCCAGGATGGGTCTCCCCTTTCCCTGCGATTTCTAATCACCTCGAGGGCGAGGGATTCACTTCCTCTTCAGGTCCCACTTCGGACTGCTCGCCGTCGCAAAGGAGATACTTTGATAGATTACAAATTGTTTTCGGTCCCTGACCTAGACATAGCATCACCACTTCCTGATTATATTGATTTGTGTTTCTATTATTTGCTTATTTGTGCCTTGGGAAACAATTCCTTTTTGTTGTTTCATTGTAAACAACGTTGCAAGGTCTCTGTATTAAATCATAATTATTTACCCAGGCAGACCATGCACCTTTGTCCCTGGGGAATCTAGTGACGTGAATTTACAGGAACATCAGGGTATTTCTCACCAACAGTTTCCTGTTATTGATAGACTTTTGTTTAGTTGTGTTTTTTTTTTTTAACTCATTCAGTTTCTCAAGGGAAAAGTAGACAGGCATGTGACAATGATTCCAGCCCTGGGATATCATCTAAAGAGTAGTGGGGGGTGGGGAGTGGGGGGTGGGGAGTGGCGGATCTCACTAATGTGTTCTCATCAAGGACGGGGCACTCAGCAAGGCCAAAGGTTGTGAAATTGTGTAGCGAGACAATTGGTTGTCATTCATTTGTTCTTCGTTTTCCCACATGCTTCAAATAGCTGTCTTTGTGGATGTGGATAACACTTTGTAGGAGAAATTTCAAGGGTTAGAAAAAGCCTGCCTAAAATAGAAAACAATAGGAGGTATTTACCAATGAGGAATCATTGATTTTTTTTTTTAATCTCTGAACTTTAGGAATCAAAATTTTGACTTTTCACCCATCACAACAACTGTAGTCATTAGAACTCTCGCGAGTCTACGTAATCCTTTCTGTGAAAACAGAAAAGTGTGTTACTTCATTACCAAATCAAGACTTCACAAAACTTAGAAAGATTTGGAAGTACCTATCTTAGTTTTTCCATCAAACTTCACCAGGACTCAAAAATGCATCCATTGTGGATTTCTAATATCTAATCTCCATTGGAGAATGAGAAAAACTTTGCCCTCAGAACTATTCAGGACAGTACCCTCTGTTTTATGGATCCATGCTCCCATCTCAAAATGCTGTAAATCAGGAAATGAAAACTGACATTAGCAAGTGACTTTCTAGACCCAAGCCAGGCAGTAGGGTAGCCCCTGACTATTGAAATCTAAACAGCATTACAAATCCATTTCTGTTGTCACCCTAGCCATAGTTCCAGGACTCAAGAGGCAAATGTGGCAGGAAGCTGGGGTAGAAAAAGTGCAGATCATTGAACATTTCCACCAAAGAACAAGGGTACATTAGACAGAGATATTCTAGAGCACAGATCTCACTTGAATTCAGATCAAGTAAATGTGAAAGTCCTCCTTTGAGGGGAACATTTACACCTCATGCAAATGGAAATTATATTTAAATTACTCTCATGCTTGAAAACTTCTCACTGCTTCCCATGGTGAAAGTGGCCTCAGAGGCAATACCTCTCCTCTACAGGTCTCTGTTCCCCCTTCTCATTTTTTTGTTCTTTTCAGAAACCAGTTGATCAAGTAGATAGACTGACAAACCCGAGGAGTTAATCAAGATGAAGGCCCAGCACAATGAACCTCATCAGTATCACTGAATTTCACACATTAAAAAATGTCGAAATGGCAAGTATTTTATTATGTGTTTGCTAGCTACAATTTTGTTTAAATGCTATCATAAAGAATGAATCAAGAACACGTACTAAAAAAGGATTGGAAAGCAGCAATGTGCCTTGAAGCAACAGTGCTCGCTGGGGTTGGCTGACAAGTGTCCTGATACTTGTCCATTGCTTTAAAAGGTCACTTCTCTGAAGAAAGTAACCCCACCCAGTCTTTCGGAGCACTCAGGATACTTGTAGTCTGAGAGAAGGTCAGACTGACCGATAAAGAAGAATAGAGTCTATTTCCTTGGAAAATCCTGACTAGTGATTATCTTCAGATAGTAAAAGAAGGACTTATTTTCAAGATTGTGAAACGAAAATTTTTCCTGAACCAAACTATCCTGGGCAATTCAAGCAGCAAAATCTCTGAGAAGATTCCCATAAACATTTGCTTTTCCTCCCCCTCTGTGTAGATGGACACAGATAGGACGGGGATAGGAGAGGTGTACAAATGCTTAAATGACCCCAGAGTCAAGTTCTCTATTGGTCACATGAATAAGGTTCTCCAATTTCAGAGTTTCTCTTTTTTGAGGGTGGAATTTGTTGTTTGCAGGTGTTTATCCTGGCTGTTCTTCAATCTTTTTCATTTGCCAATTAAAGATAACAATGCCTACCTTTCAGGAACTATACATTACTGCATTTCAAGTGCCAGTACATTGCTTAGCACCTAGTAGACATGCAGCAAATGTAAGTTGGTTTTCTCTTTCCTTTTGGGTTTGCCTACTCATTTCAATGTTACATACATTTTTTTTGAGCAGGTAAGATCTAGTTAGCATTGGGAGTGAAAGAAACAATGATGAACAAAATGGTCTCTCCTCTTGAGATGTCAAAGTACATTTGTACACTTGTTGCCATGATCATTCTCAAAACATTATCTTTCCTCTTAAGCCCCTGGTATCATCTCCTCATATTTCCCCTCCTTCCCTGTTCCCTCTTCCCCCATGAACCCTTGATAATCTAGGGCAGGTAATGAAACAAGGACACAAATAACTATAGGACAAGGCAGAAAGAGACAACTGCCTAAGAAGATAATAAGTAAACTGCTGTGGAAGAGCAGGGGGTGGGGACCAGGGAGTGTTCCTGGCAGAGATTTGTAACAGTTTTATTGAGAAGGTAGAACTGGATTTCTCTTTTAAAGCTGTGTTTCCAAAAGTGGTTGGTACCAGCCTCATGCGGTGCTCTGCAATGATCTTGGAAGAGTTACAAAAGCAGGCTACTATACTTGATCTTTGATTATGGGCTGTAGTACAAAAAATTTTCATTTCCAAGGGACACTGAGTCATTTTATCTATCTATCTATCTATCTATCTATCTATCCATCTATATCTATCTATCTATCTATTTCTGAGAGTGCATGATAGGTCCAGAGGAAGAAGGTCATTAACAACTTGTGATAGCAGAGAACTTGCTTGCTGAAAGTTGAAATTTGAAGCATTTCTTGATGAAGATCAAGGATTGCAGCCTTTAGGACAGGAAGATCAAAATTGGACAACTGCATCAATATGTAACATTGTGATAACTGGAGAAAAGACTTAAATTGTCAAAACAAATTGATAAAACATATTGCATTTAGGTAAAACCTGGTGCACAAGACCTCTTTAGAGGAATGAATAGAGAGGTTACCTTGAGGAAATAAGAGTCCTTGACCCAAGCCAGGGTATTTTCAGCTGCTTCATATGCATAGACATTGAATAAGGAAGACTGAAGAAGAATCAATGCCTTTGAATTGTGGTCCTGGAGAAGAATATTGAAATTACCACAGATTGCTTAAAACACAAACTGATCTGTGTTGGAGGAAGTACAGCTAGAGTGCTTCTTGGGGACAAGGATGACAAGACTTAATCTTACAGCAAAGAAGGACTTAGCTCCCTACTTGGGAGGATGGAGCCACCAAAAACATTTTGTGTCTAGCTTAGGCACATTTTTAGATACTGCAAGCCTATGAATAAAAGCATAACATTGCTGACCTTGAATGTATTTGGTCCATCTTGGATTCATTCAGCTCTGCATGCACCAGCCTGTGACCTTCCTCCTGTGTCTTCCTGTCTCCTGTTTGCCAGTCCCTATAGTTACAAGAGTCAAGAGAAGCCTTCCATTTACATCTAACCCACTGACTCAAACCAGACAGAACATACACACTCCTACAACTTCATGAGTCCTTTCTTGATATAAATCTCTTTTTATGCACATACTCTTAGAAACATTGCTGATTTACCTTCTCTAACAGCCTAACACGGATATATGTGGTGTGGATGAGGGAGAAGGGCATGCTAGTTGGAGGAAATAGGAGAGAAAGCATGGAGGCAAAAGCATTATATGATAGGTAATGTCCTGCCATTCTCAGTTGTGTTTGAGCTGATGTCACATGTATCAGAGCAGAGCTATGATTCAAAAAAATGAGAGGGATTTTTTCCTTCATTTTTTTGTCACTTTCTTAGGTGCTCCTACAACTCCCATCACAATCCATACATACATCCATTGAATGCAAAACACATTTGTATACTTGTTGTCATTATCATTCTCAAAACATTATCTTTCCACCTAAGCCTCAGGTATCAACTCCTCATATTTCCCCTCCTTCCCCGCTCCCCATACCCAATGAACCCTTGATAATTTATAAATTATTATTATTTTGTCATATCCTATACTGTCCAATGTTGTCCATACCCCAGGGAGGAGGGTAAATGGAGATACTTGGAATCGGTTTCCTCTTTCTACTCTCCCTTCCTTATACCCTTCTGATATCACCAGTCTCACTACTGGTCCTGAAGAGATTATCTGTTCTGGTTTCTCGATGTTTCCAGTTCCTATTTGTGCCAGAGTGTACATCCTCTGGTCTAGCCGGATTTGTAAGGTAGAATTGGGATCATGATAGTGGGGGGTAGGAAACATTTAAGAACTAGAGAAGAGTTGCATACTTCATCATTGCTACACTATGCCCCCACTGGATGTCTCCTCCTTGCGACCCTTCTGTAAGGGGATGTCGCTTCACCTACAGATGGACTTTGGGTCCCCAATCTGTACTCCCCCTCCTCTATAATGATATAATTTTTCATTCTTTGGTGCCTGATTCCTGATCCCCTCGACACCTCATGGTCACACAGGCTGATGTGCTTCTTCCATATGGGCTTTGTTGCTTTTTAAGCTAGATGGCTGTTTATTTATCATTAAGCCTTCAAGATCTCAGGCGCTATATCATTTGATAGCCAGGCACCATCAGCTTTCTTCACCACATTTGCTTATGCACACATTTGCGTTCAGCAATCATATCAGGAAAGTAGCCACACGATTATATGATCTTTTTGTTCTTTGATGTCTGACAACTGATCCCTTTGAGACCTCGTGGTCACATAGGTTCGTATGCTTCTTCTATGTGGGCTTGATTGCTTCTGAGCTAGATGGCTGCTTTTTTACTTTCAAGCCTGTATGATCCCAGACACTATATCTTTTGTAGCTGGAACCATCAGCTTTCTTCATCAATTTTGCTTATGCACACATTTGTCTTCAGTGAACGTGGTGGGAAGCTGAGCATCATTGAATGCCAATTTAATAGAACAAAGTGTTCTTGCATTAAGAAAGTACTTGAGTGGAGGTCTAGTGCTCATCTGCTGCCATAATACTAACCCTATAAGTTTATGCATGTAAATTTCCCCATCATCATATATTTACCTATGTACATACCTGCATTTAGACCTCTATAAATGCCCACTGCCTTCCAGTTCTTTCCTCTATTTCCTTTTACTATCCTCCTGTCTCACTATCTTGCCCAGCCTTCAATTGGATTTCAGTAATTTCTCTCTGTTAGATTACTCTTGATCAATCCCTATCAGGCCTCTCACACTCACCTTGTCACTGGTTTTGGATCACTTGTTGTTCCTTCCCCTCCATTTTAGTAACCTTTTTATTGTGAATTGGATGAGGGTCACAATTTAGATAACCCATTTCATCATCAAGAATTCATGCACATGCTGCTTCAACTCATTTATTACAATTCTCTCAAGATTAGACCATCTGAACCCACCTCCTCCATGTGTTTCCTGACTCTACTCCTTGTTCCCTAACCTTCTGTGGTAGATACATAATCTGTGATCAATTTAAGACTTAAGAGTGAAGGGGTAGAGTTTAGTCTTCAATCAGGTTGCAGCTTGATAGCCTCATTTGGAAGCCTTTTGGAGATTAATAGCTCACTGGAGGTGGGACATTACTGACAACTAGTCTGATAGGGCTACACAGATGCAGTCAGAGCACTGGAGGTGGAAGCGGCACATGGAGATTCCTGCCAGCGCTGAGATGCTTCCGCTGCCACTGGATCCATAAGACTTTCCACCCACTGGCCTGTGATCTTCCTGCATTCAGTGTCCTTGCGTGTGTCTAAGGAATCTGAAGAGGAATTTATAGATCGGTATCCAATATATGGGCTAATATCAGACTTATGGACTTGATCTGGACTGGGCTGGGTTTTTTTTTTTTGATATACAATGCTCTTTTATATAAAATTCTTTCTTATACACATATGCAAGTCTATGATCTTTGTTTCTCTAGTCTACCCAGATTAACACACCTTCTAAAAATTGTCTTTGAGCAAACACTGTGCCCTTGATTCCAAAAGGTAGATTATATAAGATATGTGCACCTCAATCATGTTATTTTTTCGTCTTAAAGAATTCGCCTTAAAAATTGTCTTTGAGCAAACACTGTGCCCTTGATTCCAAAAGGTAGATTATATAAGATATGTGCACCTCAATCATGTTATTTTTTCACCTTATAAATATGCTTGGCAGTGGTGTTTATTTGTTTAATTAATGTTTGTGTGTTATTGGGTTCTTAAGTCTGTCTCCTGGTAAGTGTGATGGAGTTACTGGTTAGTGTATAAGCAGTCTGTTTAAATACCACAGATTTGTAAGCAGATTTGGGTTAATTTAATTGCTGTCTATAGATTCTCTGGTGATAGAGAAGCAGGTAGTGACCCTACCCAGTAAGTAGTTTGGCTGAACAATATGAGCATAACCTTTTTTCTCCCATGAGTGGGACAAGGAAAGAGAGATAAAAGAAAAAACAACAGGAAAATGAAATTAATTAAAAATCAAAAAACAGAGTAGAGCAAGCACATAATCATAAGGAAAATAATTTGATAACTAAAAGGAAAAGCAAGAGTAGGGAAAGAGGCAAAATACAGTAAGCAAAACTTGGGATGAGGCAAGAAAAGAGAATACTAAAGAAAATAGTTGTAGGAGAGAGAAAGGCAAAACAAAAAGGAACCAAAGAAAATGAAATAGGAAGGCAGAGAAGGAAAGAATTGAAAAGCAGAGAAAGAGAATAAAGGGAGATCAAAGAAAAGAGGACACAGGGCCACTTGTACAGATGGACTGACATTCTCTGTGAGTCCAGGAACTTTTGGGGTAGGAAAGTTCAGGGAGTGGGGTGGGGGGCCGGGGGATGGTGGGACAGTCTTTGATGGAGTATTCCGCTGTATCAGAGGAAGCCAGCCTCCGATATATACATCACGGGTTCGATAGGTGCAATTGTACAGCAATAATTATTATTTATTATAGTCAGGTTATAAAGAGCCTGAGACAGAGAGAAATCATAAGAGTCAGACACATTTTATGGTAGCATGCTCACCTCAGCCCAACTGATTGTCCACATGCAAAAGCAGAGTGAGGGAAGGAATTACATGAGGGAGAGGGGCTGAGTGTCTGGCGCTGACAGCAGAGGAGAGAGTGGGTGAGAGAGTCCTTAGTGCCTAAGCCTTATATACCCTTTGGCACCATGCACGACCCCTAATTACAGCTAAGGACAAATGTCACAGGAAAGGGTTTTGCTAAATGCACAGGTTACAAGAAAGGGAGGTATCAGGGTCCCATGTGACAAGATCAGATCCCCGACTCCTGGATGTGGCTAAACAGGTTAGACTAGAGATCATTAACAAGAGCATGTGAATCCGCCACAGGCTTCAAAGGAAGCAAACCATCACCCAACAGCAGGGGAGTCGGCGCTATCTGTTGTGACACACAGAGGCCTTTTATGGACCATCTTTAGGGAGACTATCTAACTACTGACTACTAACCAAATGCAGGCAAATAGTTTGGTTAGTATTTTGGAGTATATAATTGTGAGAAGGTCCTGTCTTTGTCCCACATTCCTGTAGTCTAGATGTTGTCTCAGGTGAAGACATCAAATCCAAGAGTAGTTCAGGTTTCAGGCTACCTCAGAGGGTGCCTGAGATTAGTAAGGAATTCTGTTGCGCCCAGGGCTAGCTATGGTTATCTAAAGCAGATGCTTATGGAAGGAGTTCTTGCCTATAGTGGAGGGATGCTATAGAGTACATGTGCCTCCAATTGGGCTGGGATAGCAGTACAACTGGGTCCCACCTGGGACCCAACCTCCAACCTCAGGCTGAGCAGGGGCTGCATAGGGGTTTAGAAGTATTGTCTGCTGCTGGATGGGTAAGGGTGAAGACTACCCCACTTCAGACCACTGGGGAGGTAAGGTAGACAAGGAAGGACCCCACATTTCTCACTCCAGACTCCAGTGCGGCAGGCTGCTGGTTTTATCAAATACTACTTGCAAAATTTTAACCTGACCATGCTGTCCTGCCAGCACTTTTCTTACCACTTTTGTTCAGCTTCTTCTCCTAGTTGATAAGTAATCCATGGCTCTAGTCTTTCTTCTGAAGCTCAGTGTTCCAGGATGATCACCCATATCAGTTTCATTTGGTTTCTTATGACTCTGCTGTAAAGAGTCTGTGTAATATGTATGACTAGTTGGCCTTGATAGAAAAAGGATACATGTGAGAGGATGTTAGAGAGAGAAGGCTGGAATGGAAGGGCATGGAAACAATTTTTTTAAAGTCTTAAGTGCCGTGAAACAGGTTTAGACTTTATAAACAGGATCAGTGACTTTTAACTTTTCACTATTCCAACACACATAGAAAAGAACCATGCTCGTACAACACACTTGGGTAAATGGATGAGACTGTCTCCCACTGAAGGCAATACTCTTGCGCTGCCCCAACACCAAGGGTATCACTATCTCAGCACACCAATAACTGAGTTGTGGCATGCATACATACATACCATGGGACAGAGTGTGAGGTGGTGAGGAACTCCAGTCTAACACTGGGGAACAAGCAGGCTATTTTAACAGGGTGGGATTTTACAGACCGAGAACTTTCTATCCATCAACATTGCAAGCCATAGGGACATATACCATAGCTGAAGTCCAGAGAGTAGGGAAAGTCTACAGGGAAAAGCATTGGACTTCATTATGCGTTGGACTTCTGCTCAGTCTTCTGTTTGCAAAGCTAATTGTTTAAATAGAGTGCCTGGCTTAGTGATATGTCATAAAACATAAAACTACCATTTATACCCAGTTTCCTTGTGGGAAATGCTAGACTTATGACATTAAAGTAGGTTCTCGTTTCAATGGACCGAATCAAAACATTAGCCTTCCAGAATAGGAAGATTACAGGAGTAAGTCTAGTAATTGTTTTCTCTAACTGAAAATATTTTCTCACGTTTGATTCTTTGGCTGTAGCTTATTTGGTTTTGCTGACACATCGCTTTAGGGAAATTTTACATCTCTTTAGGGAAATTTTAAGTAAATGAAAATTATAAAGGGAAAATTCTCCTATCCAGACCTAAAGAAATACCAGAATTTTGTTTTTCTAACTATTCAAATGTGGGTGGCTTTTGAGTCAGACTAGGCGATTCAAATGTTTCTCAGAATTCTTAAATATTGTCATTCTGCCTTTCCTTTTTCAACCCTCAAGGAAAGCCAGTCATGCATAAATCTAAGGAGAAAATATGACAGACTTGGACTGCAAAGTTAGGCAGGCAGTCTTATTTTTTCCTACACGTTATCTCTACTGAAATGATAAGAACTGAGTTAAAACATTTTAAGAGAAAACTGGGAAATACGTGAGGATTTTTCATTCTCCTTTACTTTCTAGGGGGAAATAATTCTAATTCAGATGATGCCCTCCATGTCTAATCTCAGAGGTCAAAGATATTTTAATAAGTTTGAACTACTAGAAAAAGATAGTGTGAGTCATGAGAGTATTGCAACCAAAATACTAGACTCAATGAGAAAAATACGAAGACATGCATACTCAGGGAAGTAAAAAAGTATTGCTATAAGTTTATAGATATACTTATAAAATCAGATATCACAGCAGGAAGCTCTTGTTTAGTGACATATCCTCCGTGCAGGTCCACACACTTTGAATGTGGTTTTTCCTTCAACAAAGAATTCAGCACTCTTCTGTCTGCACCAGAGTTCTGGCATCTTCAAGACACTCAGATTGTGTTTCTTTGAAATGTTCTTTGAGAATGAGAGAAATCAAGAACTTGGTTTATCACAAGAAAATGGATCGCACAGTTGGAAGAGACTGACAAGCCCCAAGTTGCCGGGTCAGAGGTCTAAAGGCTTCTCCGAGGACTCAAACTCTTAGACTCACGGCTATTGAGTCGATGCCAAATCAAAGTGATGCTATAGGATAGGGTACAGGGTTGTACTGCCCCTGTGAGTTTCTAAGAATGTAACTCTTTAGGGAAGTAGGAAGACCCATCTTTCACAGAGGAGCAAGTGGTGGTTTCAAACTGCTGACCTTTCTGGTACCACCCAGGCTCCTAAAAGCTCCCAGAGCAGCTGTTTAGATTGTAGGCTTCTAGGTCCTGAGTTATAGGGAGCTCTGGAGCAAATCTCATAATCAGCAGGCTGCTACCTTAAGTCCCAAGAGCTGGAGGCAAACTGATGAGGGTCAGATGCAGTCTATAGAACAAGCAAAAAGCTAGAGAACATTGTCTACAGAGTGGATCCCCAAAGAAACTCCCTTTCAAAGTGATTGACTTCTCTGAGCAGATTTCCTCACAGAAGTGATCACAGGACATGAAGCCTCACAATAAGGTATGACTGCATTAAAATACCCAAACCACTGAGAATCCCAGCCAAGTAAAGTTGCCACACCACCTCAACTACGACAGACAGTTTTGAGAACAAATACAGGCTGGTAGTGAAAATTTTCTCCTATAAGAACCACTATGGCGGTTGGGCCCCGGTGGCGTCAGTGGTTGTTTGCGGGACTGTGGCCCACTGGGGTGGAGGTTCAATTCCAGTGGCGGCTCCGCAGGAGCAAACGCTGAGCCTCCTACTCCCACCATCAGAGGGCAGTGATGCCAAAAAACAAAAAAAGGATGACTATGGCTAATGGGGATAGAAACTAAAGGATAACTACTTTGCCCTGTCATCCTCCAGGGAGATTATTCTGAAATCTATTTCATGAGGTTTCTAGAAAGGTCCATGGAACTCCAATTGACAAACACTGTGACCAACTTGATGACACATTCCAATATTGGATTTTCCTGCTCTCTTATTTCTACCCTATTACCCTCCTACTCCCTGGAATGACTTCCCAAACACCTGAACATTTTAATGCCCCTCAAAAATATAAAACTGTATCTCAGGCCTCCTCAAAAATGCCTGCCAGAATCTGGATTAAAAAACGATGAAACGGGTTTTAAGGCAAAATTCTACACCCAATGATTATTTGTTTCTAGGTTTAAAAAAAAAAGTCTTTCTGAATGGTAAAACATCACACATAAAATGTTCTCCTGAATGAATGGCTATGTGCTGGAATACTGAAAAAACACTCAGAAATTAGTATTACTGCTGCCAACTTAGGCCATATAATTTGAGCCTCTCATAATGGCCTATTAAAATGGAATAATTCAAAAGGATATGAATATCCAAGAGACTATTTCAATTTCATTCATCCTTCTATACTTGAATGATTTTATTTTCCATTTTGTGAAACAGAACATATTCTTTTATACACAAAATTATTGCCAGTAGAATGTGGGAAGAGGTTACAAAGGCATTTTAATTTCCACAATGCAATGTAAATATAGCCATAAATCATATTGACATGCAATTATTATTTTCCATTTTGGCTTCCAATATCTCCTTTATACTCTTATATTTTCAATCTTTTAAAACAATCATTTTATTGAGCACTCTCACAATGTTTATTGCACCCCATACATCAATTGTACTAGGGCATATTTGCACATATGTTGCCATCATTCTTTTCTAAATAGTTACTTTCTATTGAGCCCTTGGTACCAGTTCCTCTTTGTTCCCCCCTTCATGCCCTCCCCCATCCTCATGACCCCGTGATAGATTATAAATTATTATTATTTTCATGTCTCACACCAACCACTGTCTCTCTTCTCCCGTGGTTTCCATTGCTCTTTGTCCTGGAGGGGTGTGTGCGGTTGTATGTCAATCATTGTGATAAGTTCCCCCTTCTTTCCCGTCTCCCTCAACCTGCTCCCTCCCTACCCATCTGATATCTCTTTTCCCATTCCTGCTCCTGAGTTGCATGTGTGCAGAGCCTTTATCTCTCTCTCTCTTTTTTTTTTTTAGGCATCACTGCCCTCAGGTGGTGGGAGTAGGGAGGCCAGCCTTTGCTCCTGGGAGCTGGAATTGAACCTCCAACCCAGTCTTTTTTTTGGGGGGAGGACATCACTGCCTCTGATGGTCGTGGGTGTTTCCTGAGAGCGCCGCTGGATTTGAACCACCAAGCCCGCAGGCCGCAGTCCCACACTCAACCACCTTACACCACCGGGGCTCAGCCTGCCTTTATCTCTTATCTAAAGCTGTGTGTACACTCCAGTCTAGCCTGAAGTGAGAAATATCACCAAGGTCATGGTGGTGGGGGTGAAGAAGTCTTAAGGAACCAGAGGAATATCGTGTGTATCATCAGTGGTTGACTCATCCCTTCACTGCGACCTCTATTTTCAATCTTTTTATACCATTTTGTATTGCAGCATAGCTTTAGGAAGCAGATAGATTTTGGCTTTTTGTGGTATTGTTACCCAATCTAATATATGCTTTTAATGGTACAGAAGATCCATTTATACTTGTAATTATGAATATATTTTATCACTCTCAATTTTTAGTGATCGGCTTATAAACTCAACAGAAGACAGAAATAAGAACAGCAAGTTTCTTCTATTCATTCTGAATTTTTTCCTTAATAAATTTTGAAATTATTGGCTAGGTCTATATACTTTGCCTTTATGTATGCCTATATTTACCAATAACATCTTTTTGTAGTTGTGTTTGAAGTTTACTTACTAAATTAGGTTCTGTGGCAGCCACCTGAACTGGTGTCAATTTGAGGATCAAGATTGTTGTGGTGAAGTCTAGCCTGTCAATCTGGAGACAGTCAATGAGACCTCTGTGTGGAATGGCCTTCTCCTGAGAATTCTGGGAAATGTGATCATTCCTTGTTGGAGGTGGAAGCGCGATCTCTCTTCCTTTTAGGCTTTCTACTGACAATACTCGCTGCCTGAGAGACTCCACTGACAATGCTGCCTCCCTATGAGACATCCCTGAGGAGAAGCCACATGAACCTATTCTGATGCAGCCAGAAACCTGCACCTAGAGAAACCATGTGGAAACTCCTGCCAGCACTGAGATGCTTACAACTCCACTGCATCCAAAGACTTTCTACCCACTGGCTTGTGGTCATTCTGCATTTGGGATCATTGCATGTCTTTCGTGAGTCTGAAGAGGACGTATAGATTGGTATCAGACACATGGGCTAATATCGGACTTATGACCTTGGACTGGACTGGGCTGGGAAGTTTATCTCAATGTTCAAATGCTCTTGTATATAAATCTAAAAGGGGTATACATATGCATGTTTATGAATTTTGTTTCTCTAACACAGATTCTCATTTAACAATTCCAATACATATTGTTCCAACACTCATTGTAAACCTTGTTGTGTCTAGTGTGTTGCTGGGATGCTATACTGTGTCACTAATATTTCAAATATCAGCAGGGTCACCCAAGGTGAGCAGGTTCCAGAAGAGCATCCAGGCAAAACAACAGACTACAAAGAAGGAAGCGGCTGTCCACATCTGAAGCATTGTGATTGTCGTCACTAGGTGACATAGAATCAGTTCTGACCCATAGCAACCCAGAACAAAACACTGGCCAGTCTTGTGCCATCCTCATCAGCCATTGAAAACTCTAAGAATTTCAGCAGAGTATTGTCAGATAAAGTGTCCGAAGATGGAACAGACTGTCCACTTCTGAGGACAAAGTCACATTAAAAAAACCTTATGCAGAGTAGGGAAATATTAGTGAAAATATGTGATAAAGTTAATCCCTCAGGTTAGAAGGCATGCAAAATACAATGGAAAGAGCTGCCTCCCCAGGGCTGGCCATCATGATGGGAATGGGGTTTTTAGATATTCATTTGTTGTTTGAGAACAACTGAAAAGGAGAAGAGACAGGTTCAAACATTCTTTTCTCATTATTCTGAATTATTATACTGAATCATCCCTGAATTACCTAAGAATCTGCAGTACATGAAGAAGAAAGTAGCATTAGGATTGGAAGAAGGCTGATTAACAATCTAGGATGAACAGGTAAGACAATCTTGCTTATTGAACATAAGGACTTGGGCTGAGCCCTGGTGACGTAGTGGTTGTGCACGGGACTCCAGCCCACTGGGATGGAGGTTCAATTCCAGCAATGGCTCAGCAGGAGCAAAGGCTGGGCCTCCTACTACCACCACCAGAGGGCAGTGATGCCCCACAAACAAAAAAAAAGAAAGTAAGGACATGAAGCACTTGATGAAGATCAAGGATTACAGCTTTCCGTATATTGAATAATATAATGAATAAAAACTCAGTTTTCATTATTCATAAACAAACATGATTAATTGAAACATGGAAAGTCTGAATCTAGTTAAAAATGGAAGTTGTCAAAAATGAAATGGGTCACATAAAGCTCAAGAACCTAGACACTAGTGAATGGAAATTAACTGCTTGCTATTGGCTGGTTTGAATCAGAAAATCATATGGTTTAATGCACTGGGAATGACAAATTCAAGAAGAATTACAAGGCTTTCATTGCCAATTATAATGAAATGTGTAAGGACATAGAAATCCAAAAAGGAAGAACACACTCAGCATGTCTCACACTGAAAGAATTGAAGAAAAATTTCAAGCTTCAAGTTGCAATATTTAAGTATTCTAAAGGCAAAATATTGGGTGAGGCAGAAAGCATCAAAAAAGGATGGAAGACATACACAGTCACTGTACCAAAAAGAAAAAGAAAAGTCGTCCAAGCTGCACTGAAGGCATTAATGAAAAGGAAGTCTCCAGAAATTGATGGTCTACCAACTGAAATGTTTCAACAAGGTAATAAAACACTGGAAATACTCACTCATCTATGCCAAGAAATTTGGAAACTAACTACCTGGTCAACAGACTGGAAGAGACCCATATTCGTAGCCACTTCAAAGAAAAGTGATGCAAAAGCATGCAGAAATTACCTAACACTATCATTAATGTTGCATGTCAGTAAAATTTGCTGAAGAAAATTCCACAATGGTTTCAGCTGCACAGCCAAAGGGAGTTGCAAGAAATGCAGCAGAATTCAGAAGAGGACACACCATGAGAAATATCATTGCTCATAACAGGTGAATCTTGACTGAAAGTTGAGAATCTCAGAAAGATGTTTATTTGTGTTTCATAGACATTGTCTTTACTTTTGACTTTGTCGATCATTACACACTGTGGATGACATTGAGGTAAGAATTACAGAACACTTCAATGTACTCATGCAGAGCTGTACATGACACAGAGGCAGTGGTTCCAACAGCATCAGGGGATATGCTGCATGGTTTAAATTTAGGAAATGTGTGGATTTTTATATTCTTTCTCTACATTTAGTCACACTGCATGCTGAGCAAATTACTTAAGAATCTGCAGTATATGAAGAAGAAAGTAGCATTAGCGTTGGAGGAAGGCTGATTAACAACCTAGGATGGACAGATAAGGCAATCTTGCTTGTGGAAAGCATGGACTTGAAGCACTCGCTGATGGCAATCAAGGATCATAGCTTTCCATATGAATTACAACTTGTGGTACTTACATAATCTGTTGTCAAGATAGAGAGTGAAGGGGTGGAGTTCATCCTGTCAATCAGGTTGCAGCATGATTGTACTTGATTAGTACCTCCTTTGGAGGTACTAGGGAGATAAATAGCCCACTGGAGGTGGGACACACCTTCACCCCCTGTGAGACATTTCTGACAAGAAGCCACATGAAGCTACCCTGATGCAACCAAAGAACTAGGAACTGGAGGAGCTTTGTGGAGACCCCCTGCTAACACTGAGATGCTTATAACACCACTGGATCCACAAGACTTCCCACCCACTGGTTGGTCTGTGATCTTCCTGCATTTGGCATAATTGCATGTGTTTCATGAGTCTGAAGATGACTATATAGATTGATAATGGACATATGGGCTAATATTGGATTTTATAGACTTGATCTGAACTGGGCTGGGGTGTTTTCTCTATATTCAATTGCTCTTGTATATAAAGTTTTTTGTTATACTTACATGTGTCTATCAATTTGTTTCTCTAGTCTACCCAGACTAATACACAACTCAATGTAAAGAAAGCAGAACTCCTCACAACAGGACAACACCCTAATAAATGGTGAAAAGATTGAATATATCAAGGATTTCATTCTGTCTGGAACCACAATCGCTGCTCATGGAAATAGTGATCAAGAAATCAAAAGATGTATAGCACTGGGTATATCTATTGCATTACACTTCACAACCTTGGTTGCTAAAAGTGAAGAAGACCTGAAGCAATTTCTGATGAAATCAAAATTTTCATTCTCCAGTATGCATTAAACTCAATGTAAAGAAAATCAAAATTCTCACAACTGAACCCATAAGTAACACCATAATAAATAGAGAAAAAAAATTAAATTGTCAAGGATTTGCCTTCCTTGGCTCCACAATCAATGTTCTTGGGAGGAGCAGTGAAGAGATCAAATGAGGCATTACATTGAGTATATCTACTGCACAAGACCTCGTTAAAGTATTGGAAAGTAAGGGTGTTATTTTGAGGACTGACCCAAGCCGGGCAATTTCCAGTTGCCTCATTTGCTTGTGAAAATGAACATTGAATTAGAAATATTAGGGGAAAAAAATCAATGTATTTGAATTGTGGTGCTGGCAACGAGTATTGAAAGTACTTGGGACTGCCAAGAGGGAAAAAAATTTATATATCTATATCTATATATATATATACATATATGATCTATCTTGAAAAAAGTACAACCTTCGAGGCCAAGGATGTCAAATTCCAGTAAGTTAGTCTCCTTGCCCCTCTACCTTCTCAGTCTTATTTTAGAGGGATTGCTGGCCATTGACATCAGGTGGATGTTTTAAGGGAGAGCAGTTGTAGACTGCATATTTTAAGTAGAAGATTTGAGGACTTTTTGTTTTTGTTTTTTTTCCTTTGAGGTTTTGTTTCCCCTCTCTCTTTTGCCTCTATACTCCTGTCCCAGTTTTGTGGGTGTTGTAGTGAACTCCATCAGGTACCACTGGCCATAAGCACAACCTGTGAGTCAGAGATGGAAAAACACTGGGGTGTTTTTTCAAGGATGCTACAGAGCCAGCAATTCAGGCAAAGGGAGCCTTGGTTCATCGGACCAAATCAGCGGGTTAGCCCCCTGGCAGGGCATCCAACTTCTTTCCACGTCTGTGAAAGTCTACCCTCGCCCCTCATTCCAAGTGAATCTGATTCCCATCTCCCCTCTTACACATACCCTTTTCACTTCTCATAACCCTGCAGAAGCCTAAACTCATGCGCCAGCCTCCAGGACGCAGCAGGCTCGTGGCTTTAACCCAGGTCACCACATTCAAATCGTTTCCATTTCTAATTTATGAGAAATCTTGACTTGTTTTTGAATCTGCCTGCATCTGTATTCTTTCCTTAGTATAGGCGTTTGACATACAAGATCTGATCCAAGCATGAAGTTACTGAGCCATATTCAGGGCGGCCCCTTATAACTTTGATACTAAAGATGAAAAAGGAGACCTCACATTTGCATTTTGAAAAAGAAATACAAGCTTTTAAAATCTTGGCTCTGTCAAAGAAAACACGTATGAACATGAGAGACCGTTCGTTGTAAGCTAGCTGCAAAAGAAAGATTGTGACTCTCCATTTCTAGTGTTTTTCTTCCTTCTGTTAAAGTTTTTGTTTTCTCTGGAGACATTTAAAAATGTTGGTGGCAATGTGGTTTTACAGCAATTGGGAGTTTTGACTGTTAAGTTATAAGTATGTTCTGTCTTCCCCCCCAAACATCTAACCATAATTTTTTAAACTATCTGGAAAACACTGTTTTTGAAGTAAACACTAGGCTGCGCATAGTAAGAGTCATGCTGATGGCTGGCTTGGGGAGCCACAAAACTATTTGCCAAGATTGTCTATTTAATCTATAGGAGAGGACATTTAAAGCAGGTCTATCTATGGATCCTCGGACCACACTTTTTCTAAATGAAATTATTCCTTTGGCAAACACTTCATTTGAGAAAGAGGAAAAATATATCATTCAAAGATAAAGTAGAGAAATCTTGATTCTAAACATACGAAATAAGCTTTTCCCTTTTCCCTTTTATTCTGCTCACCTTCACATTTTTTGCAAAGTGAATAAAAGTAGTCTAATCTGAACAACCTAATGTAGCACTCATGGCACCAGCTCCCCTGTAGACAAAGAATCCTTGTTTCCCCTATCAGAGGGATGAGGGAGACTGATGGGAAAATCAAGTCAGGAAAGGGAGAAAGGAGCACAAATGCATGATTGTTGGTAGGAAAAGCCGATAGACCAACCTCCCCTTGGGGGGAAGAATGACTGAACATGCTTTGGGGACCCGAGGGGGGAGTGCTCCGGGTGGTATGCACAGAATGGGCCACATTGACCTGGGCTCCTGGGTGCATCCTGGGGAGGCAAATCGGGTACCATGGAATGCTGGGATCTGGCATCCTGGATCTTTAAGGTGCGCAGCAGGCTCCAGAGGCTGCATCAGTAAGATCCGATGCAGACCCCAGAGGCTGAACTAGACTCTTCCTCAGACACAGTTGTAATCTGAGGATTTAATATGGAAGCAGAAGACAGTTGTAAAAAGACTGCTGACATGTTGGTAGGTGGACACACATAGTCTTGCTACATCAGTGCCCTATATGTTGTATTAAAATGTACGACTGACATTCTCAGTGATTATTACTGTCAATTCTCCCTGACAATTAAATTTACTGCCCCCCCTTCATGGTTTGTGTCAATAGCATGCAGCCACCAATGTATTTATTCCGTACAAGTGAATATCTCAGGTGCTGTGATATGGAGTTAGCCTATGTTGGCCCAATAATTCCATCTCAACAGTGCTTTAAAAAATTAGTATTAGCAGATAGGAACCAGAAACATGGGGAAGTCAAAACAGAAGATCCCTTCGGGACTAGTGGTGAGAGTGGTGATACCAGGAGGGTGGAGGGGTAGAAAGGGGGAACTATTTATAAGAAACTGCATATAACCTCCTCCTGGGGTATGAACAACAGGGAAGTGAGTGAAGGGAGACATTGGACAGTGTACCATATAACAAAATAATGATAATTTGTAAATTGTCAAGGGTTCATAAGAAAGGGAAGTAGGGGGAGGGAGAGAAAATGTGAGGAGCTGATATCAAGGGCTTAAGTAGAAGGAGGATGTTTTAGGAATGATGAGGGCAACAAATGTACAAATGTGGTTTACATACAATGAAGGTCTAAATGGGATGATAAGAGTTGTATGAACCCCCAATAAAATGATTTAAAAAATTAATACCAGAACCAGCCTGTGTGATCATGAGATGCTGATAGGATCAGGTATCAGGCATCAAAGAACCAAAATATCATATCATTGTGATTGAGGGGGAGTGAAGAGTGGAGACTCAAAGCCCATCTCTAGGCAACTGGACTTCCCCTTACAGAAGGCTCACAGGGAGGAGATGAGTCAGTCAGATTGCAGTGATGAAACATACAAATTTCCTCTAGCTCTTTAATGTTCCTCCTCCTCCTCCTCCACCCCACTACCATGATCCCAATTCTATCTTACAAATCAGACTAGACCAGAGGATGTACACTGGTACATATCAGAGCTGGAAACACGGGGAATCTAAGACAAATAAACTCCTCAGGACCAATTATGAGAGTAGTGATACCAGGAGGTAAGGGAAAGGTTGGGGGAGGGAAAGGGAACTGATTATAATGATCTATATATAACTCCATCCCTGGGGGACAGAAAGCAGAAAAGTGGGTGGAGGGAGACATTGGTCAGTGTCAGACATGAAAAAATAATAATAATTTATAAATTATCAAGGGTTTGTGGGGGAAGTAGGGTAAGAGGGAGGGAGAAAATGAGAAGCTGATATCAAGGATTCAAGTAGAGAGAAAATGTTTTGAAAATGATGATGCAAATATGTACAAATGTGCTTGATACATTGAATGGATGGATGAATTGTGATAAGAATTGTGTGAACTCCCAATAAATTGATTTTTTTAAATTAGTAACAGAGGAAATGAGAGACAAAATTAGAGGAAAATGGTTATGCCCCAGAAGGATGACTGATAAGACTCTCTACCATAAATTAACAAGGAAGTTTTGAAAGGGAGCCAAAGGCAGACTTAAAACACTAACAATGAAACTTAGATCCAGAAGTGGGTTTGGAGCCCACTCTAACTCCTAGCTCCAACTTAAGAACAGTTAGCTCTTATATCATGTACCTGCTCAATACTCACCCTTAGGAAAGGGACACAGGTGAAGAAAGCTGATGGTGCCTGGCTGTCAAAAGATATAGCATCTGGGGTCTTAAAGACTTGAAGGTAAACAAGCAGCCATCTAGCTAGAAGCAACAAAACCCACATGGAAAAAGCACAGCAGCCTGTGTGGCTATGAGGCCTCAAAGGGAACAGGTATAAGGCATCAAAGAACAAAAATTATACCATTATAAAGGAAGGGGAGTACAGATTATGAATGCAAAGCCCATCTGCAGGTAAAGTGACATCCCTTTACAGAAGGGTTGCAGGAAGGAGAGGAGCCAGTCAGGGTACAGTGTAGCAATGAAGAAATACACAACTTTCCTCTAGTTCTTAAATACTTCCTCCTTGCCACCATCATGATCTGAATTCTACCTTACAAGATCCGGCTAGACCAGGGGATGTACACTGGTACAGATAGGAACTGGAAGCATGGATAATCCAGGGCAGATGATCTTTTTAGGACCAATGGTGAGAGTGGCAATACTGGGAGAATGGAGGGAAGGTGGAGTAGAAAGGGGGAATCGATTACAAGGATCTACATATGACCTCCTCCCTGGAGTATGGACAACAGGGAAGTGGGTGAAGGAAAACAGTGGACAGTGCTCAATATGACAAAGTCATAATAATTTATAAATTATCGAGGGTTCATGCAGGAGGGGGGAGCAGGGAGAGAGTGAGAAAAGGAGGAGCTAATATCAGGTGCTTAAATAGAAAGAAAATGTTTTGAGAATGATGATGGTAGCAAAAGTACAAATGTGCTTGTCATACAATGGATGGATGGATGGATTATAATAAGAGTTGTATAAGCCCCCAGTAAAATGATTTAAAAAGAGAGAGAGAGAAGAAGATACAGGTGCTGCTATATCAAAATGTTGTGAAGAATCAGATGGTGCCTGTCTATCAGGTAGAATACCATCTGGGGTCTTTAAGCTTTGTCTCCAAACAAGCAGTCATGTAAGTGAGATGTCAACTAAATCCACAGGGAGAAGCATACCATCATCACATAATAAGCAGTCAAAGGAGGGAAGAGTGTTGGAATCAAAATTTTGAGAATCTAGTTTGCAGAAGGATGCCAGTGGGAACCCAAGATCCATTTGTGAGAACTACCTAGGAAATAATTCTCTGGTGATCTCTCTCTATCCATAATAGAGGGATAGGAGGAAAGTGGTTACTAGACAGAGGGCATTGGAGAGGTGACTAGAAGATCGCAATGATAAACCTGGCTGAAACAGTTAAAATCTAGTCAGTCGACACTCTCTCACCTCGCCCCTCGATGCATGTTAGGCCTGACCTGGTTTTCAACATCTTCTGTAACTTTGTTGTTGTTACTGCTGCTGCTGTTCTTATTTGTTTTGTCTCTGATGCGCTATGTCATTGGGTGGTCACCCTCTTGAATATTTGTTATATGTTTTTTCTGTTTTCCAGTATATGAAGCCCTGGATTGATGAAGCTATGGGGATAGCCATTAAAATAAGGGTTTCTGGGGGGCGGGAGAGTGGGAAAGAGGTTTGTTACAATGGGGGGTGGGGGGATAAGAAGGAGGTGATGTCAAGAAGTCCTGGCAGGAAAAAAATGTTTTGAAACTGGTTGTGGTAGCAATTGTACAATACTACTTGATGTGTTTGGACTACGGAATGATAAGATGTCAGTATTACTCCCATTTTTTTTTCTCAAAAAGGTGGGTGGGGAAGAATCTTGATTTCCCCAAAAGTGAGAGATCTCTCTGCACTCTCCTTGTCCCTAGCCTGCACTCTTTTGCCCACATCCCTTGTAAGAATCAACGTGCATTGCAATGGACTATGATGTCCTACAGGCAGGCACACCTGCAAGCACCAAACACCCCAACCTTCACTTCTGCAGTGCTCCCGACCTTCCACCCCTGCGCGATGCCTCTGTCCATCTGCTAGCCCAGGGCCACATTCCCACAGATATCACATGTGGAAGACCTACCCATACTCCACTACCTTCCCAGCAGATGGATCACTTCCAGAATCATGACTTTTATTTGCCACAAACCACCATATAATTTGGGGTATATCATCTACTTCATCACCCATGAGATTGAAATAAAGGTCTCTGTCCCAATCCACCTTATAGGCTTATGTGAAGACCCTACAGGGATTATATTTAGAAGAACATTGGGGATTGAAAAATTATACTCATGTGAAAGGGTGTTTATCCAGCTCTGGATATGAGGTCATCCCACCCTGTAATAAATAAAGCCCAAATTTCTCAACTCTACTACTCACCATTCTCTTTCTTTCATTCCTGGAATATATCTATCCAGGGAAGGCTAAGAGTACAACTTTTTTCACCTCGGCATAATCTATTGCACTAGCTTAAACATATGCCATTGAATCCATTATCATATATTTGTACAAAGATGTAGATTTTTCAGTTACCCCATAAGGAATAAAGTTTGCATTGATAATAAAAAGAGAAATTGTTTGTCTTAGAAATCTATTGCTGTTAAAAGAGAAAGAACACAAATGGATGGCTATAGCAAAGAAAAATCTATTCTCTCCCAGATATCTCAATTCAGAGCACTGGCCCTGGAAAAAGGGTGAATCTCTGTGAACTCTGGAAGAAAATCTTTGTCTCCTTTCAGCATATGTGGGTTCAAGATTCCTTAGAGATCTTCACATATCTTGGCATCCACCTTCCCCTGTAGCTAGGAGGTTTTCAACCAGCACTTCTGGGATGAAAGTTCCCAGCTCTTCTTTCTTGGTGGTAGTCAGGTGTCTGTCTTTCTGCTGACTTACTTCTCCTTTTACCTCTTATAGGATAGAATGGGATTCAAGCTGCACTGAATGAAATCCCTATAAGTGGGATCAGGGCTAAACCTGAGTAAGGATATTGCATACCATCCAACCCTCTCAGAACTGATTGACTGAGTACCACCTGGGGACATGACTATGTCATTATATAACTTCCAAATTACATCATTAAATAACTGCCAACTCCTGAGAATCATGGCACAGTCAAGTTCCCACATATCTAGGGCAGGACAGTGTGGGGGTGGGGGTGGGGGGAGAAGAAGGGGCATGCTCAAGTCAATTTCCAACAAAGTAGTCTAAAGAAGTGACCAGATAAACCTCCACAGGAACTTAGTTCTCTGCTCCCTGGGATTTAGTTCTCCGTTTTGTAAATTTGGACATATGACTTTGTGCTTAATTCGATATGAGCAGGTTTACGGGGACTAGCTTCCATTACCTAAATCAAACAAATCTATGATCAGTTAGGATTATTTATGTTGCAATTAACCCAAACTTCCAACTCAACTACCTTCACTAATCATAAGGATTAAAATGTCAGAGGCAGCGCGGGCTCTGAACATCTGCCTCTCTGATTCTCTTGGCTCTCTCAGCTGTGTGCTGACTTTGCTGGGGCAATACATCTAATGGAGAGGAGTGATTTTCTTTTTCAGTGGCTCTTTCTTGGAGTCCCACCAGCGCTTAAAGAGGATCTACATTTGTGCCTCCATGTTAAGCGTAGGCACCTTTTCATCCCTCAGTTCATCTTTAGCAAGTAAAATGGGACCATCATGAATGATTTAGATCTAGGAACAAAACTGCAATTTTGCCCTCAAGTGGTAAAGAGAAAACAGCTGCTGAATAGATAGCCAAGATTGTCTATGAAACAAATTGCCAGTGTGTTCATTCAGAAAGACCAGGAGAACTCAAAACTATCGAGCATTAAGCATTCAGGATGTTTCCTAACCAGTAGTTTTTATTCAAGCCCCCCAAACTAAACAAGCTGTTCTTAAATTGATTCTGATTTAGGGCAATATGACATGTGTCAAGGTAGAACTGTGCTCTGTAGGGCTTTCCAAGGCTGTTTTTTAAAACAGTAGATGACCAGATTTTTATTCCAAAACACCTCTGGGTAAATTAAAACTACCTCCTTTTTAGTACACAGTCAATTGTGCTGTGTCCATCCCCTTGGACTCCAAAAACATAAATTAATTCAAGGAAACTCTTCAAATGTGTCATAATCTCCAAAGTCCTCTTGATGAAGACTTTTCTATTTTGAATACTTTGTGCATTTCATCTAGAGTTTCTTTGACTTGGCCTAAAATTAAAGTTAAGTAGTGCAGATGGGATTGTGGTGCCTTTTCTCTTGTTCCTGTTTATTGTTTCCAAGAGCCCTTGAGAATGGTGGTGAGTTATCGCAATACCCAAGAGATGCCACACAACCCTGAAAATATTTTTTGATTGTGCCTAAATAGCAAACAGCAATGGATTTCTCTGCCACTTTTCTGCCACTTTCAAGATTTGTCGTTGAACCCGAAGCATAATTTCATTTTTTGTTTGCTTTTTTCCCCTTCGTATTAATAAAAACTCAACCACCTGAGGTCTGATGAACTACCTATGAAATTTCCCCCATCCCCCTCAAATACAAGACACTATATTTTACTTCCTTCTTGAATTTTTTTCTGCAGAAATACCCCCTCCCTTTTTTTTAATGATGTGCCCCAACTTAAGTAATAGGCCTGTCCCTGGAGATAAGGAAGTGGGGTTAGCAAAAGATACTTTCTGGTGGTTTACTGAGATTTGCCAAAAAAAAAAAACATCCTCTAGGCAGATTAACCATAGAGTTACACAAAAGTACTCCATCCAGGCAAAGGCATTGTAAACTAGGCACCCACTCTGAGCAAATGACCACACAAAAACAGCAGCTGCCCCAGACCCACTGGTATCTAGGTTGGCAAACATATGTGAGCCAAATGGGTGCTGCACCAACCCTTTAGACTACATGTCCATTTCACAGGCTAGGTCTTATGTATTATTCATCCTTTTGTGATTACTAATTTTATTCAGCGTAATGCCTTTCAATTCCAGAAGAGGTGCTTCACAGATCCATGATTAGTCTTCAGTGTTGTGCAGTGTTTCAGTGTGTGCATGTTCCAAAGTTGTTGTTATCTGTTCTCCCACCAATGGACCAAGGTGGGGATTGTGTGCAGGAGGCTTATTCAGGAATGTTCTTGGGAACAACATCTGTGCAAAATAAAGGAAGGGCAGTGTGTTGGTCTGGGTTAACTAAAGAAACAAATCCAGGACACTCATATGAAAGAACAATAGTTATTGTGTTTTAAGAAAACATCCCAGCCCAGTCCCAATCAAGTCCATATGTACAATACCAATCTATAAATTCTTCTTCAGACTCACACAATCAGCAATACAGCCAAATGCAGGAAGGTCACAGGCCAGTGGTAGGGAGGAGGGGGTAAAGTCTCATGGATCCAGTGGCAGTGGAAAACATCTCCAGCTGGCATGGATCTCCACATGGCTCCTCCAGTTCTGGAGCTCTGGCTACCATCAGCATAACACCATGGGGTTTATCAACAGGATGTCTCACAAGGGGACAAAATGAAGAATGCATTTGGTCTCCAGTGAGCTATTTATCTCCTTCCCGCCTCCACGAGAGGTCATCAAGCTGCAACCTGATTGATGGGCTCCTCTCTGGCTCTTCACAAGTTGACAGGAGACTATGTAACCGCCACAGGCAGAGATGGAGAGGGGAAAGGAAGGGAAAGAGAGACATAAGTCTGGGCAATGATATGACCTTCATAGAGACAGTTGAGAACTATCCTGGGACATTGGGAGAAGGGAAGAATATTCAGACTCTTCCTGAGCAAGGAAATTGGGTCTTTGTATTAGTTTCTTGAGGCTTCCCAAAACAAAATATCACCAACTGGGTGAACTGTAAGAACAAAACTTTGCTCTGTCATGGTTTTTGAGGCTATGAGTTTGAAGTCAGGGGATTTGGGATCCCGATTCCTCCTGGAGAAGCATCTGTTTCAGGCTCTCTCCTTACATATACAAATTATAATCCTTTGCTTATAGACACATCACTCCAGTCTCTGTTCTACACTCAACCGATTGTCCTCCTTCCGTGTCTCTGTGTGTCCCCTCTTTTAAAGGACACCACCCAACTTGGATGAAGGCCACACTTCTTCTACAAGTTTATGGGTTAATGTTAACTGATAACTTCCAAGACTCCATTTCCAAACAAGGTCACATTCACAGGCACCAGGGGGTTAGGAGCCCAACATAACTTTCAGGATCATAATTCAATCCATAATAACTTTTATCCCCACATGTTGATCAGTCATGGGATGCAGGCAAACTCTCCCAAATACCTGATCCTGGAAGAAAGTTGACAAGACAGGGGAAGTTGACACACCAATAGCACTCCCAAAAGATCAAGGCTTAAGCCTTCCATTCCAGACTAGGTCTCTGAGCCAGATGTCACTGCTTGCACCAAGACCTACACAAGCATGCGCCTCCTTTTACCTTTGAATGGGCTCCAGCATTTCCTACCAAAGTTCTAAGCATTTAAAACACTCTCTGCCTTCCTGAGCCAAGTTGTCAGTTGCACAGCAGATTTGCTCAGTGTTTCCTGAATATCAAGACCCTGTGTGTGTCAGAACAGAACTGTGTTTTCAATGGAAAAATTGGTGGGAGGCTGGAGGGAGGTAAGTCACTAGATTTTTCTCCCCAAAATACCTTGGAATAGACATGAACTTTCAGCCTTTTGATTAGTTAGGAACCCATTAGTCATTTGTATCATCCACTCTAATCACTCAATAAATGTCACCTATGACTGGTATCATGATTACCACTAATACTCATATTATAAGAAAGCAGGAAAAGACAACTGATAGAAAAAGAATGAACTAGGGATCAAGGAGATAAGATCCCTGGGCCAGAGAGGCAAAGAAGAGTTGGTTCTGTTCTGGTTGCCTCTCCATTTCCCATAAGCTCAGTCATATTTGTTTTCTTTTGTTTTGTTTTTTGGGGGGGACATCACTGCTCTCCGGTGGTGGGAGTAGGAGGCCCAGCCCCACTGCTGGAATTGAACCTCCGTCCCAGTGGGCCACAGTCCCGCGCACAACCACTACGCCACCGGGGCTCAGTCCAAGCTCAGTCATATTTGAAAAGCTTTCTAAATCTTCAAACTTTCCAACTTCCTTTTAAAAAAGGATCCCTTGTAAGTAGGTTTCTATTTCTTGCAAGCAAGCACCCCTACACTGAATGTTGGTGTTTGCAGAGCACAGCTCTGCCCAGACAAGATGACCCTGCCTTGCTCAACACCACCAACTGCTCCCCAGGTGTCTCATTGATGAGCCCTCATTGCCGGCCTCCAGGGATATGGAAAGTTTGATCTAGATCTGTTTCTGGACAAACACCTGCAAATAAAATGTCTCTCTGAAGAAGGGTGCCTGCATCATCTCCAGCCATGAGAGCATCATGAGAGGCTAACCAGGAAAGCCTAATCCAGTAGGGTAGGAGAGGAACCCTCCTAATGTCCACCTTCACAGAGCAGGTAAGGCATTTCCTGTGCTGAGATCAGACACTGAGGATTCCCAGGCAAAACCAAAGGGTTTCTAACACCCTCTGTGCTAGGTTCTATTCATAGAAAACCTTGGCTGGGCTCCAGGTCTGGGTCACATTGTTTGTGTGGAATGAGGATGTACTCCGCTTTTTCAGAATAACAGTCCATGTTTTCATGTCATTAAGGGAAAAGCTGTTCCCACAGCACAATGAGGAGAGTCCACTTCATCACACTCTAGGTGTGCCATTCCAAGAGACACAAACAAAATCTCTCCAAGAAGAAATCCCAGTGCCACCCGCCTTCCATCTCTCTCGTCAATACACAACAGTGTCTGGAAAAAATCTGCCCTCAACCGCTCTCAAACGCGTTCTTTCCCAGGAAACTGACTCTCCCTCATACCTCTTCTCCTTATTTTAAAACACATAAAAATTAAAGTGGGAGCAACCAAACCTGCAGTCAAGAACAAGAAAACACCCTCCAAGAAATGAAAACCTCTAACTAGACTTTCTCATCTGCATGTTCACCCATCAAGCACTCAGGGGTCTTCATTCAGGAAGCTCCAAAAATTCACAGTTCTCCAGAACATTTTGTAATTAAAACCCTGACATAGCAGAGCCGCCCCGTGTCTGCTACCAATTTTCTGAAGTTAGAAATATATAAATGCAATCATTGGTTTCATCACCAAGCAGAGTATTTCTATGAACATTTCTTTCTAGGAATAAAATAGGTAAACACAGTTGATTCTTTAGCTTTATATCCTGGATGATAACACACTAAAAGAAGAAAGTAGACTAAAGATGGTGCTTCACAACAAGTAGCAATGATCATGGTTCAGGAGGATTCTTCCAACTCATCCACCTGTAAATGTTTCCTTCGCATCCTTGCTATTGTCTCTCACTTGGGCCTAGAAGCCTCCTTGTAATCATTTCCTTCACCTGCTGCAACTGCCAGGGCCAGTTCTGACATAGGACTTAATTCTATTGTACTGCTATCTCTCAAAAAACTAGATCATCTCTTTGAAAATGAGACATGAATCTTGCTGGAATATCAGTGATGTGGTCTCTGTCTTTCTTGCTGCATCACCTACAGACACAGAGATGGAGGAAGAGAGTTTGTAAAGGCTGTCCACTGATAGCCAGTTCTCCAGAGCACAGATGCAGGGAGTGAAAGGAGGGTTAGCTCACATGGAGCCTTTCCTAAGGGTGGCAGCATGTCAAGACATTCAGTAGGCTTTAAAGGAGCCCCAATGATGCTTGGGTTTTCAGTGTTCAGTGGGTTCAGTGTTGGGCTGCTTGCTGCAAAGTAACACAACACACCAGTTGCTCCTTAGGAGAACAATATGGCTGCCTCAATTCCTAAAGAAGAACACGCTCTGAAATCCTATGGAGTGACTTTCCTCTTTCCTATAGGGTCTTTGAGTCGAGTTAACGGCATTTGGGTTGGTTTGTTTACCTGCTGGCTTGCTTGGAAATAGGCATTATGGAGTCCCTGGGTAGTGCAAGCAGTTAACAATTGGAGTCTACTCAGAGAACATCTAAAGTTTAGCAGGATGAGATCCCCAGAGGAAGCTAGAAAGAAAGGCCTGGTGATCTACATTGAAAATCCCTGTGAAGCGCAGCTCTACCTTGACCCACCTGGAGTTGTTGTGAGTCCAAATTATCCAGGTGATAATGAAATTTTAACAACAACAACAACAACAATAATAATAATAATAATAGCCTATAGAAAGATGAGTCTATCTGCCCCAGCAAGACGTAGAGCCTTGGAAGCCCTCTGCAGGGTTTCAGTTCTGACTCTGAGTTGGCACTGACTCAACGCCTGTGGAGGTATGCTGACCTGGAGTCCCTAGAAGGAGCCAACAGCTCGGCACTCAAGTACGAGCCAGAAGGTGAGCAATTTGATCCTATCCAGAGGCCCCTTGGAAAAGCGGTTCAGTGGTGTGCTTCCAAATGGCCTTGAAAACCCTGCGGAGCCTACATCAATTCGCCAGCAGCCAACAATAGCACTGTAGAGATCATCGCTGTAGAGTAATGAAGAAAGAAAAGACAGCAGCCTCGCAAGCAGCACGAAAGGGACGATGAACAGATCAAGGATCCTTTGCTAACATTTCACCCTCCTTGCAGACTTACCGACAAGTTGTGATAAGAATCCCCATATACATTTTGTCCAGACGCCCCCCCAAATATGAACATTGTGTTACACTTATTTTACCATTCTCTCTTAACACGCACGCCGATCTTTTTCCTGTGCTAGTTGAGGGTGGGTTAGGTGTGAGTGAACAGCCACACCTCTTCATACTTCAAAGCGAAGAAAGAAAATTATTAATGTTAACCACCTGTGATTTTTTTTTTTTAAGAAGACAGCTTGTGTCCTAAGGTAAAGAGTGATAATGGTAGTTTTATCTTTAGTGCCTCTCACAAAAAAATCCCTTAAAATTTTTTAGAAAGGAAAGTCAGACTGTGAGCTAGATAAAGGGGGCATTCAAAGGAGGCCTGCACCCCCACCTGGTCCTATCTGAACCTGCCTAGAACTCTGCTCATCCAATGAGCATCTTGATCCAAGAAACACACTGCAAGAATAGATCCTGTGTCTCTCTAGAAAGCACCCGCAGGACAAACAGCCCACCAGGGAGCTTCTACTTCCCACTCCTCCAGACCGTGGGCTGAGCGTCAAGTTCCCTGAGGCAGTCTTTGCAACTCTTGCTTATCCTCTTCGATACCTATCATGGGTTCACCACAATCGCACTGTCAAAATCGATCAACATTTCATGGGCCAGGCCAGGCCCAAAGCAGCTTCGACCACATCCAGACATGAAATCTTCCTAAGAAGGATAAGACCTCAGTCTGAGAGCAGTTCCTGGAGAGAATTTCCAAGAGGCTTTGTGTGACTGTCCAGCTCTGGAGTTGTCCCTGTTGATCCGGCAGCCACGCCCTGAAAATACGTCCCAGCGATCCTGCCACCTGCAAGTCCCAAGTTGTCCTGTGTCTTCCAAGCGAGTTTTTTGTTTGCTTAATTGGGTGGTTGGTTTTCCGACAGGGTCCTCTGTCCCACTGCACTCCCATTTCGTACCATGTTCCATATTTTACTAATGGCTTGATTTCTGTGTTTAAGGCAGCTTGTTGTTTTTAGATTCCGACAAATTGCCACGGAACGAAGCATGGCCCTCTTCTGCACCATCTTCACAGTCGTTGCTGACGTTTGAGCCCATTGTTACAGCCACTGGGTCGATCCATCTGGCCAAGACCCTTCTTCTTTTTGGCTGCCCCTCCACATTACTAAGGCTATGTCCTTTTCCAGCGACTGAACTCTCCTAACAGCATGTCTAAAGTTCGTCAGTCAGTCCGCTAGAGTCTGTTTTTCTCACTCTTTGTTCTTTTATTTTGTGTTCCTTCCCTTCGAGTCACAAAGCCACAAATTGACATGCACAATTCAATGTGTCTGCCCCATGCCCACAGTGTCACTTTGGACTCGGTGAGCCAGATGTCAGAGGAGAACACTGCTCCACCTGGTTCTCAGTGACTGAGTTTTCCAAAGTTAAATGTGAGACTCATGAACCATTGCTCCAGGCTCTTTTGTGAGAGATGCTTTCATCTCCTCTCCTCACCTCCAGGGATGTTGCACAGAATGAATACTCTGCTTCAGCAAAGCTGTCAAATGGATCAAAGTTTCAGGAGCTCTAGACTTAAACCGGGTGGTTTAAGCGTGCTCGACTGCTAAACAGGGAGGTTGAAGACTGGAGTCTGCCCAGAGGTACCTTGGAAGAAAGAGCTGGATAACCACTTCCGCAAAATCGGCCAATGGAAACCCTGGAGAGCACTGTTCTCTGACCCAACCTGGAGGCATCACTAATTGCAGTTGAGTCCCCCCACAACAAACAGGATTCAGACTTACTGGACTTTGTTCCTCTTAAAATGCAATTCTGTTTGTTTGTAAATGTACTTTTGAGTCCGTGGTTGCAAGCTCTGATCAAGGATCTTCTTCTTAATTGTCCCTCCATTTAACCAAGCATGATGTCCTCCCCCAAAGCGCAAACACTGGGCTCGAACATTATAACTTCAAGGACACCTGGCAGTGTTTCTATTTGGTTTCATTCAGCTCACTATTATGTGGGTTAGACTCAGAGGCCCCTAACAAAGATAGCAAAATCTTTTGTAAACAGACTCCCTGCTCACACCCTGAAAATTTTTTTAATGAAAATACCATTCAACATCTACTGATCTCCATTCTCAGACCTGCTACGGCACTGGTGCATTAAATAACTAGAAAGTCAGTCCTGAGGATGCGTTTCCCAGGGTGTTGTCAGACCAAGATCTCTGCTGAGGCCAAGACCAGCAGGCATTCCTCAAGTGGCCAACATTCCTTGGGGTTCCTTTGAGGGATGAAAGAAAAAAAATTAAGGCAGCTTAAAATTCATTTTACAAGAAAGAAAGGTATGAACAAGTTGAGGGGAAGCTACAAAGGAAGCCAGCCAAGACCCAAAATAAAAGGCAGGAATAGGGATCTAAAAATAGCCCCCAGGGAAGCGTGCCACATCTGCAGGACTCCCGCACATTCTCCTGCAGCATTGTCCCTTTTTATTTTTTTTCTTCAAGTGCATGCTAATAATTGTTTGGGGACTTAAATAGAAGGGAATTATTTGTTCTTTAAAAATAGTCACTTCTTTTGTAGACTTGTGAGAGCGTTCAAATGATATGAACTGGATTTGATTTACCGCTGCTACTTACCTTTTCTTGACATCTTCAAGTTTGTTAAGATCATTGGTTTTTTTAACTCTCATGATGTCTTCACCTTTAATCGAATTTATCAAATATTTCAGTCTTATAAAAACTAGCAAACTCTTCCAATATAGTCAAGGAACTCAGTTTTTATAATAACCTTTAAATTACCTGATTGGTGATTTGGGTGTAGGGAATTCTCGCCTTCCCTGGGGGAGATTCCCAGCCCATCACACTTCATGGTGAAGGATTTTGTGTTGTTCTGGTGTTGAGAACCTTGTGGATTTTTATGACCTGGTCGGCCACCGACCCTGGGGGTAACACAGCCCCGGGAATCATTGTGTCACCACAGCGTCACCACAGTCAGGGGCTGCTTCCACTGTGGCTAACAACATGAAGGCTTAGTATATGCCATGAGAGTAAAATCAAGTGGCCCACAGAGAACATGTGCAGAACTACTGACGACTGTGTGCAGCAGCTACTGCTCATCTCTCACACTGAGCACCTTGAGAGGCATCATGGTTACATTGCCCGAGGTCGAGTTACCTGGAGATTAACCATGGGTTAGGCCCAGTTACATGGGATGAAAAAAAATCTAAGGTCCTTCCACAATTCTTTTGGAGAATGAAAAATGTCAAAAATAGGCTAGCTCTGTATACTTAAAGAATCCGGGGAGCACTCACTGTAGAGGAGACATTGAACTGCTAAACTCGAGGTCCACTTGCTTGCAGGGGGAAAGCTGAAGCGATCTGCTCCTGGCAAGGCTGACAGTTTGAAAATCCTCAACAAGGTTGCTATGAGCGGGAATGGATTCCGTGGCAGTGGGTTCATGTCATGCTAGAGCTCTGTGTCTAGTTAGCTCAGACCGTCCATAGGCTAGTCCTGACTCTGTCTCAGATTTGTGTTACTCTTGAAGCCTTACAATTGAATTTATATTTAAATGATTAAAAACATACATCATTAATATTGGTGCCGTTCGTCCCACATATAAGGTTTATTTTCCATTACTCAGCCAGCTGTCAGATTATTACAATCATGACTTTTTTTCCCACTGAACAGAAGTATGTTATGATAACTTTAAAGAAAGTGGAAAGTTCACACTGGGAACTGCTTATGCAGAAGTCATTCACATAGTCTGTTTAATAACCACTTCCAAGTTGTTAATTCCTGTTTTCTCTAGACACAACAAAAACAGGAAATATTTACCAACTGCACAGGTGTCAGGAAATACTTTCAAAACCCTGATGGCCTGAGCAACCCACTTGAGCAGACAGCATTTCTGTGCCTAGGTGCCAAAGGTCAGTTGTCATTTAAAACATGCACCATGGTCCCTAGAGCTTAACCTATACTTTCTAAGGATTCACTATGTCTGTTTTTATTTGCTTAACCAAAGATTTTCTGCAGAATAGAGGTGCAACATACACAAATGTTCTTTGCAAATTCTCTAGTATTTACAAGGAAATGATAATACTCTGCATTAACATGATTTAAAAGTGGATTTCCGTATCTAGCCAAGTGCCATGATGATCAGATACATCTCCCAAGTCCTGAAAGATAAAACTATGTTCCTGAGTCACCATTTATGTAGTACAATGCTGATTTGTTTTAATGCTATAATTTAAATGTTGAAAAACAAAGAGATTGATTCATTTCCCCATGATAAAACCCACTGTAAAAAAATATCAGAAAATACAGTAGGAAGAATAAAGCCAGAATCACAGTTAACATCTTTATTAATATCTACTCATACCTCATTTTAACAAAAATGAGCTGACTAGTGGCAGTTTAATATACTTTGTCCCATTATCTCCACCCCCCGACCCCCCCTACCCCCCCACCCCCCCACCCCGCGTAGCGCATAGCATAAGAAAACCCCTCTGAATGGTCTCACTGAATCAGCCCAGTCTCCTTTCTCTCAGCACTGTGCACTGAAGGTCCCAAGTGTTCACGTTCCCTCTGAGATGCACCTGCACACTCCCACTGCCCCCCCAGGGAAAGTAAAAGCATCCCAAGAATCATTTGCACTTGCTTCCCTACCTCTTTTTGCCAGTAACCTCTGTTGCACAACTTAATCCAATATGAGGTAGCTAGAATGAGCTAGAAGGTAAAAGAAAGAAAGAAAGAAAGAAAGAAAGAAAGAAAGAAAGAAAGAAAGAAAGAAAGAAAAGAAAAGAAAGAAAGGTAGTTGTTTCTGTGAAAATTAAGCGGCGTGCTTTGAGGAAATCAGGCAATCACTTTCTGGGAGAAATGAAACCGGTTAGTGTAAGACATGAAAAAGAATAAGAAGAATTTATAAATTATCAAAGTGGGTAAAGGGGATAAGGGGATGGGAAATAAGGTGCCAGGGACCAGTAGAAAGAAAATGTTTTCAAAAAAGATAATAACAGCATATATACAGAGGTGTTTGACGTGTGTGGATATATGTATGAATTGAGATAAGAGTTGTAAGAGCAAGTATCACTTTCATAAACTTCCACTTTCAAACTGAGAGGAAAGGAGTCTTGAAAATCTACCAGGAGTCTTCACTCCGATGGGGCATGGGCAAGAAAGACGGCATGAGCCGCTTCCAATCGCCTCATGACCTGGCCTACTGCCGGAACGGATTACACGGCCCCCTTCCCTGCCTTGGTCTACATCAGACTCTGCATATGTGCCTCATCATTTCCAACATCTGCATCAGACCCAAGTCTTACGTATTCAATGACCCTATCAGATTATTTACCACTTTCCACTACTGTGAAAAAAAAAAAAACTTGTGACATGCATTGGATTTGTATCTTGCACACTTTTAAAAAGTTATTTTCGCCTAAGTTCATAAAAGTAGAATTTATGCAGGACAGGATATATACTTTTTACAGTCTTTCAACATTGACTCTTGTATTCATGTTGTCAAGTTCATGACTGGGATGTAGGGGTGGAGTCTAGCCTGTTAATCTGGGGATAGCCAATGAGGCCTCTGTGTGGGCATGGCTTTCTTCTGAGAATTCTGGGAAGTCTCACCGTTTTTCTCAGTTGAGAACAGAGATTTGACTCTCAGTCTCTGAGACCTCGAACTCCTGAGAAGACGAGATGACAGCATGCTGATCCATCCTGATTCCTGGAGAATGGAGAAGTCAGAGGAGAAGCCATATGGGCTTGCCCGGAGGGAACCAGACCTCTGGGGCCGGAGAAGCCACAGAGAGACCCCTGCCAGCGCTGAGATGCTTCTACTGCCAATGGACACTACTGATGAGCCCTGGAGACGAGGAGCCATGGGGAGATCCCTGTCAGCATCGGGATGCCTCTACCACAGCTGAATACACAAGACTCTGCAGCCACTGGCCCGTAACTTCATGAGTTGGAAGGAGACTTTATAGACTGGTATCGGACATATGGGCTAATATAGGACTTATAACCTAGTACTGAACTGGGTTGGGATGTTTGCTCAACGTTTCATTCCTCTATAAGCCTTTCCCTTATATCCATATACGTGTCTATGAATTTGTTTCTCTGGTTCACCTGGACTAACACAATCAATTATCAGATTATTACAGTAATTGCTGTTTTCTTACAGAGAAGTAGGGTATGATAGCTTTTAAGGAAAAAGAAGTCTCATTTTGAGGAATTGTTTATGTCCATATACATAAGCATGGGGAACTTGAACACTGAATCAGGAAGAAGAGACCAAAGAAGAGTCAAAGCATTAAAATTGTGCTGCTACCGAATATTGAAGGTACCAGGACTAATAAAAGCACAAACTTACCTGTCATGGAGAAAGTGAGGCCAGAGTGCACTGTGAAGCCAAGGATGGTTAAGACTTCGTCTTACACATTTGGACTTGTCCGGAGAGACCAGTCTCTGGAGAAGAACGTCGTGTTTGGTAAATTAAAGGGGCAGTAAAAAGAAGGTCCTCAAGGAGATGGATTGATACAGTGGCAGCAACAATGGGCTCAAGCCCAGGAACCACTGTGAAGATGGCGCAGGACCGGGCAGCCTTTTGTTCTGCTGTACACAGGGTCATTAGGAGTCAGAACCAACTCAATGTGCCCTAAGCACAACGACGTATACATAAACGCACTTGTTTTCCTTTTAAACTGATTACTATAATGTTTTCCTTTTTAGCAGTCTAGGCCACACATTCCTAAGTGACACAAACAATTCAGTGATGGGTCACTAACTGTTTTATGGTTTAAATTCACCCAAAGGCACTTTGAAAGTAAGGCCTGGTGATGGGCTTCTGAGAGGTCACAGTCTTGAAAACCCCATACAGCAGTTGGAAACTGTGGTCCACGGGTGGCCACAAGTCCAAAGGCACTCAATGCAACTAATCCAATGGGGACTTTGCCAGTTCTGCCTGATCATGCCATGGCATATGACAGACAGCACAGGGCACCGTCCTTTGTGTATCTTTATTTCTGTGAGACCACTGGCTCCTTGATTATTTCTGAAGTCTCTGATTCTCCCCTCTCCAGCTGCCTTCTCTGGTCCATTTGCCCCTGTAATAGTTGTGTTTATTGCGCCACGCAATAGGAATGAGTAAAATTAATGATGTCAGTTTGATTTGAGGGCAAAGAGATAAATGACTCTGCACAGCCTGCCCCCATCTCTCTGGTGATAGGAGCGTGGTGGAGTGTGGGGACTGCTGCTGTAGCTGTTTCTCTCCCTCAAGCTTGCAGGTTGTGGGCCAGACCAATTCATTGATCATGTCTCTAGAGCTTGAGCTTCCTTTGAGACCTGCGTCACCATGTGGCTGCTGCATACATTACTTGAGCTTGAGGCTGGTGGACTTGATCATTTTTGCTTTGCTTGCATTTGACATCCTGCTTCTCTGAGCTCCTGAGCTACTGACTGTGGGTGACCTATCTTGCTGCTTGTTGCCTGTGGACAGACTCTGCCTGTCTTGCCCCAGGGAGGACGCTGCGGTCTGCTTCCTTAACCTTGGACATGAAATCCTGAGTGAGTTGAAGGAGTCCCGATATGTTAACTGTTCCGTGGAAGTAAGTTGAACTGGACCCTCTGTACTGTTGTGTGGGCCAAATTAGCTGTTATATTCCTTCTCACTGTATAAACCTATCCCCTTATAAATATATATGACATCTAAGTGTACTGGTCTCATTTCTCTGAGAACCCTGCCTACCGCAGTCCCCAAAGTTCCCATAATTTAATTTAAAGTTTCTCTGACACTCCTCAACCCTCTGAGTTGTTTAAAGAATCGCATGTCTTCAAATGAAAATTTAAGTATACCAACTGGTTAAAAAACATGGCAGTGCATCCTTCCACTAGGTCAACAATGCATGACTTTGGTCACCACCTTAGTTTATCTTCCTCTGAGACATGTCTGGGTTTCCTGTGTCAGGCATTCTCAGATTGTGGTCTCTGAAACAGCAACACTGATACAATAGTAAATCTTATGCCAGATTGCCAGGCTGTGGTTTCCAATTGTTCGATCATACACCCAATCTGCCAGCTGTCATGGAGTAGTTAGAACATGTGACTACGTGGGTAGAGCACATTACTTCCACATTGGACTGTAGTACACTCACATATAATTCCTCACATGTAATGAGATGTCCAAAGTCCTTGGTGGTGCAGGCAGGTTGGTAGTTTGAACTCACACAGCAGTCCCACATAAGAAAGGCCTGGCAAACTGTGCCACAAGAATTACTGCCAATAAAACCCTAGGGAAAAAAATCTGCTCTATAACACAGGGAGACAACATGAGTCAAAAGAGCAGAAAATCACTTTATTTTGGTGTGTATGCTATGTAATCAGCTTTCATAATGTAGTATACTCAACCAATCAGTTGAGGGAATGTTAATGTTGGGTGGATCCAAGCCTAATCACTTCTGAGTTGAACCACTACTCCATATTATAGGAGGACTGATAAAGCATTGCTCAGGAGTTCAAAACCACAAGTTTCTTTGAGGAAAAAGATGAGGCCTTCTCCTTCTGTAAAGATTTTTAGTCTTGGAAACCCTCAGGGAAAGTTCTACTCTCTTCTGTTGTGTCACTATGAGCCTGAAATGACTATGGCCGTAGTTGAGGTGGTCTAATGGGTTGTGCATTGGTCTATTAAGCATAAGGTCAGGAATTCAACCTCACCAGGCGACCTGCAGGGGTGGGGAGGAGAATCACATTGTCAGCTTCCAAAAATATTTATGGTTTTGTGATGTCCAAGGGAATCAGTTCTACCCTGCCCGGCTGATTGCTATGAGTTGAAATCGACTCAAGGCAAGTGAGTTTGACCCAATATTATGCACTCTTTTAAATGGATTCCTGAGTTTAATAACTGATGGGGAATTAGAAGCAAGCAATTCTTCTTCAAATATATGTGCTATTGAACTATACCTATAGGATCTTTTTTCCTAAAAGCACAGGTTAGAGGAAAAGACAGCACATGGATGCTTCCTCTTTGCAAGCGAGCATCCTATTTGTCAAGATCCAAAGCATGATAATTGAGCACAAGAGCAGTCATTTTCACTTTGTGTACACTTGAGATGAGGTTATCTGTCCTCTTCAAGACTATCTGAACAGAATATTTTTTAATGAAAAGAATAGCACCGGTGATGGTGGTATGGACAGAACTATGAAAATCTAGATGAACCCCATTAGTTTTCCCTCATTAAAACAAGAATTGTGGTCCCATAGTCCTGTGTGAATACACTGATTCAATTTTAACTTGCATGAAAACTTAGTTCCAGAAAAGCCAGAATTGCTACTTAGCAGTTCTGAGATACGAATCTTCCTAATTTGTTATATAAAATGCCAAATAAATCTACTGCTGTACAAGCAGTTTATCTTTAAGGATGTTCTTAACTACTTAGGTGAGTTCTCTGAATATCATTTCCCAACTTTAATCAAGACATCAACTAATGCCACTTCTCTCTTAATAAAAACATCCAATAGGTGATGTGGTAGTTACATAACCTGTTGTCAATGTGAGACTTACGAGGGGAGAGGTGGAGTCTAGCCTGTCAATCAGGTGGAGGCTTGATGACCTCAGTTGGAGGTGCTAAGGAAATAAATAGCTCATTGGAGGCGGGACACATGCTCACTCTCTGAGAGCCATTCCTGTGGACAAAGCACATGGAGCTGTGCTGGAGCCTTGGAGCTGAAGTAGCCACATGGAGACCCCTGCCAGCACTGAGATGCTTCTACTGCCACTGGATCCACAAGACTTCCCAGCCCCTGGCCTGTGATTCTCCTGCATTCAATGTCATTAAATGTGTTTCATGAATCTGAAGAAGACTTTATAGATTGGCATCAGACATATGGGATAGTATTGAACTTATGGACTTGGTCTAGATGACTTTAAGATGTTTTCTCAATAACTAATTGCTCTTGTGTGTAAATTGATATGATTCATATCATTACAATCAACAATTTGAGATGAAAAGTTCAAAGTTCAGAAGGCAGGAACGTTTAAGAACAGAATACAACTCACTGCCATTGAGTCAGTTCTAATGCCCAAGAGGGGTGGAAACACAGGGAGAAGATGGAATGAGAATGAAGGATGTTATATTGTGGGGATTTCAAGCAATGACAGGAAACAAAATGTGTATGAACTGGTGAATGAAAAACTGATTCACTCTAAACCTTCCCTCACAGTAAAAAGGTTATGCATGTTAGTTAAAAAACGAAAACAAGGACCTCTTAGTATCATTAAACAGAGCAGGCTTACTGGCTACATAGAGACCAGACCATGGTCCATAGTCACCCTCCAAGTCTGGAACTGAACTCACCCCAAGAGTACCTCTTCATTTAAAAAGCAAGTGGACCTATAAGGAGGATGATAACACTAGTGAGGTATATCTTTTTCAGAATAATCAGCATTTTTTAGAGTCTTTGTCCAAGGAGAAAGTTCAGAAGTGTCAGGAAAGAAGGAGGAATGGAGACAGGAAAAACATGGTAAAAAGTGGGATAGCTGACATTACACTGCGGGGACCACAATGCAGGAAATGAAATGACAGATGTACTGAGTGTTGAATATAAACTGATGATATGCTCTGTAAACCTTCGCCCAATTTACAACAAAATGTTTTCATTGCAATGAAAATATGTACTCAGAGGTCTGAAAGATTTATTTAGAATAATAATTTGGAGACCATTACTGTGAAAACTAAAGGCAAAGGCAAAATCTGGGCACTGGTGGTCATAGGTAACCAGACTGCGGGGCGCCAGTAGCCCAAAGATAAGCAGCTAAAAAGGAGGCTTGCAATTGAGAGCTATTGCCCCACCTTCGTTTGAGTCTACTGTCCGGTCATACTGTTAGTGACCACAGAGCTAGCAGTGGAGACAAATGCCTGCACCAATCTAGCTCTTCTTCCACCGATCCACACCGCCCTACAGGGCTATCTCTCTGGGCTTCCTCTGAATCGAGGACAAGAACAGTTAGCTCTGATAAAATGGCCCTGCTCAAAACTCATCTTCAATTCAAAGAAGCAGCCATCTAAGAGAGGAGCCAACTAAGTCCACACGGAAGAAACACACCAGCTTGTATGATCCAAAGATGACAATAGCAAATTTTAAATATGATGAAAGGAAAAACATCAGGGCTAAAATGATGAACTCCCAATGTGCGGAAGGCTCTGGAGGACTATGGGATTATGGAGGACTATGGGAACCCAAAACCCATCTGCAGAGATCAAGTCAGATTCCCCTGCTGGCAGATCCCCTCAAGGCACAGGCGCGGGTCTCGAACTGTTGAGCTTTCTAGCTGGTGAAGCACAAAGGGGCAGAAGCATAGAGACAATAATTGATATAAGGGTTGATCGGGGACTCTAGGGGTGGGGTGGGGTGTAGAGAGGGTGAGGGACAAACAATGTATGCAGGAGCGGGAGGGGACACTAGAACTGGATGTGTTGCACACTCATTTTAAAAGCAATGTAATCATGCAAAAATGTTCTAAAATTGACTATAATGTTTGTACAATTCTTCTTTATATGATTGAGCTAAAACAGTGTATATGCTGATTGTGTACCAATAAAACTGTAAAAAAAAAAAAACCAACATCATCTTAGACTGAAACTGGGTTTCAGTCATGGGCTGCAACTCTTTACTGATAAAGCAAAAAAGCCCAACTCAAAGTCATCAAGTCAGTTCTGACTCACAGGGATTCTGTGGGCAGAGTGACTTCTTTGGGGGTTGCCGTCAGCAGTCTGAAACCATCAGCCGCTCTCCGAAAGGAAAGCCAGGCTTCCTGCTCCTGTGAACAGTGACGGTGTTGGGAACTCACGGGGACAGTTCTCCCCTCTCCTTTAGGGTGGCTGTGTGTTGGCATCGTCCCTATGGCAGTAGGTTGGAAATCTCGTGATGCTGGAAGAAGCTTATCTATAACAGATAAAGAGTCCTCAGTTAAAGAATCTATCTTGGCATATTTAATTCATCTGAAGGAATCATGAAAATAAGTTGGAAATATGAATAGACTCAGAACATCTTATTATTTTATTGAACAGTAAGAAACTTGTCCTTTTAAAATAAAACCGCTCAATCCATTTATATTCAAAGATCCTCCCAAGACCATATTCACAACTCTACTCTAACTTCTAGAATAAAATACAGGCAAATAATGAAATAATTCTTAAATAAGTCCTTCACTCCAAATAAAATACTTCTGCAAATCTTTCCTGAAGTCATTTATTACAACAGTCTTATTTGTGCTGAGAGCCTCTGAGGATGAGTCTTCATCCAATTTGTGCTGGAAAGAAAAAAATATGAGAATGAATCCCAAAGCTGACAAGCTTCTTGTTGAAAATTGACTCTTCGATTACAAACCTCTTCAGAAATTATTTTCCCCTTTAAATATAAAACCCATCTGAATAGTTATGTCTACTGTTAAATCATCTACTTTTCTCCTGGCTGCTCAGTTTTGATCACTTGTAAATCCTTAATGACCATTGTCTAGATTTTTTTATGCTTCTTACCATCTATATCATTATAATTATTAACAATAGACTTATGATATATCTAGTATTTGAAAATATTATATCGTTAAACCTTTATTCTAACAATTTTAAACAAAATTAATATTGTATTCATTTCTCTAACAGGATGATAAATATAGGTAAGGGAGATGACTCATAGTAAAAGTTATTCTTAGAAAAATATATAAATATTTCCTTCACACCTACCCCACTGGACAAAATGCTTCCCACTCTACCTCTGAGGTGACAGTCTTCCAAGCTTTGGATGGAGTGAACGTTTGCCTTCTGCCATGGACGCATCCCTCAAGTCCATGGAAAGTGGGGACAGTGTTCCCCAGCCTTGGAAACCATCCTTAACCCAAGACTGGTACTCAAATTCTCATAAGTCCAAACATCCCAATTCTTTCAGGGGTTTCCTGCAAGTTTTGTTTTGACTCTTTCCAAAAGGCAGGGGACCCCACACTTAAGGTCTTCTGAAACGATCACAAGAAACAGCTAAATATCACAACCCCAGGCACCCACCGTCACCTTCCCCTTTTTCTGCCTATTCCTCCATCCTGCATGCCAACATAAGGGTACAGCTGAAGGTGGCACAGCAAGAGAACACCCAGGGCCACCATGGTCTTAAGCTTTGGTCAGTTACTCCTGGACTTTGACTAACCTGCCTCCACAGGGACATGATCTAAATGGTCTTTGGAGTTCTTTAGTGTTCATAGACACACACTTAACAAATGTACATATTCAGCATTCAAATGATCAACCAATATCTAAGTGTGTACAGCCATATACATTTTACAGATTGCAAGTAGCCCTTTTTTTTTTGCTGGAAATGCTGGAGCTGGAAATGCATTTGTTCTCCAAAAATCACATGTCCACAGTCATTCCTAAAAGTTGCCTTTGTATTGAGTCATCATTAAAGTAAAGCCTTCACTTGGAAATCCTGCCAGTATCAGCGTGGGTTTAGCCATTTTGTGACTGAAGTCTTGGCCGTTTTCTCTTTCACAGATTTCTTGCTCACAGTGTTTCCATCTCCAGATGCCATATCGGGCTCTGAAACTAGAAGAGACGCACGTCAGGTTCAAGTGCTGATCAAGCTCTACAATCCAACAAAGCTGCACAACAAAATTCACCCCTCCATCTGATTTCTCTTCATATAGCTGCCACCCCCCGACTTTGTCTTACACATGTCTTTTGTTAACCTCTGTCCACCACTAGAATAGCCACTCCAGGAAGGCCAACATTTTATTGTATCCACAGTGAGATTGCCAGCACCTGTAACATCACCAGGAACATAGAAGGTGTTTCATGAATGTTCCTTGAATGAACAAATGATGTAAGACTAGACATGCGAACTGAGACAGAGAAAGGGTTAGCTTATTGAGGGAGCTCCGAAAGGCAGGCAGATGGAAGATCCAAGGGCAGGACTATTATAAAGACAGTTCTTATCTCTACACACAATTTTGCATTGCATAGAGGTTTATGTTTCCTGCAGCACCCCCTACCCCTAAAATGAAATGCTCTGCTTCCATGAACAGTGAGGTGTGCTTGTCTCTGGTAGGGTCCATCCTAAAGTGAGGTGCTGTCTGAAGGATAGGAATGCATAAAAATTCACCAAACATTCCAGAACATCCCAAGGGGAGCCCACCATCCTGGAATGTTGAAGCTAGCAATTAGATAGTTGAAGGAAGTAACCTCACATAGTCAGGGTATGGAAGGGGCCTCCAGGAATTCGCACTGGAGTAAGGCTCAGTCCCTTTACCTGCTCACAGGTTCTCAAGCAGGTCTGTGCCGAGGTGCTGTGAGGGCTATGGCAAGTGGGAGGCCCCTAGGCCCCTCCTGTAAATTCAGCAAAAAAAAAAAAAAAAAGCAAGCAGAAGTACCCAGAGAGGGAGGTAGTGGGATGTGTCTCAGTGACTTCTTCAGGCTATTCTGTTGGAGACCTGGCCACGGTTTGTCAAGATTAGGTGACTGTGATCACCTTTTGGTGCTGATGACAAGAAACGCCACAGTGCAGAGAATGGAGGAAGCCTACCGTCTTTCCATGCATTTCTAAGGAGGTTTTTGGCTGCTAAATTCCAAGAAGAAACATGATTCCATCCAGAAATAAAAATGTAGTGGTGTGAATTGGTCTGCTCAAGGCTAAGTCAGTAGTTCGAACCCATCAATCCCTCTGTGGGAAAAAGACGGACTTTGCACTTCTGTAAAGAGTTACTGTCTCAGAAACTCATGGAACAATTCTACCCAGTCCTAGATCATCACTACGAATTGGCAGGGACTCAATGGCAGGAGGTTTGGTTTTGTGGTGCTTTTTGTGGTTGGGGCCAGCAAATGAGAGCAGGTTACAGACAGAAGGAAAGAGAGTAGGCCAGGAGGACAGGCTGCTTGGCACACGCAGCTGGAGGGACAAAGAGGGGTTTCCGTCCTGGAGATTTAGTTCAGAGGTGGGTGAGTGGCTCCCAAACATCAACACAGACTCACAGTGAATTCAACATTTCCTCTTTGTGGGAAAGGCTTACACTCAAACTTAAGTGAGTGACAGAGCAATGTCTGAACCATCCCCTCCAAGGACATGTTGGCTGGGGGTTAGAGATCACAAAACCGGACAAAAAGAAGCCGAGAGGGTTTGAAGCAGATAGGGAAATGGAGACAATAGCTTTCAAGTCGGAAATAAGAGTGCTTATAACCACTCAAGAATATTCCAGGTCTCAGAAAACAGAGTGATGCATGGAGGGGACTGCTAATGAAAAAAAAAATCAATGGTTCACAACCATTGGAAGAGGAGGGAGGACACTTGCTTCCAGGCTGACTTAGACCTAAGGATGGTGAGACTTATCTCCTTGCACTTTATCAGGAGAGAAGGTGTAGTGGTGATGCACTGCTCTCGGTGAAGTAGAGCGACAACGAAAAAGAGGACGACCCTCCAAGCGGAGGACGGACACAGTGGCTGCAACAATGCGCTCAAACCTAAACAATTGATTGTGAGGATGGTCCAGGTGAAGAGTGCTTTGTTCCGCTGTACATGGAGCATCTTTAAGGCAGAGCTGACTTGTTAGCACTGAACAAAGCCCTGGGGGAAGTTTTTCTCGGCCGCATGGGGCCACTATGGGTCGTGGTTGACTTCACCGCAGTGGGTTGGGAGCCCAGAGAATGGGGAGCAACTGCTTATGAGCCTGGGGTTTTACTGTAAGGTGATGAGAATGAGCTGGAATTGAATAGAAGTGGCGACGCATAGCACTGTGTGCATATTTAATGCTACCCATGTGATGCAATAGCTGATTCTGTTGCACGTATTTAACTACAACAATTGAAAAATAAGATAATTCCAGGTTATATGATAGTCAGTGTTTATCCACTTCATTTTTCAATGACTCTAGAGACAAATTATCAGTATTTCAAGTGTTTGTAATGTCTCCATTGCCCAATCAAGCAGTCATAATGATAACCACCTAATAGATTAAAAAGAGGTTTTCCATTGACATTAATGTTTAAGTGCACAAATCCCACTGCCATCAAGTTGATTCCAACTCATCATCAACAACAATAACATCTCATTGCCATTAAGTCGTGGATTCCTAAGGCTGCAATTATTTTAAATTAAATACCTTTATTGGGGGCTCTTACCTCTCTTATCACAATGCATGCATTCATCCATTGTGTCAAGTAGATTTGCACATGTGCTGCCATCATCATTTTCAAAGCATTTTCTTTCTACTTGAGCCCATGATATCGGCTCCCCATTTTCCCCCACCTTCCACTGCCCACCCTTGCTCATGAACCCTTGATAAGTTATAGATTATTATTATCATATCATACATCACCCTCTGTCACCCCTCACCCACTTTTCTGCTGCTTGTCCCTGTGGGAGGGGGTTATATGTTGATACTTGTGATCTATTCCCCTTTTCTCCCTTCACCTTCTTCTTAGCCTCCTGGTATCTCTATTCTCATTGTTGGCCCTGAGGCCAATCTGTCCTGGATTCCCTGTGTTGCAGGCTCTTATCTGTAGCTGTATGCATGTTCCTATCTAATCTGATTTGCAAGGTAGAATTGAGGTTATGACAGTGGAGGGGGTGGGGGGGAAGGAGGAAAGATTAAGGAACTAGCGCAGCAGTTCTTAACCTGTGGGTCATAACTCCTTGGGGGTCAAATGATTCTTTCACAGGGGTCGCCTAAGACCATCAGAAAACACGTATTTCTGATGTTCTTAAGAACCCACACACCGTGCTTCTATCAATCTCTAGGCGAGTTCGCCCGCAAAGAGTACCCCTTGTAAAAACTGGTACTCATGCTACAGCATGCTTCAAGACTAAATTTCATTACTTTGTGATTAGAAATAAATATTTCACAATATAGAATTGCAAACTGTTTTAGAATTAATCATTATGCTTTAATTATGTTCAACTTGTAACAATGAAAACACAGCCCACAGAACAGCTGGTGGGTTTCAATCACTAACCTTGCAGTTAGCAGCCCCATCCACAACCCTCCGCCACAGCCTGCTTCTAAAGAGTTCTCTTAAACACACACTGTCTCCCCTTCCTTTGAATATGCTTAGTTGTATGTTTAGTGTGGCAAGGAGATAAAGTTGGGGAATATCAGCCAACTCTTTTACGTCTGAAATGGTGAGTTACAACAGATCGAATTTAAAACAATTTTTAAAAGCCTCTAACGTGAATTAGGATAATCAGTCATTGATATATGAGACCCCTCCAAAAAAAGTGCATCTGTTCCTGCCCTCTCAGCCCGCACTATGCGCAAACCTGGCTGGTGAGATTAGAGTAGTGTGATTAGAGGTCAGAGGAATCAGACAAGTTCTCATCATCTGGTCCTCAACAACACAGGAACTCAAAGATAGTGAATTCAAAGGAGTTTCACTTGTCCCAAATTCTGATCTCTACAAAATGCTGTGCTGAAGGTTTTGCTTCTGTGTGCTTCTCTGTGATAAGCTGAACTAAGCCACAAGGTCACAAGAATGCCATCCCTGCCTTGAGTCGTTTGTTTCCAGTGGTTCCTGCAGGGACAGTTGCAGTCAGAGACCTAGTGACTCCTCACAAGACTCCTACACATATGTTTTTGACCATGTTAGCAATGCTTGCTATGACATCTGAAGTAGGTGCAGATCACTCTTATTGGGCTTGCCTTCCTCATCATTATTACAAATTGCTGACTGGCATTTGCCATGACCCCCGTGGTTTTCACCAATGACACCCAAGCGACTCCAGAATCCTGGGGAGATGGGAACAGTCACTTCCCCAATGAGCCAGGAAGTGCTCTGAACTTTGCTTTGGATTATTCCTCTTATCCATTGTGTGTGGGATATGTAAAATGTTTTCTTAAAACTATAATGCAAGTCCGGGTATCTTGGTTATCTAGCAATTGGCCTATCCATTGATTTTTCTCCTCAGTAGGAATTATTTTTGCTGAGTACAAAAAAAGTCCTACAGAACTTGGTAAGAAGGATACTGAATTTTGTGAAATTTTCACTTATCGTAAAATCATACAGAGAGAATTGTGTTGTTACACTGTCAAGAGCCATGTGGGAAATTATTGTTCATAATTCTGTCACAATTGTCGAGTGGAGTCACTATGGGAAATTTTTGACAAACCCTTCTGAGGATGTAAATGCAACTTTCTGTGATTATGTATATGATCCTATGTGAAATCATGCAGGATCTTCTTCTTGGACTCACACTTAAAAACTGATAGGGGTAGGCTAGACCTGCCTCAACCTCGAGAGAAGGTTGATAGAAATAAAAGTTTCTATCTAGTGGACCTGAACAAGAGGACTTGTGGAATGTGCCATTAACTACACATCCTATTTCTTATATTAGAGAATTTGGAGGTATAAAGTGCTCATATTCCATATATAATGTTACACTTAATGAAACTTGCTATTAACTGCCTTGTGATTGCTATTCAACATTTAAATATTAACTTGTTAAGGAGAATTGACTTTAGCAATTGACTTTAGTAATTTTAGATTGTACACTTGCATTAAAACTTTTATGCAGGTGAATTTAAACAATAAAATTTTATCGTATTAAAAAGTGTTGTTTGTTAATACTAGCAGCTGCTGTCACTAGCTGTTGCTTTAAACGGGCTATTTTTGATTGAATGGTGCTTTATTACACTGGTCCATCATTCAATCACATAACAAAATATATGTGTCCCACCATCTTACAAGCCATATAATTCTCACATTCTAATCACTTGCTGAATACACAAGGACTAACAAGAAGCGTATGGGGTCTTTATGGCAATCACATTTGCTTCCCAAATTTCAGCCTGCTATAGGCCCTTTCATCCTCCAGTAAAAAGCACACTTGGAATGATTCCATTTAAGTGTTTCTACTGGGTTTAAGAAGTAAAAGGCAAAGAGGGAAAAACAGTGTTCTATATTTTCTCACTTGGCTCTTAAACCTTATCCAATAAATGCCTCTGAGTATTTTTTCTATGTGCAGTTGGGGGAGAAATCACTGTGTCTGCTGAGTATATAAAACAGAACACTGAAGAATTTAAAGAACTTCATGTACCTTTGGTTATTTTCTGATGACAGTTTCTTGATGAATTAATCATATTTATCCCCTATAAGAACATACAGGCGTCAGGCATTTGTATTAAGAGTTTATTTAAAGGATCTTTTTTAAAGCAGCAACAGCCACCAAACACAATAACCACCCATCTTTCCCCCTGGGTAGAAGAGAGACAACAAAAGCAAGTCAGCCTCTTAGTCTACTCATAAGGAGCTCTGGTGGAGCAGTGACTTAGCTGCCAACCAAAAGGTCGGGAGTTTGAACCTAGCCGGTGCCTCTGAGATAGAAAGGCTTGGAAATATACCCAGAAGAGTATAGTGTGGAAAGTCCTGGAGGGGCAGCTGTACTGCCCCATGGGCCATGGTGAGTAAAACATTGACTTGATGGCATCTGACAGCAATTGTATTCACTGATAGGCTTCAAGGCTAGATTCCACTCTTACCTGTGTGAGAAAAAAAGTTCGTGCTGTAAGTCTTGATTTCCGGGAATTGGAAGAAGGGATATCTGAGGCACTTGCCAGTCACTCTGTCACATATGCCCGATTGACAGCGGCAGGTCTCTTTGCAGTCAACCCCGAAGGTGCCGTAGGGGCAGTCTGAGGGCAAGGAAAGGGTTAAGAGAGCAGGCTGGTGTGTGTAACCCCCCACCCTCACAGCCCTGCCAGCACAGCCTGGAGATGTGACTGCTTCTCAAGCTTCTCACCTGAAATGTAAAGCCTGCCTCTCTGGAAACTCAAGCTTTGAAACTTTAAGGCAAAAAGATAAACTCTTGGGACACTTCAAACACGGAGACCAGATAACAAACGGAAGGCTCTGCGGTAATGTCTCCTGGCAAAGTGTAGTCAAAGACAATGACCCAGCGCCAGTCTGCTTGGCCCAATTGTCACTCTCTTTTCTGCCTAAATACCCATCAGCGGGTTCTTATAGGTTACTGCAGCAACAGGACAGCGAAAATGGGAAATTAAATGGAGGAATCTGCCAGCTCCTCAAAGAGCCTTTAAATTCAGTTTTGAAACTAGTCAAGGCGAAGAGCGCATCACCTTTCCAATTAATTGCATGACATGATCAATTCTAAGCCACTACCCTAGTGGTTAGGAGAAGCCACTAGTAAAGCCCTGCTCAAAGTTAAGATGCACTATACTAGGTGAACAAGAAAGGTGTGCAGTCACTATGCAGTTATCCCAAACTAGAAACCTTTAGAGTTCCAGTGTTCTCATGCTTGGGCTAAAACATATGATATTCAAATAAAGAGGGCAAATTTCGTCTACTTAGACTGCATGATTGTATGGCATAAACCGCCTCTCCAATGTCTCTGAGTCTCACGATGAGTAGATGCAGGACGTTTGTTTCTCTTGGCATGAAAGCACCATTGTGAGTAAAGAGATGAAGCTGTAAGGTGTCAGAGTCTTTGGCAATCTGTTATTCAACTGCGTGCTCCAGGCAGACACTAAAGCAATGTGTTTTTCAAGAGATCTAGGGCATCCCTTTTCCTGAACCCTTCAGATTGCAGACGAGTCACAAGGCTAGCATTTCCCTCGCTGTGGAGAACACTCATCCTTAAGGCTTCCAAGGGACCTTGAGAGAGCATCTCGTGGAAAAGCACACAGGATTGGAATTGGTCTAGCTCTTCAAGCCTGGTCGCCACGTCACCAACAAAACTAAATTCCACTCCCTCAGCTGTGCTCATCTTGGGTCCCCTGAACCGTGCTAGGCACATAATAAGTGTTCAATAAGGAAATGTTGACTGGTTGGCAGAGATGTGGGCGATGCCTTGCCAAACACCGGCATATTTAGAAAGTACTGGGCTGTGCCGTTGAGGTGTACGGTTTCCATGTGGGTGTTCAGTAAGAAAAAATAAAAATAAAAGCTGACGAAAGGTGTTGGCCTCCAGCGAAACCTAAGCTCTCCATCTAGAGCTGCTGAGGCTGACACAGCCTTATCCTGTCTAGCAGAGAGGGGGACATTCAGAGTCCAGCTCAGAGGCCGGCTGACGGAGATGGGGAAAGAGCAAACCTAGTTCCCTCTTATAATAGATTTCAGAAGCTGCTATCACAGCCCATCCCTGAGTGTCAGACTGAGAAGACTCCAGATGCCTCACAACGTGTTCCCTTACTCAGAGTGGGGGTTCGTTTACAAGGTCTTTTCTTATGCCAAGAGAAAAGACAGGGGGCTGCATATTTTTGCTAGACCATCAGTATAATTGTGTTGACCACTTCCTCCCTCCTTTCCATACTCGAAAGACTGTTTTCTTGGCTGATAAGTCCTGCAATTTACAGAAACGCTAGATCCTCGTTGATTTAAAAAATACATATGTGTACATGTACCCCAAGAAGTGTTTCATCAGGATTCTATCTTTTGTTAAAACCAAAGCTATAATCTGCCGACTAACCCCACCCCACTGTGATTGTGTCCTTTTGGACTCGTCAGGACTCTGTAGGGCGATAGAGAACTTCCCCCTGGGTCCCTGAAGTGGTGAATGTGTCCAGAAGCAGACAGCCTCCTCTTTCTCCCTTGGAGCACTGGCAGGGACCAACTGTTGAAGCTAACTGCCTGGTATATAATCTATTATACTCCCTGTGCTCGTTTGTGGACAAAAAGTGGTTAATATATGCATATTCATCTAAAGATAGGAGAGATATTGGAATTAGCTCAATGATGGATGATTGCCATATATGAGATTCTACATGACCAAATACATAAAATTTGGAATTATTTTTCTAAATTTCCCAATCCCCTTGAGTCCTTTTCAAAGTTGCTTTGTCTTGTAAAAACTGATGAATGGGAGCAGTGTTGCATCTTAATGAAAGCACTTAATGGTGAGACTAATAGGAATTTCAAAAAGTTCATGGGGAGATTCCACTATCTCTTCACTCCATTGTTCCATAAAACTTTTGAAATGCTTCCATGAATTTTTGAAAGGCAGAGCAATTTAAAAATCACCATTCTCAAAATAAAAAAAATCACCATTCTCTTCATCCTAAACCTTTGAAGCTAAGCGTCCCAAATGAAATTAAATTTTACTATTGCAGAGTCACATTTTTTAGTTACAAACTTTAATATCATGAAGTTTGTTCAAAGCTTGCTAAGACTGCCATCCTGCTTTACAGACCTGGGATTCTTATTTTCCCTCCTGGTTATAATTTCACTGGCTTTACGCCCTCTCCTTTTATTTTCCCGATGGCTCATACCTTGAGTGAGTGGAATGAGGTCTGTTTTCAAGATCCTTGCAAGATACCGTCCACCAAGAATGTGAGTGGTGTGAGTGATTTGCCAGCAGGGTCTTAAGTCTTAAAAGCAGGGGTCTTACTTCTTAAAAGTTCGTTAAAGTCCATCAGCCCACCTCAGAAACATTTACCCTTGAGTCATGCTTTCTTTTCATGATCAAAGAATCACCAGAAGAACCGGCCCAAGAGGTTATCTGGTGGAGACCTTTTTACTCATCCCTCAAGCAGAGGAGATAGCTCCTCCACTGGCCCTGACAGATCACCTGTCAATAAGTTTCCCGAAAAGGAGGCAGCACCAGGAGCCCATTGCAAGTTCCCCCTGGGATTCTCCTCCACGTCTGTCCAGAGTGACATGCTCTTATTCTTCTCCGTGCTTCCCTGCGCTCTGGTTTATCCTGCTACCCACCCAGAGCAGCCCCTCTCCTCTCTGTGCCGCTGACACCACCTGTGTGAGGGCAACAGCCCAAGGACCTCCCCCACCACCCCCACCCCCACCCCCACCCCAATTTAGGAAGAAAGCCCCCTTTTGGCCTCCCCAAGCTGCTTCAAAGCCCTTCCGCTTGGTCCCGAGCTGGAAGAAGCAAAGCATCACTCCTTACCTCTGCAGATGCCATACTCCTCTCCAAAAACATCCTCCTGGTTAGTAAACTGGCACCTTAGCCCCGGGCCACACTTGACGCCGTCCATGCCCGCCACGGTCCGGTAGCAAGTTTCCCCGGGGCCGGCGGCACACACGCGGCAGCAGCCGCAGTCGTCGAGCACCGTCCTCCGGCAGCGCAGGCTGTGGCACAAGGTGCTGTCGCAGTGCTCGGGGCAGTCCACCGCGTAGTTGGTGCTCCGGGCCGCGGCCAGGTGCGCGGCTCCCAGGAGGGCGGCCAGCAGCCAGAGGCCCTTCATGGCTCCCTGTCGCCTGGGGCTAGGGCTTCGCAGCTGGGAGGCGGCCGTCTAAGCTGCCCCAGGGGGAGCTGGACCTGCGTCTGCACGCTTGTGGCTTTTATACTGGCTCGGGGCGCGAAGGCTTCCCGTCATCAATTTCCTCCATCCAGAGGCAGCAAGGCTGTCCTTCGGCCAGCCTCTCGCTTGTTTGAGTTTATGAAATCCAGGATGACGGCTGGATTAACACGCCGCTGCCATCCAGGAATTGAAAAGCTCAAGCTGATGTCATGTGTTATGTTTAGATGGTTGTTTTGCACGGGGACTGAAAAACTCTCTCACATCCGTCTCTAGGGCTCCAGGACGTCTGTGGCCGGGGGGGAGCCTAGGAGTTTGCAGACCCTCCTCCAGGACAGGAATCGCTCTGACATCAGAATGCCACATGGGTCGTCACTTTATCTCCGACCTCTGAGATAAAGGGGAGGAAAACGACATGGACGGGAATCATCCGGGCCAACAAAGTGCCTTGGGAGAGAAAATAAACAAGCATTGAGTATTTCCCCCTCAACACATAGCTAGGAGGGCCTTTCGAAGAAGGTCAGACAGCTCCTTTTTGATCCTTTGAAAAAAGAAAATATTTTGAGAGGGATTTTCTTTGTAGGGTCCTCTTTTCCTCCCTCCAACATTACTTCTAAAGTGTGGGTGACAGGTAGCTGGATCTGCTAATATGTGGGAACACCTCTGAGAGTCTCCTTTAAAATGAATACCAAAAAACAAAAAGGCACAAAAGAGGTAAGATCCAGCTGGCACCGTCTGTTCCTGGGTTACTCAACTCTGGTAAGACTTATCAGCTGCATTTCTCCTGACCCCAAACTCCCTGGGGAGGAAGCTCATCCATCACCCAGTCATCTTGTCCAGTGATTGAGCCTACGGGGGCCCCTTCCCCTCACCTCCTGGCATCTCGGAGAGGCCAAACTGAAAACCCACCCAGCCAGGCAGTCAGCCCAGGGAAACAAAGCAGCCAGCAGGGAAATGAAACACGGCCCAGAGAGACCGGTCCCAGGATAGGGAAACCAGTACCCATCAGGAAACCAAGAAGTCACAGGACCTGGGTCCCTGCTTGAAAAGACGAGTCACCCTCTTAATATATCACCTGAGCCAGACCCTGATGGATTCGGTGGCAACGAGGACCATGAGAAAGAGGAGAGCGGGGAGTCCGTCCTCAGACCAGCCACACATTGCAGGCCAGTCCTCTCCACTTTGGATCAAAATAGACACCAATCCTGAAGGGAGAGGACCCATGCCATTTAATCAATAAACCACCCAGGAAAGGTGGTGACTCAGAGTCTATCACAAAGGACTTGTGGACAAGCTACAGGACTCCTCTCAGCCTCAGCTTCCTCTTTGGGAGATTAGCTGTGCCCGGCAACTGTCCTCTCAAAGCCTTGTTGCCTCTAGAACAGTGGTTCCCAACCTTCCTAATGCCCGACAATTAGGACTGTTCCTCATGTTATGGTGACACACACACACACACGCACACACACACACACACACACACACACACACACACACCCCAACAGCCATAAATTATTTCATTGTTACTTCATAACTGTCAATTTGGTACTGTTATGAATCAGGCAACCCCTATCAAAGGAGGGGGTTCCTACCCCCAAAGGGGTTACAACTCAGAGATTGTGAACCGCTGCTCTAGAAGATGAGACAGAAGTCACTGGATGTGACTTGATGGGTGAGTGGCCATCAACAGTGACAACTTAAGGAGGTTGGAGGGAACAGAATCTAGACTGTAGAGAATTCAGGGATGGGAAATAAAAGAAAGAGCTTCGACCTTTAAATGTCCCGTACTTGCCACAACCATCCACCCTGCAATTTCTCCTCCTCGTCCTCGTCCTCCTCCTCCTCCTCCTCTTCCTCCTCCTCCTCCTCCTCCTCCTCCTCCTCCTCCTCCTTCTTCTTCTTCTTCTTCTTCTTCTTCTTCTTCTTCTTCTTCTTCTTCTTCTTCTTCTTCTTCTTCTTCCAGCAGCCCAGATACACCAATGCGTTATGATCATCCTGAGGAGCATTGACTATGCATGCACCTTGTATGTTCAAAGTGCTGTTCTGAAGCATTGTCTGTGTTGGCTTACTTGTACCTCACCACAACCTTGTGGAGTAAATATTATAATTGTGCTTATTTCACAAATGTGACTGAGTCCAGAAGAAGTAAAATAACTTCTCCAAGGTTCACTTGATATCAGAGATTGAATGGAATCATTTGACTGTCATGTCAAAGTTACATTGTTTATTGCTTAGTAAAGGCCACTGTGGTTCATTATAAATACAATAGCCTCATTCACACTTGGGAAGGTCTCTTATTCCAGGGTGGAACATCACTTGCTTAACTGGTAGTTCATAAGAATTTTTTTTAAAGCCAAACTCATTGCTGTTTAGTAGATGCTGACTGATATTGACCCCACAGGACAGATTAGAGCTCTTCTTGTGAGTTTCTGAGATTATAAATCTTGACAGGAATAGGAAACCTCATCCTTCTGCTCAGAGTGCCTGCTGGTTTTAAACAGCTAACCTTGTGGTTTGCAGTCCAATGCAGTTGCAGCCCGCGATACCACTAAGGGTCCTTGTTCATTAGCATAGTGGTCAATAATAATATCTGGCCTTTGAAGAGAACTTACTGTGTGCCAAACACCATTTTGTGGGGGTGGTTACATTTAATCTATGTGATATTCAAAACAAGAGCTAAGTACTAATGTTATCTCCATTTTAAAGAGGAGAAAACTGAAACCTAAAGATATTAAGTCACTTGTTGTCCAGAGGACAGAATGAACAAAAGCCAGAATTCCAACCCTCAGACTATTGAGTACAGAGCTCAGACTGCAGGTTACAAAATCAAACGAATACAGGTGCTAAACAGGTGACACTGTGAGTACAGTGAGCCACAGGGAATGCAGTAGAAGGGGGGGGGGGATTTTGTCCGCCTGAAAAATGCATGCCTTCACTAGAGAACCTCTTTAAGATCTAACAGGTTACACTGGAAGATGAGCCCATTGAGTGCAATCTTTTAAAAAGAGAAACAGGAATTTAGATAATTTCAGTATGATCCCTACTTGGAGCGTGTTGTCTGGAGAAGCACATCGTGCTTGATAAAGAAGATCCACAGCCTGTGAAGAATGCTGATGACATGGACTGATGGGGTAGCTGCAATAAAGACTGGCTCCAACAGCAAGGGTCGTCATGATGACTCAGCACTATGTCACTGTGCTGCACATGGAGTTTCTGTGAGTCAGAACTGACCCGAAGGTGCCTAACGGCAGCAATAACTATTCCTCTAAGTTGGAAAGCACTCTGTGGGCACTCATTTCCTGAATGCCGGTTTGCTTGCGCTATAAATTTTAACATGAGATAATTACCAGTTTTCTCTGATGATAAATTTTGGATTCTGACTGTGCCAGAGTCTATCTCTGCCCTATCAATCCCTAGCTAAAGAACTTTGGGATTTAGTTTCATGCCTCTAATGGGAACATAGTTCATTATCTTCAAGGTGATAAGTCTTGTCTTCTTCACGGAGCTCTTGTGAGGACAAAATAAGATAATATTCAGAAACTGTCTATCAAAGAGTACACGTGCAACATATGATAGCTAGTCTTCATTTTTAAGATACTCCCATAACCACTACAGAGTTGGCAGTGAATAAACAAAAACAATAAAAGGGTGAGAGGCTTCTGATGTACTGTGAAAATTTAAGGAAGAAAGTAAAGGATAATAAAGGTGTCCGAATGTCAAAATCACACTTCATGAGGGGAGGCAGGCTCAGAGGATATCCACTGTCTGCATTCCAAACATCACTAGTTCCTTTGGTAAATACCAACTCAACACACAAGCAATATCAGCCAAGGAGCACCAACTCCAAATACTAAATGGAGACACAATATGCAGGAGAGAGGGGAAAATTCAAGTGCACCCATAGTGAAGATCCCTCACAGCTTAGTGCCTCGTTTTTGCTATTATTTATAGGTGCCATTGAGTCCGTTCTGAGCCATAGGGACACTTTTCACAACAGAGCAAACCACAGCCTGGTCCTTTGAAATCCTCACACTTGCTCTTATGCCAGAGCCCATTGTCACGGCCTCTGTGTCAATCGTATCCTGGAGGGGCTCCCTCTTTTTCACTGACCTTCCCCTTTACTGAGCATGGTGTCCGTCTCCAAGGGTTGGTCTCTCCTGACAACATGTCTAAATTGTGTCAGACACAGGCTTGCCCTCTTTACCTGTGAGGAGCACTCTGGGTGTACTTCTTCCAAGACAGGTCAGCTTGTCCTGTTAGCAGACTATGGCCCTTTCCATATTCTCTGCCAGCACCACAATTCAAATGCATAGATTCCTCTTTGGTCTTCCTTACTCAACGTCCCATTTCCACATGCACAGGAGGCAAGGGAGATTGCCACGGTCAGGCACGCCTTAGTGTTCAAAGTAACGTTCTTGCTTTTTAGTTCTTTAAAGACGTCTCGAACAGCAGACTTTTGTACAGCAGATCGACTTATGTACTGCATACTCCTCTTGGTCTCTTGACAGCTGCTGCCATGGGCATGGATTGTGGATCCAAGCAAGACAAAATCCTGACAACTTCAACTTCTTCAACATTGGCCATGATGCTAACCTTTTGGTCCAGTTGTCAGAAGTTTGGTTCTGTTTACATTGGGTCATACTCCATACTAAAAGTTAGCATCTTAAAAGGAAGACTGGTGAAGATGCACAGGACTCGCCAGTGTCTTGTTCTTTTGCCTATAGGGTTGCTATGGGTCAGAATCGATGTGATGGTGCCTAACAGTAATCACAACATGCCTGTGGCTATCATTCCATGTGTTAGTTCTGGTAGACTAGAGGGACAAATTCATAAACACGCATATGGATATAAGAGAAAGATTTATATACAGGAGGAATGGAACATTGAGAAAACATCCCAACCCACTCCAGCCCAAGGTCATAAGTCTGATATTAAGTCATAAGTCTGATATCAGGTCATAAGTCTGAACCAGTCTATAAAGTCTCCTTCTGACTCACAAAGCACGTGTAATGACACCAGGAAAATCACAGGCCAGTGGGTGCGTGCATAGTCTTGTTAGTCCAGCGGCAGTAGAAGCATCCCAGTGCTGGCAGGGTCTCCCCATGGCTCCTTACTTCCAGGGCTCAGGGTCCATCAACAGCATCCAGTGGTGGTAGAAGCACTCAACATTGGTAGGGGTCTCTCCATGGCCTCCCAAGCATCTCAGCACTGGTAGAAGTCTCCACGTGGCTTCTTCAGTCCCAGAGATTTGGTCCCATCAGGATAAACCCATGTGCCTTCTCCTCTGGCTCATCCAATCTCCAGTACTGAGTGTCTTTATCATGTTGCCGTGTTGTCTTGTCGATAGCCTGTCTCTAAGAGACTGAGTCAAGTCTCTCTCCTCCAATTGAAAAATACCACAAGACTTCCCAGAATTCTAAGGAGAAAGCCATGCCCACACAGAGGTATCATTGGCTATCTCCAGATTGACAGGTTGGCCTCCACCTCTACACTCCCAGTACTGAAATTGACACAGATCAGTGACTGCCACATTCCATTTTCAAGGGAGTTATGCTAATAATGTGGATTAAAGTGGGATGCATTTTGAGTCCCTACCTTACTAGAGGGTGTGAGTCAGTTCACCATGCTTTGTTTCTCCAGAGCTTTGGAGTGCAGAAGTCAAACCCACACCTCCATCCATCAAAGCTATCTGACCATGGGCCAAAGTAAGCAATTCCTGCATGCAAGTGTGAACATTTAGCTTTCAGCCTCTGGGTTCTGCTTCTGGTTTCTTGGGACTTAAGCTGTGCCTCTTACTTGAATTGTTTTCAACAGCTTCTGTAGCTTTGTGGATAAGGAAGACATATAAAAGACATTCAAAAGGACATCTGAATTTGGGATTTTGTGGTTGTGATAGGGATTATGTCAGCAAGACACTCCTGGGTAAGAGTTAGGGAGAGTCCCACCTATCAATTGGGTCATAGCCTGATGACACCTCCCAATGAGGTTTTGTGTATGTGTGTGTGTGTGTGTGTGTGTGAGAGAGAGAGAGAGAGAGAACACTAGAATCAGTTCCTCTTTGTCCCTTCTGTCAGAACTGCATCCTTAATCTCCAGTTGAGTGGTCTGTGGATCCAAGAAGCTGCTAGCAGACTATCAATGGTGGATTCATCTGACTGACTTCAAACCTGTGCATTCACCAGCCTGTGCTCTCTGCTGTCTCTGCTTCATCATCCTGATTCTTGTTCACCAGCTTCCGTAAGTCAGTGGGAGACTGACTTGAACTGGACTGGACTTACCTATTTCTACAACTGAGTTTAAGTCATTTCTTGATACAAATCTCTTTCTGTATACTGTCACCTACAAGGGTCACTGGTTTAGCTTCTCTAGAGAACCCCAGGTAACACAGAAGACAGCATCACCCACAACTCTACAGGCCATTTCCTTAAAGGTTAGAGGTTTGATGAGACATTGTGATGAGTTACAGAACCCTGAGGGTAAGGGGCGGCGTGGTGGTTGATAGCGGGGATAATGGAGTGGTACAGCAGTTTAGAAAACTGCTAGTCTCATTGAGACTAGTCTTGTGTTGATTGTTCTAAAAGAAGTTATTTTTCTGGGCAAAGGGAGAAAAGTCCTATATTACCTTAGAAAACTATTCTCAGACTGACAACTTCAAATTCCTCCCATTTGCCAACTTGAGTTGTATATAGGTGCTTCTATGTATATGCAGTTTACTCTTGGTATAAGTGAGGGGTCAGTTGTTAATGGGGAATGGACCTGCCTTCTCTAGTAAAGAGGTAGCCTTGAGATTTGCATGGAGATCTAGATGCCCCAGAGCTGGTGATCATCAATTCTGATCATTCTATGACCATGCCAGGAGAGGAGTAGTGCTTCCCAAGCGAGGAGCAAGACTCAGTCTTTAGACTCTAGTTCGCCAGAAAATAGAAACCTCTCATGAAGGTGAGCTGGTGGGATGAGACTGAAGGTGAAGACTTGTTACTCTTGTGTCTAGTCCCTGACCACACCAGGGAAGGAGCTGGTGCTTCCCCAATCATGTAATCCCAGAGCCCTGCAACCCCCAAATCTAGTTCTGTTTGACTGCTGTGCATGGGTCTAAAACAACCAGTGAGGGGTGTGGTGGGCAGAATCTATTCCTGTCTCTGTGTTTCTCCCAGGGGACTTTGTCAAACTTGGCGTCTGTGTTCTGGCTTACCATTTGCTCCATTTATAAGAGATCCAGAGTGGGAAGGGGCTTGGCAGGACAGTGGGGTGGCCACAGACTCCAACAGCAGGTGTAGATTGTCCTCACATTCCCAAGTCCTCTGCCAACAGTATCTCTAATCACCCACCACATGGGCTGGCTGGCCCGGACTTATGTGCATTACCCAAGCACCTCCTATGTACTCTCAGGTGCGTGCACACATAGGTTTGCAGAGAGAGATAACCAGTGGGATGACTCTTGGAGTCATCAGTATGCCACTGCACCTGTGGCTACTCAGCAAGCAATTGAATAGGGCACAGAATTACACAGGGACAGAAGAATAGCCATGCACATTTTGGGAGGTGTGTTGTTATATCATGAAGTTGTTATATCATGAGTTGTTATATCATGAAGGTGACCTGGTGGGATGAGACTGAAGGTGAAGACTTGTTACTCTTGTGCCTAGCCCCTGACCACACCAGGGAAGGAGCTGGTGCTTCCCCAATCATGCAACCTCAGAGCCCTGCAACCCCCAAATCTAGTTCTGTTTGACTGCTGTGCATGGGTCTAAAACAATCAGTGAGGGGTGTGGTGGGCAGAATCTATTCCTGTCTCTGTGAATATAAATGATATAACAACCCATAAATGAATTAGCAATATTTTTTCTAGTACACTGTAAGTTGCTCAGATATGTCTTTAAAGTCACAATCAAAAATAAGGCGTTGGCTTCCATTCATTCCTTGTGCAAAGGGTGTTGTGGGGGAAATGTGCCTTTTTTGTTCCACCTCACACAATTAGTTGGGGATCTCAGTGGCTATAACAACAAACCCTCCTGCTGAATCTTTCTGTATCCCACTCCCTTAAAATTAGGCAGAACAGATGACAGTGACTACACTGAAAAGCTCTTTTGGTTTCAGAAGGGCAGTGAGCTGGAAGGCTCCCCGTTCTTTGATCCTCCACAATTTTCCTGCCCCGTGAGTCCTTCTGACTCATTTCAGACAAAATCTTGCCATTTCCCTCCTTGGAAACTATGGGCCTGATATAAATAAGACTCAGGGCTGGCTGTCTCAACCTCCGGCCTCACGACTCCATTCTGCAAGTCACTGCCCCTCCAGCACCCTGGCCTTGCATTGACACTTCTTTTCCACATAATCATGTCTACCAAATCAATCCCTTTGTCAGTTGGCTGTAAATTCACTTTAAATTTTTATTTTATTTTACTGGGGTAAATATGAGCAGGCTCCAAACATTCATGAAAACAATGATGTGCTCTTTTAGTTACATTTTTCCAGGAACATTTTAATAACTCTACATAAAACATAAACAAACATATATGACCATTTGTATGTTTCTATAAAGCAAAACAAGTACACTGCCATTGAGTTAATGCCACCTCAAAGCTACCCTAATGGATGGGACAGAATGGTCTGCTGCTTTTTTTAAGGCTGTGACTCTCTACAGGTATAGAATTTCCCATCATTCTCCTGTGGAGCAGATGCTGGTTTTGAACCGCTGACTTTGTGGTTAGCAGTAAAACACATAACCTCTACACCACCAGGACTCCTTTAGGAATTCAGTAGCTATCCATAAGTGCTAAATCAGCAGGGAGGAAATGGGTTAGGGCATCACAGAGTCCCTGGGGTTTCAGGATTGAATGATGAATGGGAAAGAGAGGTTAAAGAGGTAGATGAAGGAGTCTTCCTGGCTCTGGCCACATTTGTCATCTTGATGGGCAGATTTGCCTGCAATCCGGTCTATTTCTGTTTTCCATGGAATTAACTTTTTAGTAACTTCCTAAATGATAGCTGCTACTGCTGTATAGCTAGCATAGACGAAGAGTTGGAAAAAGCAAAACTTTTAAAATACTACTGGGATAAAAGAAATTCTAAAATCCCCAGTTAACAAACATTTCTTAAATTTTGTTTCTTTAGCAGTTGAATCAACAAGTCTCCCTGGACCCCTGCTTAAATCAGACTCTGAGCGCTAAGCTCAGAGTGGGGGGTAGTTGATTTCCTAGGGCACAATTATTATTGCTTGGCCTGATTCTTCTCCAAGTCTCCCATGTTCAAGACTAAAGGCATTTGATATTTGTTTATTCTGATTATTCTAATAGCCCAAGCAGCGGGGGATGATCATAAGTGGAGGATAGAATTCATTTGCATCCTGAACTCTTCTAATTGAATGTAAAGTGGTGTGAGGTATGTTGTCCCTCAAAGAGGACATATGCCTTCTCTAGCAGGTTTCTGGGACTTTCCAACTGCAAGTGAGTACTCTGGAAGACCCAGATTGGACACTCGGAATTTTGTTGTTGTATGCATCTGTGTGGGCTTTAACCAATAAGGAAGAGGCCAGTCTAGCAAGTATGTCATTTATTCTATCAGTGGTTTCCTCGAAATTCTTCAAAACACCCTTCAGAGACCCCCTCATTGAATACGTACTCTTACTTTCCTGATTTCAGCAGTGAGTTTTGTCAGACATAGGAAACTTGAAGGGTAGTGAGCTAGTCTGGGTAGAGTAGGGAAACAAATTCATAGACACCCATATGGATATAAGGATAAGATTTACATACAAAAGGAATGGAACACTGAGAAAGCATCCCAACCCAGTCCAATTCAAAGTCATAAGTCCAATATTAGCGCATATGCCTGATACCAGTCTATGAAGTCTCCTTCCATGGGTGCAGAGTCCCAGCGCTGGCAGGGGTCTTCCCATGGCTTTTTGTTTCCAGGGCTCAGGATCCATGAACAGCATCCAGTGGTGGTAGAAGTAATTTAGCACTGGCAGGGATCTCCACATGGCTTCGCCAGCTTCAGAGGTCTGGTTCCATTAGGGAAAGGCCGTGTGGCTTCTCCTCTGGCTCCTTCAGCTCCTCAGACACTGCCGTCTTGTCTTGTCCATAGTTCATCATCTCTAAGACTAACTCCCCAAAACTGGGGAGATGGCTTCTCATCTCCACGAGGGAAATAGCGCGAGATTTCCCAGCAGTCTCAGGAGAAAGCCAGGCCCACACGAAGGCCTCATTGGCTACTCAATGGCTATCTCCAGATTAAGAGGCTAGACTCCACCCCTACATCTCAATCACGAAATTAACATAAGCACATGGTTGCCATAGGTAGTCTTTCATGGTCTTATTTGAAACTTCGTTATTTTAAATTAGTAAAATGAAGTTATTAACAGTTGTAAGTTATGGCAAAATAATAACAATAATAATATATAAATAATAATAACAGTTCCTAGGGGGTAGGATGGGGCAGAGAGGGAATAAAGGGGAGGAAATAGCAAAGAGTTCAAGAAGGAAGAAAATGTTTTGAAATTGATGATGGCAGCAATTGTAGAATGATGCTTGAACAACTTGAATTATTAATTGCTATAATCTCTGTAAAAGCTCCCAATAAAATGTTTAAATTAAAAAAAATTTTAACCACTTGCGTCAACGCTCACAGGCCAAAGGATCTATTTGTACTAACTTGTTCTTTTATAGCCTTATTTTCTAACCATGAGGGCTGACCCAGTGATTGGACATATTGAGAACCCTTTGAATATAGGCATCCTAACTACTCTGAGTTCCCTTCGTTCTTGCAGACATTGTTTGGTATTTTATTCAGTGAGTACTTCCTAAATATATTTACAAAGGAAGGCAGGCTCAGCATGTTGTCTGGAAGTGATGGTGTGCACACAAAACTCAAGATCCTTTGTTAAAAACTTAAGGTGTGTGTGTGTGTGTGTGTGTGTGTTGGAATTGGCAGTAGGATATTAAATTTTGGTTGTACAGTCCATATATTTAACCCTAACCTACTTCTAGTCAGATTGAGGTGTTTGCTGGTTTTCTTCATCAGCAAGTGCTTTAAGTCCTCTTGACTCTCGGGAAATCAGATTGGGTCATTTGTGTAGAAAAGGTTGCTAATAAGTAATCCTCTAATCCTGATGCTAAATTCTTTTTTCTAAAAATAATTCTATGGACATGTAATTGTCATATTATGTAATTCAAGAGTTCAATCATATTAAAAAGTTGTGTAGTCCTCATCACAGACAATTTAGAACATTTTCTTCTTTCTTGTATTCACTATTACTAGCTCCCCTTCCCTTTCAACCCCCTTGCCATACCCCTAAGACACTATTAGTCCAGTTACTGCCTCTATTGATTTATCTATCTTGGATTTCATATACAAGAAAACCACATACAAAACAGAAGAGCAGTAACAAAATAGAATGGAGAAAAGTCTCAATGTGAAAGAAAGCAGGAAATATTGAAAACTAAGACAAACTTAAAATGAGTCAAAAGAGAGATCAAGAAGCTGATATCAAAGACTTCATGAAGAAAAATTGTTTTTAAACTGATTGTTATAGTAATTGTATAACAGCTATGGAATGGTATGATGTCTGGATTAGCTCTTAGTAATGGTATGATGTCTGAATTAGCTCTTAATGGTTTGGGGAGGGAGATCAAATGATAGGGTGGTAAGTTTTAACCCAACTATGTCAGCAATAATCCATTTTCCAATGTACTCTATAGCAAGCATATTCACATTACTGATGGCATAAGCCATGTGAGGACTCTACAAATGGATTTTGGACTTTTATTGTCACCCCACGTCTTCTGCAAACCAGCCACACAGCTTATAATCTCTAATACCCTTCCCTCCTCTGGTATTAGGTTTTATTATTTAAACGCTTTAGATCATGCAGGCTGGTATGATTCTTCTCTGTGGATTTAGCTGACACCTCGCTTAGATAGATACTTGTTTTAAGAGAGGACTTTAAGACCCCAGACACTATTCTTTCTGATAGCCAGACACTGTCTGATTTCCTTACCATATTTTGCTATACAAGTTATGTCTTCTGTGATCTCTTCATGAGGGCGAGTATTGAGTAGGGCCACTTCATAAGAATGAATTGTTCTTAGATTAGGACTATGATTCAGTAAGAGCAATTCAGTACAAGATCAAAATACATTCATATATTTATGGATTATGCCCCTAGTTCACTTTAAATGCATCATTATAATTTTACTGGGGAACATTATAAATCATCTTTATGGCAGTCCCCTAGTCTGGTGTCAATTTGAGGATTAAGAGAGTATGGGGTGGAGTCAATCCTGTCAATCTGAAGATAGCCAATGTGGGTAGGTGTGGCCTTCTCCTGAGAATTCTGGGAAATGTGTGGATTCCTTTTTGGAGGCAGCAGACACTATAGCTCTCAGTTCACTCCCTGAGAGATAGTGCAGCTAACAAAACACATGGCAGCATGTTGATAGACCCTGAGCCCTGGAGGAGGCATGAAAAACTGGAGGAGCCATGGGGAGAACCCCTGCCAGTGTTGAGATGCTTCTACCACTACTGGATACACAAGACTCTGCACCCACTGACCTGTGATTGTCCTGGTGTCATTGCATGTGCTTCATGAGTCTTTTTTTCAGCCCTAGCCCTTGGATGTTTTTTGAGGTACAGTTGCTCTTGTATATAAAGCTCTTTCTTATACACATAGAGTTTCCATGAATTTGTTTCTCTGGTCTACCCAGAGCAACGAAATCTCCATGGGGGATATGGTAGTTCACTTGATAGTATCACTGCTTTCCTGCTTTTAGCCAAGATCCATCTGATGCCAGCAATGATAACCTTTAACTCATGTTCTCTGAATCTGGCTAGAATTTCTGGCAGCTCCCTGTTAATGTACTGCAAGTAACCATTGTTGAACGATCCTTAGCAAAATTTTACTTGTATGTTCTATTAACACTATGGTCTGATAATTTCTACATGCTATTGAGTCATCTTTCTTTGGGATAGGCTAAAATGCAGACTTCTCTCAATCAGTTGGACAGGGTAGCTGTCTTCCAAATTCCTTGACAGGGTTAAGTGAGTACTTTCTGCTCTGTATCTATTACCTGATATCCTGTCTAGATGTTCCTGGAGCCTTGCTTTTGCCAATGCCTCCAGTGCAGTTTGCACACCTTCCTGCCGTACCAAAAGTTCTTGATCATTTGCTATTTCCTGAAACGGTTGAACTTTTACCAATTCCTTTTTGATACCGTGACTCTGTGTATTCCTTGCATTTTCTTCAGTTATTTTCTGCATCTGTCATTATTTTATCCATAGAATCCTTCAGTATTCCCACTCGAGGCTTGGGTTCTCTTCAGTTCTTTCAGCTTGAGAAATGGCAAGCTCACGCTCCTCCGTTGGTGCCCTAAATCCAGACCTTTGTGCATTTTATTATACCACTTCGTGTTCTTGAGCTACCCTTCGATATCCTCAGTTCGTTCATCATTTCTTGTATCTGTTTTCGCGACTCTATGCTCAGGAGTAATTTCAGAGTCATGTCTAACGCCCATTGGATCTTTTCTTTCTTTCCTCTCTTTTGAATGACATTTTGCTCTTTTTATCATGTGCGATGCCCTGATGTCGTCTCACAACTCTCCTGGACTTCGATCATTAATAGTCAGTGCACCGCCTATGTTCATGAGATGGCCTCTGAAGTCACAGGGTCGGTACTCAAGTGTATGCTTTCACTTTCCTGAACTTGTTTTAATTTTTTTTTCAACTTCACCTTAAACCTGGCCTGTGAATAATTGATGATCTCTTCTGAAGTCAGCCTTGGCCTTATTCTGATTCATACTAAGTTTCTTCATCATCTTTCCTTACAGTTATGGTCCATTTGATTTCTGGGCATTCCATGTGGTGAGATCCATGCATATAGTTGTCATTTATGACATTGAAAAAATATGTTTTCGATAAAGAACTCATTGCCCTTGCAAAATTCTATCACACAATCTTAAGCATCATTTCTATTTCCAAGGTCAAATTTTTGAGCTGTAAGTTCTTTTTTGTTTGTTTGTTTGTTTGTTTCTAGAATGGCATTCCTGGATTGTATGTGTGATCAAATTAAGTGGAAAAGGAGCCCTGATGGCATAGTGGCTATGTGTTGGGCTAGCAACTGCAAGGTTGCGCTTCAAAGCCGCTAGTCATACTGCAGGAGGAAGGCGACGGTTTCTACTCCAGTTAACAGTTCTACCCAGTCCTGCAAGATTGCTATGAGTGGTAGTTGAGTTAATTGGCAAGTTATAGAAGTTATTACAGATCTTCAATTTCTTTGGCATTAGAAATTGGTACATAAATTTAAGTAACAGAATTAACTGATCTTACACACAGATGGCTATTACCTAGTCACTGACAGAGTTGCACTTCAGGATAGATTTTGAAATATTCTTTGGACAGTGAACATGATGCTATTCATTTTCAATTTGTCCTCCATAGTATAATCTGATTTAATTACCAATATTAGTCCATTTGAATGCACTAATGCCTGCTGTATAGATTATCATGAATCCCATTTCATTTTTGATGACTTCCAATTTTCCCTTAGGAATAAGTTGGATTCCACATTCCAATTATCAGTGGATATTTGCAGTTGTTTCTTCCCATTTTGCGTCATGTTCATATCAAGTTAGGGTGATGTTTATAATAGCAGGTTTAAGATCCTGCCATGTGAATTCAAGTGTGAGCTGAAGGACTGATAAAACAGTTTCTATTCTTAACCAACTTAATAGTAGAACATGACAAGTGGAAGGGGGTTACGTATTTAGACAACTCCCACATCTTCTTCTGTCTGAGAGCTCACAGGGTAATTAATATGGGTCGTTGTTTTAGTGTGATTAAGGAAGAAAATGTTCTTGCAGTTCAATTGATGCAGCATGCTTTTATTTACTAGAATGTTTACTTAATGCTTCTTGAAAACACTTCTAGGGTTATGTGGACAACAAATTATATTCTTTAGCTTCAGCAACGTTACCATAAAAAGAAAACATGAGTCCCAGAATCAATGAAATGCACTAGAAAAGTTGAAACATATTGTAGCGAAAAATCTAAGTCCAATTCCTCAAAGATGGCCCTTTTTCATCATAAGATTAAATACTAACTTCGGCTAACACGAAAAGATGTGACTGGGAAAAATCCAGAGAGTTTTCAAAATTTAGGAGTGTGTCAGAGTACCCTGATTTATTTGTTTAAAATGCTGATTCGTAGACCCACCTAGGAATTTGACTTAACAAATTAGAATTCCTAGCCATGGAACCCAGGAATCGGATCACTCTGAAGTGTGTGGTCTGGGTATTTATGCTTTGAGGCACACTGCACTGAGCCGCCTTCTTGTGGTACCAAGTTCGCAGGTCGTCTGTCTGGATAGTTCATGAAGTTCCAGAGCCGCTCAAAGTACCAAGATGAGCTTTTTTTAAGGAGGTGATCCTCCACTGGAAACAATGTAGGAGGAACGGAGCCAAGATAAGTATTGACGCCAAAACAGAGAATGAGTCTGAAACTTCCCATCCCTTAAAAGTCCTAAGAGTCACGAAGTTGTGCTGCTGTGTTTTTGTTCTTTTCTTTTTAAAAAAATATTTTTAATTGAGGCCACTGACAGCTATTATTACCATCCATACATGTATCCATTGTGCCAAACACATGTAGACAGATGTTGCCATCTTCTTTCTCAAAGCATTTTCTTTCTACTTGAGTCCCTGGCATCAGCTCCTCATTTTAATTCCCCCTCCCACCCAATGTCCTCTTGACAATTTACAAATTCTTTTTTTCATGTCATACACCAACCACTGGGTCATTTCACCCAATTTTCTGCTTTCCATCCCCCTGGGAGGGGGTCCATATGTCTATCATTGTGATCCGTTCCCCCTTACTGCCCACCCCCTTACCCTCCTAGTATCACTGCTGCCCTTATGGGTCCTGAGGGGCTTATCTGTTCTGGATTCCCTGTATTGTGAGTTGTTATCTGTACCAATTTTATTTTTCTAGTGCTTGTCTCTAAATGATTTAACCTGCAATCGTTTATTCAAACCCCCTATTACAGAAGGGAGAAGAACTGATGAGTCTGGTGAGGGTGACCTGATTGATAGAGCTCATTACATTGCAAACAGATCAGTTTAAGGTTACATAAAGGAAATGCCATTTTATTAGAGAGACAAAATAAAGGAATCACTTCCTATGATTATTGTGTTAATCAGAAATCCCAGTCTTTCCAAAATTCCTAGTGGAAATTCCAAATATTTTAGTAATAACTTTCTAACATAATTTTCTAATTCAGTGTTCTTTTGTGCTGGATAGTGCTAATACCTAAATGCTTTCCAATGTCTCATGCCTTAGTCATTTAGGAAATTCGTGGTGTTTTGTTAACTTCTATTTAGTCATCTGTAGATAGGAGTGGTGAAGCTGGCTGTACAGTGGAGTGGTGGCATCTCTATAAAAGATAATGGATTTACTCAGCCTGCACTGCTTTCGTAAATTAAGAGAATTAAGAAAGGGCCTTACCTCTTTCTGCCATAATTGATTTTTATGGTGCTCTCTGTCTGATAACAGGGCAATCATATCCCTCACCTACCATCACACGTGAAGGAATACTAATGCTAGAAATGGCAAAAAGAAAAGAACTTATAGCTCAAAAATTGGCCTTGCTCAAGGAAATCATGCTTAAGATTACATGGTAGAATTTTGACTAATTTATTGAAAGTACCTTTTTTTCCCCAACAACATAAAAGTTAAGGTATCAAGAAGACTGAAGTGCGCCTGACCCAAACTAGGGTGTAGGCAATTGGTAGATGATATTTCTTCCCTGCTCCTTCCCTGCTTTGACCTTCATGTCTGGAAGGAACTCTATTTCACGACACTTAGACCAACTCAGCATCTTCCTTCATAGGTCAGTTCTCACTGCGTTGTATGGAGAGAGAGCAGTTTCCTCCTGTCTCCTGTCTCTGTGTGCCTCAGCCCCTGCAGTTAGTTCTTTTAGCCCTTTGGGAATGTCTATTCATTTGAAAGCTCCTCAGTCCAAAGATAGTCCCTGAGACTGAAATGATTGAAAAAAGAGTACCTTTGATCATTACCAGGTTGTAATTCTTGCGCCGGTGGTTCAAGCAGACATGCACATGCTTTGCTAAAACAGCAGACCTTAAAGGAAGTGCCTCAGGGGCAACAGAATCCTGACTTGCATCTTCAGGCAGTCTCTCTCCTACCGAGAGAGTTACCTGTATAGGCCACTTCTTCAACTCGGGATTTTATGAAAGCTGTGCCAGAATTTGTTGATAATGATCAAATCCAACTCAACGGCCTTGAAAAAAATTTCACCAGCAATTTCCTGGGAGGCACAAAAGGGTAGCAACTTGCTATCAATCTAAAGATTGGCATGTGAAACCCACCAGCAGCATCAGGGCCGTAAAGTCTGGGGGCTGCTTCTATTCACAATAATGCTATAGGACAGAGTAGAAGTGCCTCTACAGGTTTCCAAAACCATCTCTTCAAGGAAATTGACTGCCACATGTTTCTCGCGTGGAATGGCTAGTGGGGTCAAACTACCAAACTCTTGTTAGGTTGCTGCTGTTGCTGTTAGGTGGTACTGAATCCGTTCCAGTCCCTAGCAACCCCGTGTACAACGGAAGAATCGCCGTCCAATCCTGGGTCCATCAATGTCGCCGTTGTGTCCATTCTTCATGTTGAGTAGCTGCCTCTTTTCCATTGCCCCTCGCTTTACCAAGCATGGCGTCCTTCCTCAGGGACAGGTCTCTCCTGACAACGTGTCCAAGGTGAGTGAGACACATGCCTGCTTCCAAGGAGTATTCTGGCCATCCCTATTCCAAGCCAGGTTTCTTTGTTCTTTTGGCTGTCCATGGTACTTTTAATATACTTCACCAGTATTACAGTTTAAATACATTGATTCTTCTTTGGTGTTTCTTATTCAATGTCCACCTTTCTTTCTTTTCCCCAATGATTTTATTGGGGGCTCTTACAGTTCTTATAGCATTCCACACATCATTTGTATCAAGCATATTTGTACACATGCTGCCATCTTCATGCCCACATATTTTCTCCTCGAGTCCTTAGTATAAGCTCCTCTTTCCCCTTCCTTTTTCTTAGTAAATCATTCTATTGGGGGCAATGTCCACCTTTCATATGCATACAAGGCAATTAAAAATGCCATAGCTTGGTTAGTTGCTGAGTACTTAATCATTGTGCCACCAAATTTCCTCTCCATGACAATTACAGCAAAGAAAATCCTGCAGAGTCCTAATCTATAAAATAGATTGTTATTCTGATTTGGAACTGAATTGTTGACAGAAGCTTTGGTTTTTGATATGTATACTATTTTAGTGGGTTGTTTTTTCTGGGCTTTTTTAAAGGATCCCTGGTGGTGTCATGGGTTATGTTGGACTGCTAACCACAAAGTCAGTAATTTGAATCCACCAGTCCTTCCATGGGAGGAAGGTGAGGTTTTTCTATTCCCATAGAAGAGTTGGTCTCACAAACCCAGCAGGGCAGTTCAACCCTGGCCTTACAGGGTCTCTGAGTCAATGGACTCAATGGCAGTGAACAAAGTTGAGCTTCATTCTGTTTCAGTTGCCATCATTGTATAATTGTCTAAATTGTCCTTTGTCTACTTTTATTGCCCACATTGTAATGCTTCTTCTATGTGTGTTCCATCTTGGCATTGTTTTGGGTCTAGGATTTGATTCTCTATCTACAAAATTAACTACTGGAAGGAGTGAACTTTCATTACTAATTAACTACTGGAAGGAGTGAACCTTCATTACTAAATAAATGTCTATGGAGTTTTGACTTCACTCTGATGGACTTGGGAAAATGCTAGATGCCTACCCCCTTTATTCTTGCTTTTCGCCTGAGAAATTTAAACTTAATGTATTGAAAAAACACAATGCAAGATGCAAGTGGTTGCCAATGTTTCTTATTTAAAATTTGATCATGAAAAGATTTCCCCAAAAATTATTTTTAAATGAAATATACATTTATCAAATATTGGTTTTTGACTCAGAAAATTCCCATCAATTTGTGCAAACCTTTTCTCCAAGACTATTGGTTATGCAAATGCTCACAATTTTTTATCCAGTCTCTTCTCTCTCTAGAACTCTTTTGGCACATTTACAGAACCAAATTCTTAGAATAAAGGCCTTAAGAACAATTGGTAAGGAGCATCCTAGATGTCTGGGATTTAAAATGTACTGATCTGTTAGACTTGTTCTCCTTTCATGAACTATAAGTTATTAAGAGCTTTTTTATCTTATGGAGGTCTGTGAGTAGCAGAAACCGTTTTATGCTCAGCTTTGGTTTGAACCACCCATTGGAGCCCAAGAAGGAACTCCTTGCAATCTCCTTCCATGAGTATGTGGCTAAGGAAATCCTGAAGAGCAGTCCTGCTCTGTAACACAGAGAGTTGGTATGGATCTGAATCAACCCAATGGCAATGGGTTTGATTTGGATTTTCATTTCATGAACATTTAAAACATTTTAATTTAGATTTTGGTTTGATTTGATTCTCATTTTACGAACACTTAAAACATTTTAATTTGGACCTGACAGCAAATGTCCTTGGATTTGAAAATCATCAATAGAGAGGTGGGTGGAGTCTGGCCACTAACACCTGTGGATCTGGTTCATAGACACTAAAGCAGCAGTTCTCAACCTGTGAGTCAAGACCCCTTTGAGACTCAAACAATCCTTTCACAGGAGTTGCCCAATTCATAACAGTAGAAAAATTATAATTATGAAGTAACAAAAATAATTTTATGGCAGGGGAGTCACCACAACATGAGGAATTGTATTAAAGGTTAGGATTAGGAAGGATTGTATTTCATTAGGAAGGTTGAGAACCATTGGCCCAGAGGAAAAGACAAGAGAGTGTTGACTGATGTGAAGTTCATGACCTAGCATAAGGAGGCTAGTGTTGTTGAGAATTTGTGATGGGGCTCATGATCTAAAGGTTAGGCAACCAAAGGGCACCCTGGTAAGTCTAAGTGAGGAGGGCCACATTGAATTGACCAGAACTTGACCAAATAAAGAGAAGATTTTTGAACCTGTGAATTGGGGCATATTGCTGCTGGCTTTATGAATGGTCTGTCCAGATTTGACTTTGCTAATGAATGTGAATTCACAAGGTTCCAATTGGAATAAAGATTCTTCACATCAAAGAACATGCTTGTCTTCTCAGTGCACTGGATTGAAGTAAATGGGCAGCATCAAAATTGGATAGCCAAAATTGGGCAGATAAAAGCATGAAGTGACTGGTTTACAAACTTTCATAGGTGGGGGAATACAGTCATAGGATTGTGATGTAAGTGTTCACATAACTGCCATTGTTAAGCAGGATATTGTTGTTTTTTTCACATATAGAATATGATATTTGAATGAGACAGACATATTTTGAATTATTTCATCTTAGTTTTATCCCTTTGGGTATGTATATGGTTTTATTATTGTTTTATTTTAAAATTATATAGGGCTAAAGAGTTGTGGAAAGCTGTCAAGTTGACAAAGGGTTGTCTGTGGGAGTTACACAATTTCATGTGTAACTTGATAAAAGAATGAAGGAGTGGAGTCTAGCCTATGAATCAGGCTTGACTGATCCTCCCTTGTGGGCATGGCCTTCTAATGAGAAGTCTGAAAACTTCTCTCTTGATTCTGCCAGCAGAAGAAGCTGGGCTTTCTCTTTCTCTCTGTCTCTGTCTCTGTCTCTCTCTCTCTCTCTCTCTCTCTCTCTCTCTCTCTCTCTCTCTGCACTACACGACCCTATTGACAAGCCATACAGAGAAACAATGATGGCAGCCAGAGCCCTGGAAATACATCTACTACCATCGGATCCACAGGACTTTCCGCCCACCGACCTGTGATCTTCCTGCATTCAGCATTACTGCATATGCTGTGTCAGTCTAAGGAGGAATGTATGGACTAACATTGGACAAATGGGCTAATATTGGAATTATGGACTTAATCTGGACTAGGCTGAGACATTTTCTCAATATACAATTGCTTTTTGATATAAAGCTCTTTCTTACACACACCTGGGTGTCAATGAATTTGTTTCTCTAGTCAACCCAGTCTAACTCAGTCTAAACCATCTTCTAACATGATGGTTTGAAACAACCCTCTGGTGTCAACAGCTCTATTACTCAAGATGAAAAATAAATAAATAAATCATTCTGAGAACCATCCTGTTATATCCACAGAGAAGGTGATAAATATGTAATGTGACAGTGGAAACAAGCAATGTTTTCTAACCAAACTGTCTCCTTCCCTGATGATCCACCATTTCTTTGACTCATAAGAGATCATTTTTCTCAAATATTTAAGAAACCCCAAATAAAATGAGAATACAGTTCTAAATGGCAAAGCCTTAAAATATTGTTGAACCATAAAAGGCTAAGTATTAACTAATAATAAGAATTTGCAAATGAAGACTGCTAAAAAGAAAGAGCAGTACTAAGAGTGGAGATGAAAGCATTTCCATAGTCAATTTCCCATGTTTCAAATATGGTCTGAATAGCTCTGATCATTCTGACTTTTCTACAAATTTCAGAGAACTAGAGAAAAACACTTGAAAGACATATATTCTAAGTTCATTTTGTCTCCTAAAGGAAAATTGGGCAGAAGTGGATTCTGCAACGTGCTTTCCTGTTGACACATGTTCAAAGAATGTCTGGAGGAAATACTAAATTAAAATACAGACTGATTCAACTATTGGCATCAAATCACTTACAGTGAAATATGGCTGCTATCTTGAAGCTGGGGGAAAAGAAAAGAAGCTTCCCAACATTATAATTTTGTTGATGAAAACAATGAAAATCTTAATTTAGAATCTATTTTATGTTATTTTTATTTTATCAGTGAATTCCCTTAGAGACACTTACTCAAAATGATTCTATAATATGTCTGGTTCCTGATATTACTGGTATAAATAATTCAAGCAAGAAAATTTTTTTTCATAATTAAAATATAGAATTAAACAACCATAAATGTTCAACCAGGAATTTTCTCCTTGATGTAAAAGCTTAATGTGACCTATAGCACTGTAGTAAATAGGTTTCAGCCAAAAGTTATTTGGTCCATTATTTGCCATAATCCTCTTTACTCCTTTAGCAAATCAAGAGAATGAATTTGTTTTGGAAGAAGTGTAGTCACAACGCCCCTTAAGAGCAAGGATGGCGAGACTGCATATCACATGCTTTGAGCAGGTCATCAGGAGGACCAATCTCTGGAAAAAGACATCATGCTCAGTCAAAGAGATCGCCAACAAAAAGAAGACCCTCAGCAAGATGCATTGACACAGTGGCTGCAACAATGGGTTCAAGCGTGACAGACGTTATAAGAATGGTGTAGCACCAGGCAGTGTTTTCTTCTGTTGGGCATGGGGTCACTGTAAGTCTGCACTGATTCTGGGGAGCCCAGCAACAACCCAGAAGGTAGACTACACAATTTAGGAAGCTGCAGAGGATATTAAAGAGCAACGGTTGCCACTTCTACCAGGAGCCTCAGCTTTATTCATGACTATGAGGGAAGACTGGAAGATACACAATTAGGTCCTTGATAGAACATGGATCTGGTGAATGAATCAACCTGCTACTTGCCACTGAATCCTATGCAACTTCCTCAAGTGTGTTTTATATGAGAAGATGAATGTGCTTTCTGTTTAAGTTCCTCTATGTTGGATCTTTATATTAATTGCAGCTGAAAACAGTCCTTGCTGGTGTGAGTCTTCAAGAAATTAATAATCTCAGAAATAAATAATGCATGTATAGAAGATGCTGCTGAAGATCCAGGATTGCAGCCTTCAATATGGATTACCACTCAGTGTAAAGAAAACCCAAATGTTCACAACTGGATCAATAGATAACACCGTGATAAATGGAGAAAAGATTGAAGTTGTCAAGGATTCCATCTTTCTTGGAGCCACAATCCATGCTCATGGAAGCAGCAGTCAGAAGGTCAAGCAATGCATTGCATTGGGTAAATCCACTGCATAAGACCTCTTCAAAGTGTTGAAGGGGAGGGATGTTATTTTAGGGACTAAGGTGTGCCTGACCTAAGCCATGTGTGGTAGTTACATAATCTGGTGTCAATCTGAGAGGATTACAAGTGAATGGGTTAGGGTTAGACTGTCAATCATGTCATAGTCAATGAGACCTCTGTGTGAGTATGGCTTTCTCCTGAGGATTCTGAGAAATCCTGTGTTCCTCCTTTTAGACAGGATATGCACACTCTCTCTGCTCACCCCCAAAATGATGCTCTACTGACAAGACACATGACAGACGCTTTTAGAACCCATGCCCTGGGAACTGGGGGAGCCACATGGAGACCCCTGCCAGCACTGAAATGTTTAAAATGCCACTGAATCCACAAGATGTTCCACCTACAAGTCTGTGATCCTGCAGTCAGTATCATTGCATGTGTTACAGGAATCTGAAGAGGACTTTATAGATTGTGTCAGACATATGGGCTAATATTGGACTTATGGATGAACTTGATCTGGACTGGGCTGGGATATTTTCTCAATATTCAATATTCATATGAAGCTCCTTCATATACATATCTGAGTCTACCTGAATATGTTTCTCTTGTCTACCCTGATAAACACCCCATGATATTTTCAATAACCTCATATGCCTGTGAAAGTTGAACATTGAATAAGAAAAACCAAGGAAAAATTGGTGGTTTTACTTATGATTCTGGCAAAGAATATTGAAAGAGACATGGACTGTCAAAAGAACAAACGAACCTGTTTTGGAAGAAGTACCTTTGAGGCAGGGATGGCAAAACTTTGTCCCAAGTATACTGTGGAGAGACCAGTCCACTATTTGGTAAAGTGGGGGTGGGGGACAGCGAAAAAGAGGAAGGTAGGGCCTCAAGAAGATTAAGTGACACAGTGGTTGCAACAATAGATTCAAACATAAGAGCAATTGTGAGACTGATAGAGAGCCGAGCAGTGCTTCATTCTGTTGAACCTAGAGTCACTATAAGTTGGAACTGACTCAACAGCGCCTAACAACAATAGACAGAAATAAATAAACTGAATATGATGCATTTCATAGTAATATTGAGCAAGATGACTATCACTTAGAAGGTTTCTCCTTGCTTTGAGATGAGAGCATTTCTATATGGAGTAGCTTGGAAGAAAGTCCTATATTCTAATCCTACAGGCATATCGAATAACAGAGTAAATGATCAACATAAAGGTAGTGAGTGAAAAGTATTCTATTCTTATTTTAGGGTGAGGAGTCTAGAAAGAGTGATAACAGTAACAGTGTCGCTGGAGCAATATAATGAAGAGAAAGAAGTCAAGGCAGACAATCATTCATACTGAGGCTGATGGTTCAGTTCTAGAAGGAGAATAAATGTTGTCCCAATGTGATCTTTGTAGAAACCACTTATCTTGATAGACCCCGTGAAAAGAAATACTCTGTGGTCCAGGATATTTAAGGAATTTAGCATATTGGATTTCCCCTATGGGTTATGTGTTAAGCTACTAGCTACAAGTTCAGGAATTCAGAACCACCAGCTGCTCCACTGGAGAAAAATAATACTTGATAATCTCAGAAATGCACTGGGCCAGTTCTACTCTATCCTATAGGGTCCCTGTCTGTTGGAATCCATTTGATGACAGTGTTTGGTTTTTGGTTTTGATGGTTTGTTTGTTTGCTTCTTTTTGTCATTCTTGTTTTCCTTGGCTATTAATAATGTAACTTAGTGTTTAAAGACTCTGAAAAGTCTTGAAAATAGAGATTGTATTTAAATACCTATGTTTCCTAAACTCTTGGTCCACAGAACTCTTTTATTCCTTAGGATAACTGGAATCATCACACACACACACACACACACACACACACACACACCCCACACACACACGCCTGGTTGTCCATGGCAAACATTTTGGAAAAGACTGGACTACAGAGACTATCAGGGGCCTAAAGAGAGAAAAGAATGAGGAAGGAATAGTAAAATGACAAATATGGAGGAATCCCAATAGTGGAGGAATATAAGAAAGAGAACATTACAAAAAATGAGAGACAGGACTTTTGAAGGCCAACCTAGCTAGTTAAGGCAAACAAAAAGAGAAAAAGAGGCATGAGAAAAGCCACCCAGATTAGATGATAAAATATTTCACTAGTGCAGTCAGAATTTCAAAAGTAATTTGTCAAGGCAGCCAGAGTGAAGAATTTTATTATGAAAGAATTAGCTCGGATTATAATATAAAATGGATAGAGTTGCAAACATATACAAGTGAGTATCATTTCTGATTGGATGGGTCTGTGTACAATTACGATGCCCTGGTGGCGTAGCAATTATGTGTTGGGCTGCTAACCATACGTTGTTAGTTCAAAACCTCCGGGGCTCTTTGGAAGACAGAGAAGGCTTTCTACTCCTGTAAAGTGTTACCATCTTATAAATTCACAGGGGCAGTTCTACCCGCTCCTAAACGGTCATTATGAGTCAGCATTGACTCGATGATAGTGCATTTGGCTTCATTTGGTTCAATTACATAGGAAGTTTATTTAGGACAGTGATTCTCGACCTTCTTAATATTGTGATCTTTTAATGCATTTCCTCTTGTTGGGGTGACCCCCAACCATAAAATTATTTTCACTGCTACTTCATCACTGCAATTTTGCTATTGTTATGAATCATCATGTAAACATCTGATAGACAGGATTCATTTTCATTGTTACAAACTGAACATAATTAAAGTGTAGTGATTAATCACAAAAGCAATATACTGTGAAATATTTATTTCTAATTACAAATAAATGAAATTTTGTCTTGAAGCAAGGTATAACATGGATAACACTGGGTACTTGTATGTGGGTGTATCTGCATACGGGAAGACCCACCTGGAGCAGTGTCTCAGTTCCTAAAACCATCAGAAATATGTCTTATCTGATAATCTTAGGCGACCTTGTGAAAAGGTCGTTCAGCCCCCAAAGGGATTGAGACCCACAGATTGAGAACTGCTGACTTAGAGATGGAGAGGTGTATTATTTAAGGAGCTCTAGTGGCAGTGGAAGGTAAATGTTGGCCTCCTAACCACAAGGTGTCGATTCAAACCCACCTGGCACTCCATGGAATAAAAATGAAGCAATCTGCTTTGATGAAGATATATAGCCTGAGAAATCCCCCCTAAGTGTCACTATGAGTCAAAATCAACTTGATGGCAGTGGAAGAAGTGAGGATGGATGAATTCATGTTGAGTGTCCAAGATGAAGACATTATATGTACAGTGTAGGTTATTATTGAAATAAATAATTTAATGAAAAACAGAAAGATTTTCTCCATCAAGGTATTTCCTCTACAGACTCTCCTTTACTTGACCAGGAGGAAAAGATCAGCAGTTACATGAAGCGACAGAAGTTTGATAAAGTGAATGAATATTTTAGCTTGCTAGGTCTACCTCACAGAGCTACCACAAGCAGATGACTTTAATGGAGAGAAATTTGTTTTCCCTAGTTCTGAAAACTGAAAGTTTAAATCAAAGCTTTGTTCATGTACATTCTTTTATAGGCCTCTCTCAGAGTTTCTAGTGACTGTTGGTAGTCTTTATCTTTCCTTTGTTGCCAGATGATCCTCACGTGGCACTGACCTCCTCACTCTGCGTGTGTGTGTCTATTTTGCTCTTTATATAGGATACCAGTCAGAAATTATTGTTTACTAATCATTTACTAATCTTACTCTTATATGGCCTCAGTAACATTAATAAAAGAAAACCCCTGTTTCCAAAAAGGGTCATATTTATAGCTACAGGAGTGAAGGCTTCTGCATAGCCTCAGAGAGTGTGTATGGTAAAGCTCAATCCAAAACAGTGAAGGGAAAAGACATCATTTGACTTCAAATTAGTTTGTGGCTGAATGGACAGTAAAGGGATTGAGTCCAGTATAGGACATGGAGACCTCAGAAGGATGAGCAATATTTAGAAGTGCAATTATGATTTGTGACACAAAGAATGAATAAGAGGTGGGTAAAATGTTTTTTTGAATTGTATAGAACACTCTACTCTCAAGCTGGTAGAGGGGATCACAAGTTGTAGTGTCCATCTCCAGGACAGAACCAGAGTAGAATAGTAGGTCTTTCCACCTCGGAAATTTAAGTGGGTTCAAACCACATCCCTTTCAGGTAGCAGCCAAGCACTTACCCATTGTGCCATCAGGGCTCCTTTGAGTCTCTAGGACTGCCATGTTCAGACTGAAAAGAAAATCAGATTGTATCCAGAAGAGGATAGTAGACTTCGCTTATTTGCAGGAGTGACGATGACTTAAAATTCGGTTGACTAAGGAAAGTGTGTACTCCAGAGTGGCAAGGGTGGAGGGGTGGGGAGTGGGGTGGCCACGGGGAAGTGATGAATTAAGGAAGTACTTGACTGCTAATTGGAAAATTGAGGTTTCAGTTTATGCCTCAATGCTCCCCTGGCATTAACATGACAGGTTTTTATCTGAGAGTCAAGGACTTGCTCTTGTAAGAGATGATGTAGGAAAATTTCCCCTAAGTCCAATCCCCATGCGCAATGTGATGAGCTCGATCTGTCCAATCTATACCAAGCAACAACTCTGGATTGCAGCTCACAGTTGGGCTATCCTCCCATGAACTCCTCATATCAACAGTACATTTATTCTATGGCAATGGATAAATAATTGATATTATCAAAGCAATCTCCTTATACCTAACAGGATGATCAACAATGTTTTTTTTTATTTGTTTCTTTGGGATTTTTATGTTTAGTTTGTTTGATTTTGTTTTGTTGTTGTCGATCATCTTGGTTCTGGTTTTGTTTATTGTTTTTGTCACATTATGACCACCAAAGTAAACCAAAGTCATCCATAACCTGGGGTCAAACAGATGGATCTGAGCTTCTATATAATTCTAGCCCTAATCCAAAAAGGTTCATTTTTATACCATGCCCTTCATGAAGAGATAACTGAATATAAGAATGTTACAGTAACTGTCTTTAAGAGAGAGATGGTGCCCAGCTGTTTATTGAAATAGTGCCTGGGTCTTAAAGGCTTGTATTCAAACAAACAGCCATATAAGTGAGGCATCAATTAAGTCCACACCGAGGAAGCACACCACCCTGTGTGTGCCAGAGATGACAATAACAAAATCCAATTATGATAAAGGATGAAATATCAGAGCTTAAATTATTAATATCCAATTTTTAAGACACTATGTAGGATGGTGAGAACCTAAAATGTATCTGCCAAGTGTCTGGTAAGAATAAAACTCTGCTAGTCACAGCTGGAAGACTCTGAACAGCTTTAATATCAGACAGAGATTATTGTAAACTTGATTTGGTGAATATGATACTTAGCTAGTTGACACAACTTGATTTTGCTCTATGCTCAAATATTTCTTGATTGGTAAATGAAATAAATTTCTTCTCTGGCTTTTTAAATACTGTTGGTTTTTTTCTTTCTTACTTTTTATTGATATTTTTATGTGATTATTGTTTTTTATTGTTTTCTCCTTTCTGCTTTGTTTTGTTTTTGTTAGCTCTACACATTAAGGAAGCACAGACATAGTGGATACATAAAGCCAATAACTGATGCAATGGTTTATCAGGAATGTGCGGGAGGGAGCCGAAGGGGAATTGGAATGATCGTGGAGATGGGAGGGGGAAGAGAGCATTAGAACTGATGGTGATGATGTATATACAACTCTTTTTAGAAGTGGTCCAACTATGGTAATATATGATATGTGAATATTATATAAAGAAAACAAAGAAGGAAGAGGAGGAGAAGACGACCAAATGTCCTATGGTTACCATGGGTGAAACAAAAAACGTTTTTAGTTAAGGGGCATTGACTTCATTTTAATGATGATGGGACAATTTGGAGAAGGATAATGTGATGATTAGGTTTATTGTACCCACTAGGCCAATAGGAACATGTGAGCTGAGTTTGATCAGGTCACAGCTTGATTGCAAGGCAACAAGATAAAGGAAGATGGCCAGCATCTCCTATCTCCCCTGCTCCTTGATGATCAGACCAGTGTGCTGCTGCTTGAGCTAGTTCTCTGTGTCAACCTGTGTGCTACAATACCTGTGGGGCAAGTCAACCTGTGGATCATGTTGCTAGAGCTTGAGGCTCCTTTGAGACCTGCTTCACCATGCTGCCAGCGTGTATGTTGCTTGAGCTTGAAGCTGGTGGCGTTTATCACCAAGCATCACTTGAGTTTGAGATCACACTGAGCCTGTTTTGCTAAGCTCTTGTGCTACTGACTGTTGGTGACCCACCCTGCTGTCTACTGCCTGAGGGATGACTCTGCTGTGTTCTTCCTTCACCTTGGACCCAGTGGTCCATGTAAGTTGATGGACTTCCAGTATATTAATTGTTCCATGAAAGTGAGTTGAACTGAGCCCTCTGTACTGCTGTGTGGACCAATTAGCTATCATATCCCTTCTCACTGTATAAACTTATCCTCCTATATATGCATAATCATTAGTGTCCTGGGGTTTTTTTCTCTAAAGAACCTTGCTTAACACAGATAACAATAATGGTTGTACAACATGGAGAATGTAATCAATGGCACTGAATTCTATATATAGAAGTTGTTGAACTGGTGAATGTTTTGATGTGTGTATTTTTGCCTAAACTGAAAAAGATACATGAATAACAATGAGTACAGAGAAAAAGAGACATGACAAAATTATTCTTAACTAGATGTTTCTATAATAAAGATGTGATATCATGGTTGTCTTGAGACATATCACAATAGCTGAGTAGATCAAACAGAAATGGAAATATGTCAATATTTGATCTTCTAGACTTAATGACATCTTTATTGCACATAAACTTTCTCAACAACATGAAGGATGACTAGACGTGTGGACTTCACCTGATGGATTATATAGGAATCAAATTGACTATCTGTGGGAAGAGGTGATAGAGAATGTGGGGAACAGAAAGATTTCTCCCAAGTTGTCTCTCCAAAACACATGCCCGTGAGACCAAGACAGGACTTTCCCTGATTGATATACTTAAATATTAAGCAAACTATTTGCCAACTTTTATTTGGAAGTCAGTAGTTAGGTATTCTCCCAGAAGCTCCCAGTTATCTGAGACCTTTGTGTGTCTCACAAAAGATAGATATGACCCCTGCTGTTAAGGATGATGGTTCGCTTCCTTTGAAGCCCATGGGCTGATTCTCATGCTGTTAATGATCTCTAGTCTAATCTTTTTAGCCACATCCAGGAGTCTGGGGTCTGGTCTTGTCACATAGGACCCCCATCCCTCCCATTCCTGTAACTTGTACCTATAGCACAATCCCTTCCTGTGACATATGTCCTTACCTGTGATTAGGGGTCTTGCATGACCCCAAAGGGTATATGAGGATTGGACATAATAAAGAAGCTCTCTCTTCTGCCTCTCTCCAGTCCCCTCAGTGCTGGACGCTCTTGGTCTTTCTCCCACGTGTCATTCCTTACCCCATGTAATCGCTGTGTCTCCACATGAACAGCCCCACCAGCAGAGGTGAGTATGCTACCGTGATGGAAATATGTCTGACTTGTATGATTTCTCTGTCTCATGCCTTCCATAACTTTACTATAATAAATGATCATTATCACTGTACAACTGCGCCTATCAAACCTGTGAGGTATATATCAGAGGCTGGCCTTCTTCTGCTACAAGCTGAACTGACGCTGCTTGCTACACATGGCATATGACTCTACACTGGAAGGTCAACTGAAGCAGATCAAGAATGATTCTCCCTAAAGGTTATTAACCATCCATAGCAATCAGACTGTATAGCCTGTCCCACCCTAAGTAGGGCTCTCTTCTGATGCGAATAGTCGCAGACTACTTCTGTAAGCTATCTCGGGAATAGAAATATACCTCGGTCCTTGGCTTCGCGCAAAAACGAATTTAAGCCGAAACCTGATCTGTGATCCAAACAAGTTTTATGAAGGTTAAAGAAGTTTCAGGTTCACACAGGCACCCATGAGATCCCTCTTCCCCGTCTGCCAGCAAGGAAAACTGCTTGAGAGAGATGTGGTCGGTCAGCTCTGGACCGCAGCCCGGCTGGGCTACATTGCAGAGCAGCCGCTGGGAAAGAACTTGCCGGAGCTAAAAGCTTGGCATTTTCTTCTGTTGTTGTTGTTATTTGTTTTATTTTTGGGGCATCACTGCCCTCTGGTGGTGGAAGTAGGAGGTCCAGCCTTTGCTCCTGTGGAGCCGCTGCTGGAATTGAACCTCCATCCCAGTGGGCTGCAGTCCCACGCACAACCACTGTGCCACCGGGGCTCAGATAAACTTGGCATTTTCAATTCTCCCTCAGGGAAGTGTGGTTTAGGACCCTGGCCGACCCCATTGGCTGAATTTAACCTACCTGACTCAGGTGAGCCAATCCAGCGTTAGCATTGCTGGCTGGAAACCTGAATCTCTGAGCATATGCAGTGTGCCATTTCTTTGCTGAGCGATAGCTATATTTTAAGCAAGGCATCATTACATTCTAGGCTAGCTACCTATCACTTCTTTACAGGCGACAAAGAGATGAAGCCCACGTAAGGATGATCAAAGTTAGGCTGCCAGAGTAGGGTCTAGGGTCCGCCTTTCTTGTCACATGTATACCCTTAGTCCCTCCCCTTGGTATTGTGTGTACACCCCTAGCTCATCCCCTTCCTGTGATGTCCCCGAATTTAAATGTTGGTGAGCAATAAACTGGAGGACACTCAGCCACCACTCTGTCCTTAACTCCCATCCTCCTCCCTCTTTTCCTTCCCCCATGTCCTTCTCACTCTCTCTCACACTCCACACAGACTACCCAAGCCGGGCTGAGGAGAGCATGTTACCATGATTATGTGCCTGACTCTATTATTTTTCTCTTTCTCGTGTTCTCTATGACTTTACAATGATAATTAATTATCGCCCTGTAATTGCGCCTACCGAACCCATGATATTAATGTTGGAGGCTGGTTCCTCTGACAGGAGAAGCTCAGAATCATGAGGCAAAACAATGCCAGGGAAACACCAGAACAGACCATCCGTTGCTCAAGTCCAGGTTGAAGCTGAAGAAAATTAAAACAAGTTCACAAGAGACACAATACAATCTTGAGTATATCCCACTGGAATTTAGAGACCATCTTAAGGACAGTTTTGACACATTTCACACTAATGACTGAAAAATTGACAGGTGGTGGTATGACATCAAGAATATCATGTTAGTGCTGATTGTGTTTTTCATTGTTTTCTGTGGAATTTCCTAGCTGTGAAACACAGGAGCAGTGGATGTATAATGATAATAACTGATATAAAGTTATAGGAAATAGAGGGGCAAGGAATGGGTGATAGGAAGGGAAAGGGGATTTGGGGAGTCAGTAATGGAGATGGGAGGTGGGAGAGAGCACTAGAACCCATTGTGATTGCACAGCTCATTTTAAAGGCAGCTCAACCAGGGGTGGAGGTAATGCTCTCAGTTAAATGTGGTGGTGACTGCGCATTTCCCCTTGCTATGATTGAAAGATTTAACTAATCATTTCTATGATATGCAAATTATGTGACAATAAAACTGTTGGGGGAAAAGAATATAATTTATGAAGAAAGCCAAAAGGTCATTAAAAAGACAGGAAAGAAAGAAAGGCCAAAGTGGATTTCAGAAGAGACTCTGAAACACATTTTTTTAATTCAGAGTAGCTAAAATTATGGAAGAAAAAAATTTTTTGCAGTTATCAAATGTCATTTTTATGCTCTATTGTTGATGACTATAAATAAGTGTTTCCACTATGGGAAAAAATGAGCACAGCACATTTTCATGACTGGAGAATGGATTTTCTGAAATTGTCTTCAAGACGATGAAGAAAAACAGATAATTTCCATTTTAAAAAAAGAGAGAGAAAAGAGTGTGGATGTTGGGAGCTAGAACTGCTTCATATAAAGTCCCTTGTAATCAAAACAGAATAAAAATAAATTCAAAAGGAGGTGGGATTAAAAAAATAAGGAAAGAAAGAGAGAAGGAATACTATAAGTCCATTTTATTACTTCTGCTTGGCCTCCTCGCCTTCAGGCACCTCGGTCCCAGAAAGCTCCTCACTGTCCACCTTCACAGAAAGAGCGTCTAGCTTCTCAGTCACCTCTGCATCCGTTTTCCCTGCCCCTGCTTTCTTTTCTCTCTCTTCAATCTCTTTCCTGCACTCATCAAACTTTGTTCTAAATTTCTGTGCATTTTCAGCATTTAGACACCGGATGGCGAGCAGTTTTGACTTGGGCGCTCATGAGCAAAGTCAGCGTGGGTGTTCCAGACCCAAGCTCGGTCACTGCCTGCCATCAGCTGCAGCTCCATAAGCGGTGTGATGTCGTGGTTGGCACCCATCTTCAGGGTCTTATCCCTGCACATGAGCAGGTGGATGCTCTCCTTCTCCCTGTGTTTCAGGAGCTTTGCATCGCCAGTTCCTGGCTCCTTCCACTCTGGGAGGTCTTTCTCCAAGGCAAAACGGTACAGCTTTGCTCGCATTTTAAAAAACTCTTCTTCATCTTCCTCTGGCGTCTTAATTTCTTGTTCTGGTAGGGACACAACTGGGGATCGTGATAGACTCACCTAGGTTTTCGGTGGTGTCCTGATCCTCATGCAAATCAGGAATTAGAAATACAAAAGGCTCAGGATTTACGGAACACATAACTTGGCAAGGTGAAAAGTCGTAAGAAGCACCCAGGTTGCACTTCCAGACACATGCTTAGTGGCCGCCATGGGGGTGCCGTGGCAGCGATGTGAGCTCAACTGGTGCTGTTGTCGCTGGCTCCGTGGTCTGTCCGCAGCTAGCCATCACTCCTTCCCACTGAGTCTGGCCGGAAGAAAATATTTTTAATGCAATTTTTTTTTAAGTAAGTAGGGTGTGGTTGTGCGTGGGACTGCGGCCCTCTGGATTGGAGGTTCAAATCCAGCAGTAGCTCTCCAAGAGCAAGGCTGGCCTCCTACTCTTACCACCAGAGGGCAGTGATGCCCCCCACCAAAAAAAAATTTGTAGGGTGGCATCTGACTTCCTCCACTCTCAAAAGGGGGAAGGAAAATCACATCATCAACGTCAGGTGGCCAGTGCATAGTCTTCTGAGGATGAGGTCAAACATGCCTCACTGCCAAGGCTGGCACCAACTGTCCCTCCCACAGCACTTTCTACTTTTCAGCTGAGCTCACTAATTCTTTGCAAGAGTCATACAGAACTTGAAGACAATATTCATGATCATGAGATTTACTAAGGAAATTAATAGGTTATGAATACTCAGGATAAAATTATTCAGACAGAAAGTTGATGGTGCCCAGCTATCAAAAGATAAAGCATCTGGGGTCTTAAAGGCTTGAAAATAAACAAGTGGCCATCTGGCTCAGAAGCAACAAAGCTCACAGGAAAGAAGCACACCAGCTTGTGTGACATGACAAGGTGTCAAAGGGGTCAAAGAACTAAAAATCATATCATTGCATGCCCATCTTCCTGATATGATCGCTGAAGACAAATGTGTACATAAGCAAAAGTGGTGAAGAAAGCTGATGGTGAAAGGCTATCAAAAGATATAGTGTCTGGGGTCTTAAAGACTTGAAGGTAAACAAGCGGCCATCTATCTCAGAAGCAACAAAGCTCACACGGTAGAAGCACACCAGCCTGTGTGACTATGAGGTGTCGAAAGGAACAGGTATCAGGCATCAAAGAACTAAAAATTATTCCATTATTAATAAGGGGGAGTACAAATTGGGGACCCAAAGCCCATCTGTAGGTGAAGCGACATCCCCTTACAGAAGGGTCTTGGGGAGGAGATGAACCAATCAGGATACAGTGTAGCTATGATGAAAGAGGCAACTTTCCTCTAGGTTTTTTTTTTTTTTTTTTGATTTTTGGGTCCTCACTGCCCTCTGTGGTAGGAGTAGGAGCCCCGGCCTTGCTGCTGGATTTGAACCTCCAATCCAGTGGACCGCAGTCCCATGCACAACCACTACACTACCAGGGCTCAGCCCTTTCCTCTAGTTTTTAAATGCTACCCCCGCTCTCCCCAATCATGATCCCAATTCTACTTTACCAATCGGGCTAGACCAGGGGATATACACTGGCACAGATAGGAACCAGAAACATGGGGAATTCCGGACAGATAATCCTTTCAGGACCAGTGGTGAGAGTGGAGATACAGGGAGGGTGGAGGGAAGGTGGAGTAGAAAGGGGGGACCAATTATAAGGCTCTACATATAACCTCCTATCTGGGGTATGGACAACAGGGAAGTGGGTGAAGGGAGACAGCAGACAGTGTAGGATATGGCAAAATAATAATAATTTATAAATGACCAAGAGTTCACAGAGGAAAGGGGAGCAGGGAGGGAGGATAAATGTGAAGAACTGATACCAGGAGCCTAACTGAAAAAGATGTTTTGAGAATGATGATGGAAACAAATATACAAATGTGCTTTGCATACAATGGATTGATATATGTATTGTGATTGGATTTGTAGGAGTCCCCAATAAAAATGTTTTTTTTTAATTATTCAAACAAGACAGTTTCTTCTCAACTGGGCTAATGACAGTTGAGAAATACCCAAAAGATACTCCATACTTGCTCCGTAGATCACAAGTCTTGCTACTCAGATTGAGTGCCTGGAAGCACCCTATTCCCCAAACCAGTCTCCTCCCTGGAGATATTCAACTTTATTTGCTCTGTGAACTGAAAAGTTCACCACTCTGTATCATGCTCTTGTTCTTGGTTCTCCAGCTGCTATTCCTCAACCATTCCAGTAGTGTCAGAGCTATCTCCTGAATCAAGGAGGTTCAACTCATAAGGATCTCAGGGGCTAAATGATGAGCTCCACTCTGAACTCTTGCATATCATTTTCTATGCTAAGGCACTTGATTGTGTGATTCACATTGCAAAGATGGTTAACCTTGAGGAGAATGGAAATTCTAGAACACTCTGGTTGTGCTCCTGCAGAGCCTGTACATGGAACAGGAGGAAGTCATTGCAGCAGAAGGAAGGGTTATTGCATAGCTTAGAATCATAAAAGGTGTTCATTGAGGTTTTATCTTGTTCAATAGGTATGTTAACTAAATAATTGGAGAAATTGGGTTTTGTGAAGAATGAGGCATCAGGATTGAAGAGAGGCTTATGAACAATCTTCAATGTACAGATAATAGAACCTTACTTGCTCACAGTGAGAAGGACTTGAAGCTCCGGCTGATGAAGGTCAAGGTTTGCAGCCATCAGGACAGATTGTAACTCAATGTAATAAAGATCAAAATGCTCACAGCTGGACCAATAGGCAACATAACCACAAAAAGGAAAAAAGACTGATGTTCTCAAGGATTTCATCTTGCTTGGATCCACAGTCAATGCTCATAGAAGCATCAGCTAATAAATCAAAAGACATCTCATTGGGAAAATCTGCTGCACAATACCTCTTCGAAGTGTTAAAGAAGAAGAATCTCACTTTAGATCTGCTGCAGTTACATGATTTCGTGTCAACTTGAGGATATATAAAAGTGTAGGGGTAGTATTCAACCTGACCTGTCAAGTGACAACCTGATGGGGCCTCCTTGTTAGCATGACTTTCACATAATGAAGGCCTTGGAAAACTCTGCTTTTCTTCCTGCTGCCTTCACCTTCCTGCTGGCAAGTCACTCTGGGCCCAGCCAGAGTCCTAGAGCTGCATCCACTGCCATTGGTTCCACAGACTTTGTACCAGGCCTGAGACCTTCCTGCATTCTTCATCACTGCATATGACAATGTGAGTCTAGAGAGGAACTTATGGTCAATTGACCAGACATCCTGCTTTTTAGCAATTTGACAATGTCCTGTGGCATTATAAAATTAAAATAAATCATTTAAGATACTATTTTTGCTTTCTATGAATATTTTTGTTGCTCCATATAGACCAAATTTTTAATCTAGAACACACACACACACCCCTGCATGCCCCTGATCAATGATGTCCCTCTTAAAATCTCGTCACTTTAAATGGACTAGTATTAGATTTATGGACTTGATGTTTTATGGATGCATAATTACTTTTTGTTATAAAACTCTTTCTTACACATATATGCATGCCACTGGATTTATTTCTGTAGTCAGTAGGCCTAACACAAGCTCCAAGGTGCATCTGACCCGACCAAGCTATGGTATTTTCAATTGCCTCAGATGCGTTTGAAAGCTGGACAATGAATAAGAAAGACTGAAGAAGAATTGATGTGTTGAATTGAATTCTGATGTTGGCCAGAAGATTGAAAGTGCCCTGCCAACTTGGGATCCACATGACTGCCCCCACAGACCTATGATTTTTCTGTTTCCCAGTTCACCATTCTGAGTCACCAGGATGTGGCTACCCAAGGCTAAAGATTTATGAACTAGCATTGGATACATGAACTTGAGTTGGATTGGGTTGGAATGTTTTCTTGATATAAAAGGGGTCCCCTAAAAAAAGAACCATTTCTTTTTCAAATCAATGTATTTAAATTGCTCTAGAACAACAACCTTATCACCTTCAAAGTACTCTCTATTACACTTAATACATTTGTCAAATCCATGATTCCACTCTTGGAAACATTTTTAAAACTTTTCTGCTTGGACAGCTGACAGTATCTGCCTCATTTTTTTCTTCACCTGTGTTCGTCCGGGTAGACTAGGGAAACAAATTCATAGACATGCACATGGATATAAGGGTAAGGTTTATATAGAAAAGGAATGGAACATTGAGGAAGCATCCCAACCCAGTCCAGTTCAAAGTCATAAATCCGATATTAGCCCATATGCCCGATATCAGTCTATAAAGTCTCCTTTCAACTCACAAAGTCACAGGTTAGTGGGTACAGAATCCTGGTGCTGGCAGGGGTCTCCCCATTGTTCCTCGCTTCCAGAACTCAGAGTCCATCAACAGTATCCAGTGGTAAGAGAAGCAACTCAGTGCTGGCAGGGGTCTCCATGTGGTTTTGCCAGCTTCAGAGGTCTGGTTCCATCAGGGTAAGACCGTGTGGCTTCTCTGGCTTCTCCAGCTCCTGAGACACTGCCATCTTGTCTTGTTCATAGTTCGTTGTCTCAGAGACTGACTCCCAACAACTAGGGAAATTACCTCTATTCTCCAAGAGGGAAATATCGTGAGATTTCCCAGAAGTCTCAGGAAAAAGCCATCCCCACACAGAGGTCTCATTGGCTACTCAATGGCTATCTCCAGATTAACAGGCTAGACTCCACCCCTACATCCCAGTCATGAAATTGGCATAACAAAAACATGATCGCCACATCACCTCTTTGTCAAATCACTGTCCTTTCATGTGTCTCTGCATTGATGGAAACAAAAAGAAGTCACACAGAACAAGTTCAGGTGAGTCAGGTGTGTGGGGCAAGAGAGGCATACTGTTTTTTTTTTTGCCAAAAACTGAAACAAGATGACTGCATGAACAGGTGAATTGTTGTGGTGGCAAAAACAGCCCCCTGTCTGTCACAAATCGAGTCTTTTTTTGGTTGCATACTGTTAGGCAATCTTTTCAGAATCTCTAAATGGAAAGCTTGGTTAATAGTCTGACCTGGTGGAATGAACTCCAAATGCATTGAGTTGACATTTTTATCTATTCAGGAAGTTGATGGACATCCAGGATGAAGTTTGTCATCAGTCATCATTTCACCTTTTTTGAAAGGAGAAAACCACTTGCACACTTGAATTTTTCCTACACTGTTTTCCTTGAAAGCTGTGTTCAGCATCACTGCAGTTTCTGCAGCATTCTCCCTGAGCAGGAAATAAAAATTTTCACAGTGGCATACTGTTCTCTTAAATTAGCCATCACAAAAATTCACTGTCACGGTAGAGAACCTTCCCAAGTGATGCCACTGGCTATACTAACTCGGGGTGATTTACTGTGTGCTAACATCATGGGGGAAATGTTATTATGAAAGATCTGCCTTAACCAGCACAATTTCAGGTGGGGGAAGGGGGTGCTTTGGAAGCCCCTCATATAATGACTTCTTGTTATAAAGCACTTTATTACACATACAGGAGTGTCACTGGATTTGTTTCTTTAGTCAATATATCCAGCCTAACACATTGTATATATTATCAGGAGACACCATTCCCTCGAAAAGGACATTATGCTTGGTAAAACAGAGCAATAAAAAAATAAGATCCTCAAGAAAATGGATTGACACAGTGACTCTAACAGCAGGTTGAAATACAACAATAACTGTCAAGATACCGCAAGACTGAGCAGTGTTTTGTGAGGTTGTACATAGAATGTCTTTTGAGTTGGAACTCACTCGTCAGCACTTAACAATAACAATATCCTTAACTGAAGGGGAGCAGTTGGAGCCATGGGCATTGAGCTGCTAACCATAAAGTTGGTAGTTCAAACACATGGATAAAAATGAGGCTGTCTTTTTCAATAAAGATTTACAGTCTTAGAAACTCAATATAGACTGAGACAATATATGTTGGAATTCACTCTTTGGCAGTGAGTTTGGTTTGGGGATTTTGATCCTAAACTGAGAAGTATTTGTGGTTTAGTGGTAGAATTCTCACCTTCCATATAAGAAACTCAAGTTTGATCCCTGGCCAGTGGACCTCATACACAGTCACCAGCTTTCTGTCAGTGGAGACTTGAGTGCTGCCTTGATGCTGAACAGGTTTCAGATGAGCTGCCAACTAAGACAGACTAGGAACAAGACATGGCCATCTACTTCTGAAAACTCGCCAGTGAAAATCTTATGGAGCACAACAGTCTGATCCACAACTGATCATGGGGATGGCAAAGGACCAGGTGCTATTTAATTCTATGGTACATGGAGGTGCCATAACAATTTCTTAACAGCTAACAACAACAAAAATCTCAATGGATCATTCCCTTCTTTCTGCTACAATATTTCTTTCATTCCTCCAATTTTCTTTATGTCCCTCCTTTCTTCTGGCTTGGTCCTTCACTTGGTCCTTCCCTAGGTGTCACCTATCGACTACATTGACCTAATGCTTACCTCAGTCTTCCACCTAAGCTCTCCTCACAGTCTTCAGGGCCTCACTTTCTTTTTTTGTAAGGCCAGTGTCTCCCCAAATCTAGAGTTTGGGAGAGGGGTCAAGACTGCAGATCTTACTTCAGCAGCCCTGGCTGTTGCAAGAATTTTCACATGTATAAATCTTTTAGGACAAATATTTCAAGCAGTGTGAATGATTTGTCTCGGGGCCAGCAACATCACAAGGACTGTTCCACGTGGGACTTGCTCCACTCCTCCCATAACATTTGTGAGCCGTGAAAATGAACATTGAAGGCCACCCTGAAGAAGAACAGAAGAGGCGTCACAAAAGGGCAGCTTGAACCCTGGAGGATAAGTTGGGATAATGACAGTATATCACCAGACATTCAGCTCCAGCAGTACTGGGGAACTCCCATTTTCCAAATTCTGGAAATGCTTTCTTGTGGTTACTGTTCACGCCAAGATGTTATGCTCAAGGACATCTTCTTCCATTACAGTTATTTCCTTGCTAGCTTGGGAGATGAGTAAATGAAGAGGAGGTTAAAGTGCCATTGTGTCACTTAAATCCATAATGGCAGATTAAGAAACAGCTTCACATCTAATGAAGGAAGACATGGTCTGAAGCGTCTGCTCTGATTTTAAAAAGTGAATTGATGGAAGGTAAAATTAAAAAATTCCATCCTCATCACCATCGTTCCTCCACCAAGAACTTCAGGAGAAAGTACAGGCACCTCTGTTTCTTGTTAACTGCTATGGAGTCAGCCGGCAATTATTGGTGACCCTGTGCAAATGGGAAACAGACTGTTCTGATTCCTAGAATTTGCACTTTCTGGTTCTGTTTTGTTTTACTTTATAGGTTTTTCAGGCATTTCTTCCTCATCTTAGTCTGAAAGCTCTGTTGAATCCTGTGCCACTTCATAGCAGCATGCTAGCCTCCACCACTGACAGATGACTATTGCCTATACACACAGGCTCATTGGATAGAAATGGACCCTGGATTTCCTACATGAAAGGGGAGAGTTCTACCAGTGAACCACCACTGAATCTCTAGAAGAGGCTTATTTCTGCTTCTCATCCACATTGCTGGCTCAACCAGAAGAGAGTTGCCATAGACTCATAAAATTGAGACTGGCTAGACAAGTGATCTAACAGGTACAGTCACTGGGTACTAAAGGTATAATGGCCCTGGAATGACCCATGATGGGAAGGCTGAATGGAGTCCCATAGAGAAATTTTCTGAAGTACACAGTGAAGTTGCTCAGGAAGAGGCAGCATCCCACATGACCCAAGTTAGTTTCTTGGTTTGAGATTAAGACCAAGACCCTGGTTTATCATCAAATGTTACCTTCTTAGCTTCATTCATTTTAAGGGGCCTCATTGGATGGCTTTAACTGAGATAAGGTTTCTATCTTATTAGAATCCCTGGTGTAGTGGCTATATATTGGGCTGCTAATTGCAAGGTCATCAGTTCAAAACCACCAGCCATTCCAGAGGAGAAAGATAGGGCTTTCTACTCCTGTAAAGAGTTACCATATCAGAGTTGCACAAAGACAGTTCTCGCTGCCTATAAGTCACTAGAAGTCAGCATAATAAACTCAATATGCAATGAGTGAGTAGGACATGTGGGCATAATGTCGCTCAGTCCCCCAAATCTACCTTTAAATTCCTATCTCTGCCATAGTGTCAGTCTAATTGTTAGGAGATTCATTTGTCAACTTGCTTAAACCTTTGCTGGACCAAAATCAAGCACTAACAAATAGCAGGCCATAAGAGAAGGGCTCGGGGAAATACAAGGGACTTTTAAAATTCATAGGAAAAGTCCTTCCATCAACTATTTGAAGCCTCCTCATCCTGCCAGCACCTGATTTCCTTGTTTGAGCAGGTGGAAAGCTTGGAATTGGGAGGGTTTTATAAGAGGTCTGAAAGAAGTTTGATGGCAAGGGTTTGAAACAACCCTTGACTCCAGAGTAGAGTCTCTCACTCCTTGTTTGGGTTTGTTCATTTCTTGTCGCTTCAGCCCATCATGGGCTGACACTGATAAAGTCTAAAGTGGACATAAAAACTAAGCTGCAATCAAGCAGAGACATACCACCTACATGCCCAATTTCTGAGTGGCACCAGCTTGACAGGAGCAAGCTTGGTTTGTGTTAGGAATGTTTAATGCTTAGAAGGAAAAGATGTCCAAGTGCTTGTTGCCACTGAGTTCGCACAGACTCACGGGGAGCCACGTACAACGGGGGGCAACTGGACCTTTGCTATCTACACATTCCCCACTGTGCTACAGTCTGTGGTTTCATGCACTGTGCATTTCCAAGGTCTTTCCATCTACGGAACCCATGCTCAGCACTCATCAGACAGCAATCTGTTATGATCGCTCAGCTTTCTAATGGCTGACTTCCAGAAGTAGATTGCTGGACCTTTATTTTTTTAATATTTTATTGTACTTTAGGTGAAAGACTATATAGAAAAGTAATGTTTCCAATCTATAGTTCACACAGAAATTGTTCTGTGACATGGGACACAATTCCCACTGTGTATCAATAACTTTCCCCTATTTCCTTCCTGGGATCCACATTTCCTTTGTCCAGCTTCCCTCCCATGCTCCCTTCCTATCGTCTCATCTTTGATATTGGGCAAATATTGTCCCATTGAGTCTCATGTAGTTGATTGTTCCAGTAACAGGCCTTTCTTGCTATTCTTAAGTCTTGAGCATCACTGAAACCTGACTTCCATGGGTGACCCTGCTGATAGTTGAAATCCCAAGGATATAGCTTCCACTGAAACACCCTAGTCCCCAGAGATGGGTGGTGGATAAATTAACACAGTTTCTGAAATCTCACTCTCTATGCCTGTTCTCACTTCAACTGAATTGGTAACCAGCAGATTGGCCTGGTGCAGGCCACCGATTATGTGTAGAGTGACTTTGTGCTCATGCACAAAATAAGACTTCTAAAGAAGCAGGTGTCAATGCTATTAGAAAAAGGGAATCCATCTACCCCAATGGAAAGAACCACACACATGGCCTTCAGAGCTTTGGGGGTGATTCTATCATGGTCTCCTGATAGAACACAGAAGGTCAAGAGAGAGATAAAAGAAAGATTCGGGAAAGAAAATCCTGTGGTCAAAAACAACATTTCTAAGAGCAGCTAACGAGGACAGCAAAACCAAGCCCAATTAAAGCCCCCAACATACAAAGCCTGTCCCTGAGCTAAGTATGGTCTTGCACTTGCCTGGCCCAGCACAGCTGCTTCAAAAGCCATCCAAATCAAACACACGGTCCACCCAGCAGACTCAACAGAACAAAAACCAACACCCAGAAATAAATTAGACCATAGAGCTCATCAAGTTACCCAGGCCACTGTGTTCAAATCCAGGATCCTGAACACAATAACAAATGATACTATTAACCAGTGCATCCGTCTGAAGCCAAAAACCAAATAACTCATTACTATAAAGCAACATGGTTCTCAGAATTTTCCAGGTCAGCTACAAGAAAGAGTTATGAGACTGTCCTCCCAAATTGAACTGAATCTCACCCATGTCTAATTGAAGCATATACAGCTAAATCCTTTTTCCACGTCTGCACAGCCAGCCTGCCTCTTAAAGCGCCGAACCCCGTGGGACTTCTCAAAGGAGGGCGGACATGTGGCTGGGTTGAAAGAAACACGGAGCCTGGAGGCAGAACCTAAGGGTTTAAGAAGAGGCTCTACCACCTGCTAGCTTTCTCTAATCTCCATCAAGTTCTTCACCTTCAGTTTTCTTATCCCCAAAATAAAGTTAATGACACCCACCTCCCTGGAGGCACAACAGAAAAAGCTTTATGATTTGTTGTTAAAAAAAAAGTGTCGAGGTTAGTCTTTATCGCACAAAGCACTAATAGGCATCACATGTTTCCTAATAGTTCAAGTCCCTTCTACACAGCATGCATGCTCTGCATCTTCTTAACCCCACACAGCTGCACTAGAGCAGGGAACTCAGAAGCCCTAGGTGGCACAAGCAGTTTTGTGGCCGCCTGCCAAGTAGAAGGTTGGCATCTGAACACATCCAATGTCCCATGGAAGGAAGGCTTGACAAATTGCTGCTACAAAGATTATATTAAGAGGTTATAATAAACTATTATAAGGAAGCGCTACTGAGTACAATTCTGTTTTGCAGCCTAAAAGGTTGTCACTTATAGGAAACTCGATGGCAATGGGTTCAGTGTTATTTGGCATCCTGTTTACTTAACAACTTGAAAAAGGAGGGACATCAGCAGTGACAGATATGCCTTGAAAACGCACAAGGCTATTCGATGGAACTAAACAATTGGGTCCATTAAGCCTGCTGCTTTTCTTCACCTGACTCCTCCTAGTCTCACCCTTTGTTCTCTCTGGCAGGAAGTCACCACTCAGAGGAAGGTGTTGATTCTGTTTATTTCAGTGACAGCTTCATTGTTGCCACATCCCTGTGAAAAGCTACTTATCAAAGGTTGTGCCTGCTGGTACCTTTATTAGGTGATGGATTATTAAAGGTCAAGCAAGTGCTTTGGTCTAGGTTGCATGCTGTGTGACACTGGGCAAATTTCTTGATCACTCTGAGCCTATATCTCCAGTTGTCACCTAAATACACTACTTGACCTCTTTCCTCACAGATGGACGGCATGAAAACATCTCAATGATGATGCACAGAGAATTTTGGAAATAACTGAAAACACTTAATTTATATAAGTCCCTCTCCATAAGAAGATTTCTTTTAAAGTCATTAAGTAAATTTGACTCATAAACTCACAAAAATAGTACTGTCTACTTTGTTGTCCTGGAAAACAGCAATTTTAGAGAGTTTCTTGCATACAAGATCAGGATTTCAACTCTTCTTTGTGAAGAAAAAAACTCATAGAAATTCATCAGCTACTCTACAAGGGAAAGCTTTCTGCTTCTGTAAGGATTTACAGTCTCCAGTCAATGGTGATGAGTTGGTTTGGTTCGGTATCGTTTTACAGAATACCTATACTCTCAAAAGGGCAGAGTAAGATCAGTCACTCAATGCACATTCTGGTCCATGTCTGGACCCTGATTTGTCTCCTGGGCTCACTTCATGATGTTTGCACTAGTGATCATACTCAAAGCAAGCCAAAATGTATAGAACTCTAAGACTACCTATCATAGTGAAAGAGTGAAATACTTCAATGAAATATTTCAGAAGGCCTGCAATCAATATATTGTCCTCAGCTCCTGGGAGAAAGATGAAATGTAATCCTTGATTTTTAAGAGATATTGTTCTTAAATCCCTGGGTAAACACATGGTCATTTTCAATTAAAAGGAAGCAAAAGAGAGACTCTGACATACAAATATTTTGCCAATGTTCTTCTTCAATAACATTGTGAAATCTCCCAAAAATGCAACTAAGATGCAACCAAATTTGGTCACGTTTCAGGAAAATGGCATGACTGGGCCTAAGTTTGCTACATAACATATGGGTTCCTCTGGATGATTTTCAGGCTTAGCTAAGGCACATTGTGAAGCAACCATGATCTGTGCATGGTTCCACATCCCTGCATAATAAATCAGTGTTCAAAAGAAAAAATATGAAAAATTAAATGTGATAGGCATGATCTTCTGCCAGAAAAAATACTAAGTACTGTTTTAGCTCATGAGCACCTTTGAACACTCAATCTCATTGAGTTCTTGACATTGGCATTAAAAAAATTATTTCACTGTTTGCAACATAAGTTCCGATGATGAACATTGTTACTTCCAGAAATCAGTTTAGTACACACCTATAGCCAAAGTGCTAAAAGCATAGACCTGAAGCACCCCAAATATACTCTTTGGGGTTTTTAAAAATCACTTTATTAGGATTCTTACAGCTCTTATCATAATCCATAAATATATCCATTGTGTTAAGCACATGTGCACACATGTGTTAGACAGGGTTCTCTAGAGAAATCAAGCCAGGACACTAATAATTCTCTATATATATTTATATAGATAGAAAGATATCTAACATAAGAAATAAGCAGTTAACTCATCTATAAAGCAGAACAAATGGCTCAGTGCCACTCATTTGCATGAGATAGCTAGTAGACTGGCTGTCCTTGGAATCTTGAGGGCCCCCGAGTGGTCCTCTGTAGAGTTATTCAGGCTATCAAGCTACAAGCAGCAAACGGCAAAGCAGGTCCCCAACAGTCATTCAGATGACAGAGTCCAACAGTCCCCAGCTCACGAGATGTATAGTCTGGGAGCGTGATGAAGCAGGGCTTGAGTTGAACCCCAACTCACAGCAACAGGAGTCCACCGAGGACACCGAGTAGGTGTCCCATGGGTAGTGTTGCTTGAAAGTCGAGGCACAGGATAAACAAGGCAGCTGGCTGGTCCGAAGATCCAAGAGCAAGAGGGCAAGGGCAGGGCTCTCCGAGCCCTTTCTATCTCCGCCCTTCAATTGATCTTTCGTGTGTTCATTTGTCATGCTGTCACAACAGACCTACCTATCTTCTTTGGCTATGCTATCACAACAAGCTTACCTATCACAGTTGATTTCCAGCCATATGGCATAGTGGTTGGAGTGAGTAGTCTGTATCCTCTCTATGTGCTTGAATTTACACCGATTGAACTTGTGTCCCAGCATGTGAACTAGCTTCGAGTATGTGCCGTGTGGTCTCAAACAGAATGTGAATATCTTTGCATTTGGTTGGAGGACTATGACAGTATTTATCAGTTCAAATAATCTAATTGTAATGCTTAGATCTGTTGCCTCCTTGTTAAACTTCTTTCTCTGTGATCTATTTTTCTCAGAGAATGATGTATTAAAGTCACCTACTATGATTGCTGAGACTGTGGTTTCGATTTTCACCTTTTGGGATGTTTGATGAATTTCATGGATCTTGCATTGGGCACGTATATGCTTATTATGCTCACGTGTTTGGGGTCTACTGTTCCCTCCATTTCTCTTGCTATGGCTTGCACCTTGAAATCAATTTTGTCCGACGTTAGGATTGCAATCTCTGCTTTTTTAAAATTGTCATGTGCAGAGTATGTTTTTCTCTGGCCTTTGATTCTCAGCCTATTTTTGTCTGTAATCTTGAGATATGTGTCCTGTAGGCAGCAAATTGATGGGTTGTGGTTTCTAAGCCAGTCTGCTAGCCTCTGATTTTTAATGCCCGAGTTCAGTACATTGATATTCAGGGTTGTTACATCCTCTGTGGACTCTTAAGATTTCATCTTGCCTCTTTTTTTGTTGGGTGTTTTCCTACCTCCCTTTATTAAAAAAAAATCATTTTATTGGGGGCTCATACAACTTTTATCACAATCAATATATATGTCTATTGTAAGCAAACCACATTTTACATTTGCTACCATCATCATTCTGAAAACATTTTCTTTCTGCTTAAAGCCTTGGTATTAGCTCATCATATTCCCTCTCCTTCCCCACACCCCCCTCCCTCATGGATCATTGATAATTCATAGATTATTATTATTTTATCATATTGTGCACTGTCTAATGTCTCCCTTCACCCACTTCCCTGTTGTCCATACTCCAGGGAGGAGGTTATATGTAGATCCTTGTAGTTGGTTCCCCCTTTCTACTCCACCTTCCCTCCATCCACCCAGTATCACCATTCTCACCAGTGGACCTGAAGGGATCATCTGTCCTAATTTCCCCATGTCTCCGGTTCCTATCTGTACCAGTGTACATCCCATGGTCTAGACTGATTTGAAAGATAGAATTGAGATCATGATAGTGGGGGAGAGGGAGGAAGCATTTAAGGACTTGAGGAAAGTTGCATATTTCATTGTTGCTACACTGTACCCTGACTGGATCATCTCCTCCCTGCAACCTTTCGGTAAGGGGATGTTGCTTCAACTACAGATGGGCTTTAAGTCCCCATGTATACTCTCCCTCATTTATAGTGATATAATTTTTAGTTTTTTATGCCTGATACCTGATCCCTTCCACACGTCATGATCACACAGACAGATGTGCTTGTTCCATGTGGGTTTGTTGCTTCTTAACTAGATGGCCGTTTGTTTATCTTCCTTCCTTTCAGACCCCAGATGTTTTATCTTTTGATATCCAGGCACTATCAGCTTTCTTCACCACATTTGCTTATGCTCACATTTGTCTTCAATGATCATATCAGGAAGGTGGGCACGCAATAATATATGATTTTTTAGTTCTTTGATGTATGATAAGTGCTCCCTTTGGCACCTTGTGATCACACATGTGGGCTTTGTTGCTTCCCAGCTAGATGGCTGCTTATTTACTTTCAAGCTTTTATGACCCCAGATGCTATATCTTTTGCTAACCCCCACCTCCCTTTCTTATCAGTGTTGTGTGTGTGTGTGTTTCATTCTTGCCTTCTTTCCATCATTGAGCCAATGCTGTCTTGGGGCTGTTTGCTCTCTGTTTTCCTCTGAATCAAATTGTTCTTTGTGACAGTTTCTTATTTGTGCTCCTTGAGTGTTGCTCTTCAGCCCATACAGGGTCGGCAAGGATCTTTGTTGACTGTGTTCCTTTGAAGGTATTATTTGAGTTTTTCCTTGTCTGGGAAGACACTTCTCCATCTATCTTGATAGATAATTTGTCTGGATAGAATATTCTTGGGCTTGCATTATTCTCCTTCAATTTTTGGAATATGCTACTTCACTCTCTCCTTTTCCTCACAATGTCCAGTGATAGGTCTGAGCATATTCTTATTTGGGTGCCTTTAGATGCAACTGCTTATTTTTTCCTAGCTATTCTCATGTTTTTCTGCCTTTCCTCAAAGTTGTATTATTTAACTATTATATGCCTTGGTGTCTTCTTGGAATTCAATCTAGCTGGTGTTCTTTCGGCCTCCTGAATGGTTGCCTGGTTTTCATTCATTAAGCTAGGGAATTTTTTTCTAAGAATTTTCTCACTATTTATGTCATTGGCTTCATCATTTGACTTGTTCTGGTAATCCAATTATTCTAATTTTGTTCCTTTTAATAGAATCAAGCACGACTCTTGGGTTTTGTTCAGCTTCTTTGATTATCTTATTTGACAGTCTTTCCAATTTGTTGAAGTCTGCCTGATTATCCTCTAGGTCAGGGGTCAGCAAACTCTTGAGGCTGAAGAGCCAATTCTGCCCCTCCTAGAAAATTTAAAATCACTGAAGAGCCAGCCTTAAATGACTTTCTAAACAAATAAAATCACCATGATCTAAAATAATAACCTTCAAGTGTTTCCAAGGTTACTTCAGAACCACATGTTCACACTGAATAAGCTGTAGATGGCTTGCGAATTGCAGTTTGCCAAACACTGGTCTACATCACTGGAGTGATTGTCTGCTCCCTCAAGCCTGTTGGTGAAGTTTATGACTTTGCTACCGTCTTTTGGTTTTTTGTCCCTTGTATTTCCCTTTGGTATGTGGCTTTTAACTTCTCTATCATTTAATCCTTTTTCTGTATTGCTTCCCTCATATCCCATATGACGCCAAGTGCATTCTGAAGATTCCATTCTATGGCAGGTCAACACCTGTTTCTTCTATATGTGCCGTTAGGTTTCTTCAAAAATTGTTTTGTGTTTCTTATTTTTTTGTTGTTGAGATTGTTAAATCTGGTTGCTGTTTGGGTGTCATTTTAGAGGAGCCTGGTACCATTTTCCAGAGAGTCCAAGGGTACTGGGATGTCTCTTTGGGAGAGTTGTAGCAATGCTTCTTTAAACTTCCTGCCGCTAACTACACTGGGGAGCCAGGCAATCACTTTATCCTCCTGTGGTTTCACTCTTTCCCGAGGCAACCAATATTCTGTTACTTGGAGGGCAAGTTAGCTTGTCCTCTCAGGAGATGCTGGTCAGGTGGTTGTGGGCCCGAGAGGATGCCACTGCACTGACTATTCTCACAGGAAGTCATGACGGTGTGGCCTATGGCAGCTTGTAACACTTCAGAGAGCTCACACATGCTTTTAAACCAGTGTGAAACAACAGCTGTGGTGGCAAAGTTAGCACTTGTCAAGAGTAAAACCCTGTCTTCAGTGCCTTCTTCCTTTGCTAATAAGGTCAGAGTGTTTAATCTCGGCTTACAAGATCTTCATTATTAAAATGGCTAGATTTGCTTCTTTTTCCTTATTCTTCATAACAGCTGGTGTTTCTATGACTCCGGAGGGTAAGTATCTCTTATATATAATAATTTAATCATTAGGCAAATTTCTGTAGAATTATAGATGGAAAATACCTTTGCCCAGCCATGTTAATGTATCTGAAGTCTAAAGTGTTATGTATTTGTTCATCAGTAAAATTCTAGTAACAACTATTGGGTGACTAGTAAGCTTTTCTATTATCTTGGAAAATAATACAGAGATGACCATTGAAAGAATTCAGTGCCAGTCTGTTTAGGTCCTTTATGGTAAATCTGTTGATTTGCTTATAGATTTCTACATGAAAATTATTGGAGGGAGAGAAGTGCCACCTCATTCCCAGCCTTTTATGGCCTCCATTCAGTATGGCGGACACCATGTGTGTGGAGGAGTTCTGATCCATCGTCAGTGGGTGCTGACAGCAGCCCACTGCCAACCTCGGTGAGTACCCTCCACTTTTACAAGGTGTCCTTGCCCCAGAGAACTGGAATATCTTTCCATATGTTACTTTCTGAGAAAGCCCACTAGCTTCTATGAATTCCTTGAATAATGTCAGGGGCAACAGCAACTGGGCAACAGAAGTAGCAGCTTTTCCACCTTGCTGCTTGTGACAAAATCGGGCAGTCTGAATTTGCAATTTGCTGCTTGTCATCCCCTTTTTACAAGGGGCTCTAAGGACTCAAAAGTATCCATTTAAATGTTGTAGAATGCTTGGCACATACTATGTACAAGTAAACTGTAGCCCTTATTATTCCTGAAGTTCTTGGGCGGCACAAATAGTTAACCACTCAGCTGTTAGCTAGTTAACTGGAGATTTGCTTCTCCCCAGAGGTGCCTTAGAAGAAAAGCCTAGTGATCTACTGCCTCAAAAGAAAAAAAAAATCTTTGACATCTCTATGGAGAAGAGTTCTGCTCCAACACAGGGGGTTTTCGTGAGGGGACTCATTGGCAGCTGGTTGGTTTGGATTTTGCTGTTATCGTCATGATTATCATATATGTAAGAAGCTGCTTTGCTAAAGGGTTTTCCCACTCCTATTAAAGTGATCAGATTTTAAGCAGGGCACTATTGACTGGGGGGGGGGGGTTCTTAATTAAAAATTGGGTCTATATGGAGCAACAAAAATTTTCACAGAATGCAAACATAGTATTGTAATATATTTATTTTAATTTTTAAATGCTGTGGGACATTGTTAAATTGTTAAAAAGTGGGACGTCTGGTCACTTTAGTTCCACTAGGAGCTCTGGTGACGGATAGAGGCTACTAGTTGGCCTGCTTGTTTGAAATCACTAGTCTCTCTATAAAAGAAAGATGGAGTTTCTACTCCTGTAAAAAAAAAAAAAACAACTGGATTGACTTGCTCGCCCCATCCCTTTTGTGTGATTGTTCCATCTTAATGGTGAAATTGAAGCACAAATAGGAAGCCTGTAAATGACAGGAATTTCTCTTCTGCTTTGAAATAGCAAGTCACTGACTCCTAATTTGATAGGCTGGTGTCATTTAAATAGGCCCCATCTGTCCCTATCACATTTACCCTTCTCCCTAGAACACCTCTCATCTTAGGTCCAGTCTAACAGATGGTGACCGCCAGTGATTGTTCACTCAATATATTCAGCACATATCACACTCATCATGCATTATAAAGGTATAATGTTCACATCTTCAAATTCAATTCTAATATATGCTAAATTGGACTATAACCTTGCAAAATATACTCAAGAAATTTTGGATGGAAAGAAAGAAGGAAGTTAAAGGACTTTGGGAGTGGGGGGTATTAAAACTGAAACATGGTGTTCTGATGTTCAATTGTGTGGGTAAGCGAAATTAAAATTTTTATGAAGTTAACGTGACTCAGAAGATATGTATTTTCAAATTGTGAAAAGGCGCTGATTTTTAAAAGACAGGCAAGAAGTCTTGGAATCAAAAAGAAAAATATTGCTAAATATCATTTGAAATGACTGGCATATAAAGAACTGTAGGATGGGTGGATCAAATTTCCCCTACAAAGCACTTGAGTGTAAAAATATAGGGAAATTCAAAATATTTATGAGCTTGTTCAATGGTAGCTTCCCACAAATGTATTCCCAAATCTCTTGAGGGAATATTTTACTACCCTTAGGCCTTGCTTGGCCTCTCTCTCTCACACACACAAAAATTATAAAAGTGAGCCAAACTTGGCATAATCCATCCATTTGCATGGTTACTCTTGACCCCTTTATTAGTTACCTGTCAGTTATATAATGGAACCATAAAACGTTTTCTGTAGAATCTTATTTTATTGGTTGCACTTTTTTTAAAAGAAGAAATTAATTAATATAACAATAAAATGTTTAAAAACTCTTTTCTTCCAACATTTTACTTTAGCAGAAGCCAAACAACCATCAGCTAGTGTCCTCTACTACTGCCCCAACTTCCTCTGAATTTCCCCTAAAGTCCCACCTCAATTAGCACTTTATCTCCCTTCAGTCAGCCTAGCAAGTTATGCAATGGAAGCCTGCAGGACCTGATCTTGATAGCCTCTCTCCATTTTCAGTCACACAACACCCCCCACTCCCACCCCCCAAGAAAAAGAGTTTAAAACATAGGTCTTGGATTCCCACTGAGTTTTCATTTTGCCTGGGTTTGCATCCTGGAACCACCTCTTAAAATCTGTCAGGTCTTGTCAAGCATGCTTATTCACTTGAGCTTCAATTTCCTCTTCTACAAAGTGGTAATAACCCTAATACCTACTGCACAGGGATGTTATGAGGTCTAAATGAGGTGAAGGTTAAAATACTTAGCATGGAAAGTGTTGTTTGGTATTGTTATTATTTAAGTTTTCCAGGAAATTATTAGAGGAGTTAATCTGACAATCCAATCTGTGTTAATGGGGTTAAGCTCACTGCCATAAAGTCCATTCTGACTCAGGTAACAGCCCCGTATGCTAGAGTAGAAGTATACCACAGGGTTCCCAAGGCGATCAATCTTGACAGAAGCGAACTTTCCTCTTTCTCCCTCAGAGTGGCTAACTAACTGACTTTCTGTCAATTGTATCAATTCTAAGTCACAGCAACCCCGCCAAGCAGAGTGGATCTGCCCCCTGTGGATTTTGAGATTATATTTGGTTTTGCTCTTGCTTTGTTACTTTAATGGTCTTGTTCTTTTGTTTAATTGAACTATGATTCACATACATAATTCAACAGTCCATTCATACCAAGAAAGACTGCAATCATCGCCACAATCAATTTGGGAATATTCTTTATCTTCTTTTACACACTGATGTTGACTTCCTCCTTCTCCCATCCTCCCCTTCCCAGTCCCCAGGTAATTCTTCATTCTGTGACTGTCATAATGCTGACCATCCCAGTTTCCCTATACAGATAGATATGCAAGAATGCAAGACGGAAAACCCTGGTGGCATAATGATTATGCACTAGGCTGCTAACCACAACACCAGCAGTTTCAAGCCACCAGCCTCTGCACAGGAGAAAGGTGAAGCACTGTGCTGCCTCAAAGAGTTTAAGAAACTTCAGGAGCAGTTCCACCCTGCCCTCTAGAGTCACTAGGCGTCAGAATTGACTCCTGGGCAGTGTGGTTTGGTGGACAGACAGCAAACAAGTATTGACCAACAATGACCATATAAAACCAATAAAGAAACCCCAATCTCAGAGAAAACTTTTAATAAGTTCACTTGAGTCCATAAGGAGATCTAATTGCAAGAGGTTACATTCCAATCTGAGAGCAGTTGTTAGAATTCATTTTCTAATTCTCTGTCTGATATTTAGGCTATTGCCATTTCTACTATATATATATATATATATATATATATATATATATATATATATATATATAGTATTCACCAGAGGCTCATCCCAAGTAAGGGACCCTGCCAATGGATTTGGGGCTACCACTATTCTCCATAGTTTTCCATGAACTGGGTATTTAGGATTTAGACAAAGTATTGTTTCCTTCTCCAGGTTTGTATCTTATTATTGGCTATCTGTCGATCACACATGTTGGTGCACTTCTTCTGTTTAGACTTAGCTGAGTCCTCTTTTTTAAAATAGTTTTATTGGGGGTGGTTATAGCTATTATAACACTCAATATATCATCCATATCAAGCCCATTTGCACACATGTTGCCACATGCATTTCCAAACATTTTCCATTCGAGCCCTTGGTATAAGCTCCTCTTAAAAAAAAAAAGCTCCTCTTTCCCCTTCCCCCCATTTTTAAAATGAATCATTTTATTGGGTACTCATATACCTTCCCTCACGATCCATACATACATTAATCGTATGCAGATCTCATTTGCACACTTGTTGTCATCCTCACTCTCAAATCATCCTCCCTCCACTTAGGCCCCCAGTTTCCATCTCCCCATATTTCCCTTCCTCCCGCCCCCCCCATTGAACCTTTAATAATTTACAAATTGCTATTTCATACCGTACACTGTCCAATGTGTCCCTTCACTCACTTCCCTGTCAGCCATGCCCCAGAGAGGAGCTTATATGTAGATCTCTGAAATTAGTTCCCCCTTTCTACTCCACCATCCATCCACCCTCCCAGTTTCACCACTCCCATCACTCATCCTGAGGGAATATCTGTCCTAAATTCCCCATGTTTCCTACTCCAGTGTACATCCCCTGTTCTAGTCGGTCTTGTCTGGTAGAACCAGGAGCATGATAGTGGGTGGGAGAAAGCATTTGAGAACTAGAGGAAGGATGCATATTTCATTGCTACTACACTGTACTTTAACTAGCTCATCTCCTCCCTGCATCCTCTGTAAGAGGATGTCGCTTCAGCTATTGATGGGCTTTGGGTCACCAATCCGTACTCCCCCTATTTATAATGATATAATTTTAGTTTTTTGATGCCTGACACTGGATCCCTTCAACACCTTGTGGCCACACAGGCTGGTGTGCTTCTTCCATGTGGGCTTTGTTGCTTCTGAGCTGGATGACTGCTTGTTTACTCAAGCCTTTAAGACCCCAGATGCCATATCTTTTCATAACCAGGCACCATCAACTTTCTTCACCACATTTACTTATGCACACATTTGTCACCAGTGATCATATCAGCAAAGCGAGCCTGCAATGTTAATGGTTTTTAGTTCTTAAACCCTGATAACTGATCCCTTTGACAACTCCTGGTCCACACACTGGTGTGCTTCATCCGTGTGGGCTTTTTTGCTTCTGGAGTCCTCATTTTTAACAAGCTTTTAAAACTCCTAAACACTATTCTGATAGCTGAGGTGCTTCTCTCTTTTTGGTTTATAGTAACTCTTGCCAAGAGTAGAGAGTCTCATCTTTTTCCCGGGGAGCAGCTAGTGGTTTGGAACTGCTGACCTTGAGGTCATATTACCATGCCTCCTTGCTGATGAATTACAACCCTGAAATATCCTCTTTCTGATAGTCAGGCCCTCCCTCCCTTCTTAAGCAAAAGAAATTAAAAAAAAATAGAAATCCTTCATTTGCTCTCTGTTGCCAAGACAGAAGTCTAAGGTAAAGCACTGCTGAATGCCCAGGCAGATTGGAAGAAGAAATAAGAGGTGAGTCATGAGACTTAAAGCATAGTTATGAAAGGAGCATTGAAGTTGGAGTTACAAAACCTAGATTTGAGTCCTGACTCTGTTAAGAAGGAGGTGTGTCACCTGTCATGCTTTGGAACACTAAGGGGGACTCTTCACAAGGTCAAATAATGGTAAGCTTCTCTATAGCTAGAAAAAGATTGCTTGGGGAATACACAGTCCATCAGCTCTGACAGCAGTAAGAAGGGTTATCATTACGCTCAACACAGGCAACGAGAAGAAAGTCTTTGGCAGGCAATGAAAGCAAGTACAGCAAGCAGTCCTCAAAACTGGGCCAATAGGTAGCATCGTGACAAAGGGAGAAAAGATGGAAGTTGTCAATGATTTCCTCTTGCTTGGCTCCACAATCAATGCCCGTGGAAGCACCAGTTAGGGGGTCAAACAAACATCGTATCAGGCAAATCTACTGTGCAAGACCTCTCTAAGGTGTTGAACAGTAAGATTACGGTGCACCTGAACCAAGCCATGGTATTTTCAGGTACTTCATATGCACATGAAAGCCAGACGTGGAATAAAGAAGACTGAAGAAGAATCCGTGCGTTTGAATTTTGGTGGTGGTGAAGAATATTGAAAGTACCATAGTCTGCCGAAACAAAACAAACAAACAGATCTGTCATTAAAAAGTACAGCCACCCCCAGAGGGCAGTGATGCCTAATAAATAAGTAAATAAATAAAAAAGTACAGCCAGAATTTGCCTTAAAGGCAACAATGGCAAGACTTTGCCTCATGTACCTTGGACATCTTGACCATGGTTGGTGGAGTGGAAAGGCATTGAAAAAGAGGAAGACTTTCAACAAGATGGACTGGCACAGTGACTGCAACAACAGGTTTAAACACAGGAGCAATTTTAAGAATGGTGAAGCACTGGGCAGTGCTTCATTGTGTTGCACATTGTGTTGTGGTCACTGTGAGTCAGAATCCACTCAACTTCCCCTAACGTAAACAAACCAGCAACACCTCCATTGTTCTGCTCTGGGTGTAATTCTGCTCCAGATAAACCCAATAGAGGACCAAGAGAACTATAGATTAAGCAAACACTCCCCAAGTGGTTCCAAAACAGGTGGTCTGTTGGTCTGTTGAGCAACACGACACTGCACAAGTGTCAGACACTGATGTCATTTCTCCTTCTCCATGAAATTTCAGACCTGAGTTAGTTTAGGAGATGGGATCTTAGAACTCTGGTCATTCCAGGAACCCTGGAGGGAGAAAAACTGACCTTTGCACTTTTGTCACACGGATTCCAGACAAAGAGATTCCAGAAATGGAAAATTCAGAAAGCATTCATTATCTGCTTTGGTTGTCAGGGGGATGAGTGTGTCCCAGTGGGGACAAAAATAACCAAAGAATTTCAAAGTCCATAACCAGCCCAAGAAATTGGTAAAACATGAAGGAAAACCAATAATTTTCTCAGCCATACCCTCCATCAAAATCTATGTCTGTGTCCCCCTCCCCGTATATATTCCGTAACCTTCCACATGTGGGTGATCTGACATGAACTCCTCCTTTTCTGCTCGAGGAGGAGATGGTGGAGATTTCAGATCAACCTCTCCTCAGTCTGAACTGACTCAGCAGCCCACAAGGCTACATTGTGAATTAAGTCAATCCTGAAGATTCTGATCCACGCCCTATGAGAAATTCCATCCCCATTCTGATTTTGCAATAGTCACACTTTTCAACAAACAGAGCTGTTGAAAATGAATTATTTTGGTATAACCCCCCAAAAGAATATTCCCAGAAAGTCACGGCTTCACCAGCCCCACTGCCAACACTTGTTGGTCTCATTCCCCCAAACCCATAAGAAGACAGGATATTTGAGCATGTGTGAGGCACGAAATGGTCCTTTCATCAAATGAACCAGAGCAGCATTAGGCTCATCCCTTTGGTCACTTAAAACTTCAACCCACAAACTCGTGTAGCTAGCAAATATAACCTTCTTTATTTTTAGATCACAACTTTGCTATAAATGCGATCTTGGTCGATTAAGATTTTTTTACAAATAGAAATGGATTAAAGAAGTTTATTTGCCTCATATAATACTAATGACAACAATAGCTACATTGTTTGAGCAGATTCATACTTACCATATGTTGACTCTATAGAACAGAAAACTGCCCATTGGATTTCTAAGACTGGACCTCTATTTTTTTAGATTTACCTATCTTGCATTTATTTGCTTTTCTTTATTTTTCTTTTTTGGACATCACTTTCCTCTGATGGTGGGATTAGGAGGCCCAGCCTTGCTGCTGGATTTGAACCTCCAACCCAGTGGGCCGCAGTCCCGCGCACAACCACTACACCACCGGGGCTCAGCGCTTTTCTTTATTTTTAATCATTTATTTGGGGCTCATGCAACTCTTATCACGATCAATACATACATCAATTGTACGCAGACCACGTTTACACATTTGTTGCCATCATCATTCTCGAAACATCCTCTTTCGGCTTAGGCCCTGGGTATCAGCCTCATCTTTCTCCGCCTCCCCCACTCTCCCTCCCCCATGAACCCTTAATAATTTACAAATTATCATTATTTTGTCATATCATATGCTGCCCTATGTGCCCCTTCACCCATTTCCCTGTTGTCCATACCCCAGGGACAAGGTTATATGTAGATCCCTGGAATTAGTTTCCCCTTTCTACTCCACGTTCTCTCCACCTTCCCAGTATCATCATTCTCACCACTGGTCCTGAAGGGATCATCTGTCCTGAATTCGCATGTTTCTGGCTCCAGTGTACATCCTCCAGTCAAGCTGGATTTGTAAGCTAGAATTGGGATCATGATGGTGGGGGGGGGGGCATGTAAGAACTAGATGAAAGTTGCATATTTCATGTTGCTACACTGACCTTGATTCATCTTCTCCCTGTGATGCCTCGTAAGGGGATGTTGCTTCACCTGTTGATAAAGTTTGGGTTCCTAATCTGTACTCCTCCTCATTTACAATATAATTTCTAGTTCTTTGATACCTGATCCTTTCAACACCTTGTGGTCTCACAGGCTGGTGTGCTTCTTCCATGTGGGCTTCTAGATGGCAGCTTGTTTGCCTTCAAGCCTTTAAGACCCCAGATGCTATATCTTGTGATAGCCTTTCACCATCAGCTTTTTTTTTTTACCAATTTTGCTTATGCACATGTGTCTTCAGTGATCATATCAAAAAGGTGAGCATCATGGAATGCCAATCTAATAGAAAAAAAAGTGTTCTTGCATTGAGGAAATACTTGACTAGAGGTCCAATGCCCATCTGCTGTCTAAATACTAACCCTGTAAGTATATGCATATGGATCTATTTCCCCATCATATTTAAATATATTCACCTATATACATGCCTGCATTTGGACCTCTATAAATGCCCTTTATCCCCCAGTTCTTTGCTCCATTTCCTTTTACTTTCCTCTTGTCCTACTATCATGATCAGCCTCCACTTGGATTTCAGTGATTTCTCTCTGTTATGTTACTTTGATCAATCCCTATCAGGCCTCTCACACCCACCTTGTCACTGATTTTGAATCACTTGTTGCTTCCTTATGCCTGGGTTTGTCAACACCACCTTCTTTCCCCCTCCTCCCCATCTCCCATGTACCCCCTGAACCATCAGTCCCATTGTTTTCTCCTCCAGACAGTTTATTCAGCCTATCTTATCTATATAGGCCTGTAGAGATAACAATATGTACAAAAAAAATAAGGCATCCTAAGATGAAGCAACCAAAGAAAACAAAACAATGATAACAACAAAAAAAACCCAATGTCATGTATATGTAAAAAAATAAAAATAATAGCAAAAGGAAAAACCTATAAATAGTTCAAGGTCTGTTCATTGACCTCCAGAAGTCTGCCTTGGTTGAGTCTTATGAGATGCCACACCCTGGACCCAAAGTATATCCTTGATACTCCCTCAGGAACTCCAAAACACCTTAGTGTTTTACCATGGTATGGTTGGGTCACACAGGGTACAATCCCAACCCTACTTCTTCTCCACTGTTGTCCCCGTAGGCCCTTGGGTCATCAAGGGATGCCATGTTTCATAGTAGGGCCAGCCATATGGTCCTCTCTGTGCATTGGCTGTTCTGAGTGGGGGGATCGTCCTCAAGACTCAGTAGGTCAGGATGTACTCCATTCTCTCTTCCTCCCCCTTCTTTTGTTCTCATGTGCTCTGGTCAGGCATGTTCCACTCCCAAGCTGCAACTTCAGTACTGTCCTCCAAAGCAAACTTCTCAGTCCAAGTAGTTGAAATTGGGGTTGGGCCCTCAGACCCCTCCACTGGATCAATTAAGATTTTACCTGTTTCTTCCTATCAATTCTGATATCCTTTCACTGGGCTGAGGTCTGCCAAGGAGTAGGGTAAGATTGGGTGGAGCAAGATCGGCCTGTAACGTCAACCATTCATGTAGGTGCCCACTGCGAGCTTTGTCATACCTTCTCATCTTCAGTCCTTGGTCCAGGCAGATTAATTTGGAGATGGTCTTTGTTCCTGTAGCTACATGATCTTCTCTACCACTTTTATTTTCCGCTAGGGAATTTGGAGGTAATTCTGCTGCTTCCATTTCACCCTAGAGTCCAGGCATCTTGGTGAGGCCACCTGTGACCTTGACAGTTGACCTTACTCTACAATGACCACTCCCTCAGTGAGGCTTGCTGCCTCTGAAATACTCAGGACTCGGGCTGTGAGACCTGAGACATTGTGCTCATGCTGTGTCTCTCCATCATCGAACCATTGTCCCACAGTACCTGGGGAATGCTTTCTTGGGATGTTTACTGTCATTTCACCATGTGAAGACTCAGTCCCCTTTGTTTCGAAAGCTTGAAGTCAGTAAGGAAAGCCCCACTTCTGAAAAATCTTTCCTTTTCATTGCTTTATGTCAGCAGTGTTTCACAGAGGCGGTGACACAGAGGCAAAGAATGAAAGAGAATTATTCATTCATTCAACAATTATTTATTGATTACTACACATCAAGAACGATGATAGTCCCTAACCTCAGGCTACAACAGTCACAAGATAGACAAAATGGCCCACCTTCAAGGAGCTTATGTTTATCAGTATGAAAATAATTTATCAATATTTTGGATTTTTGTTCTATACATGAGTTGTCTTAATAAACACTTTATTGATATTCGCATTAGGGATGTTACCTACCTCAAAAGCTTCAAATCTTTCATTCTTTTTATGACAATAGCTTTTCAAATTGCCTAGGTGGTGAAATCATTTAGAATGCATTTGGTCTCCCCTGTGATAATATACTTAATAATGCAATATCATCAGAACCAGCTTATGGAGTTATGAGTCTATGGTGCATGTGCAAATTCATAGGGAAAATTAATAGATTAAATCACTAAGTTGCTATTTTTATTCATTAAAATGGTTGAATTGCAGAAATTTCATATGGTTCAACTAGCTGTTTTCCTAAACCTGCATAAATGATTCTTTTTTTTATCTATTTCTTTATTCTGATATCTACTAACCAATCCCCTTTGAAGACATAAAATATGGCTTAGCAAAAATAATGGATGGAAATAAGATAATAATGGGTAGAACTTCCTCAAATTTACCACTGGGAAAAGATGCCTTTTGTTCAATTTAGGAAACAAAGTTTCCACTTTCCTGATTACAGACCACAAGTATTGCACACACACACACACACACACACACAAATGGCTAAAGAATAACATTGAAAAACAAAATCTATATGACAAATAATGCTACTGCCATTCTAAGATAGTTTACTTAGTCATTTAAAATGTGTACTTGGCAGGTAAATGCAATTGCACTCAACTGGGAGGCAGCAAAAAGGAGATGGCCCTGGACAAGATAGTTTGACACAGTGGCTGCCACAGTAGCTCAAACATGAGAACGCGCAGGAGGATGGAGCAGGCGGTCAGGGGATCTGCGTCATTGCACATAGGGTCAGTATGATTCAACCTGATGGGCAAGCATCTACTAAGTCACCAGAGAGCACTGGTTTACCAGAGCTAACCCTAAGATCGTATTTTTATATTTGCTTCTCTTGTTTGGGGTGGGAGGGTGTCAAACACTCACTTTGACATTATCAATTCAGTGGATAATTAAGTTGATTTTCAAAAACTGATTAGTTAGTAAGAAATTTAGGTAACATCGATCAAACTCTATCAATCATGATAACTCCGCTTACATTAGAAAGCTTCCCCCGAAGTTTTCTCTCTGCTTCAGTCTCGCTCAGCTGCAGCATCCTCATCATCTCCAGACAGAGCTTTTCACTCCAGTTAAGCTGATTAGGGAGGATCCCTGGTAGCATAGAGAGTTACACTTGGGGTTGGTAACCACATGATCAATAGTTTAAACACACCAGCTGCTCTGAGGGACGAAGACAAGGATTTCTATTTCTATAAAGACTTACCGCTTTGTAACCCCTAAGGAGAAAGAGCTTCTGGGTGTTAGAATGGACTTAATGATGGTGAGTTTGATTCAATTGTTGGTAAACTGTTCAGAGCCCTTGCGTGGTGCAAGCACATGCTGCTGCTGGCCAAAAGGTTGGCGGTTCAAGCCCTCTCAGAGGTACGGTGGAAGACAGACCTTGGTGATCAACTTTGGAAAAAGCATCCATTGACAACTCAATGGAACGTAATTCTACTCTGATTCACATTGAGTCACCCTAAGTCAGAAGTGACTGGATAGCAACTGGCTTGTTTTGTGTGGGTTTTGGTTTGGTTTGAACTTTTCAAGCTTTAACTTCTTATACTTCATGTTCGCAGAGTCCTGCTTTCTGAACCAGGTACCCTGGAAACACATCTATTGCAAGTAGAATAATGTTTTCTCTGAGTCTTCTCTTCACTGTGCAAGAGTGTCCTAGATGTTGCAGGCCCATCCTGGGGAGTCGACCTCACTCATGTCTGGTCATGCATGTTGAACACAGCACAGCCTAAGTTGTAGCTTCCATTTTGTTGCTTCTCTCCCTGAGACTGACTTATCTGATCTCTTTACTTTTTAAGGTCTGCCAACAGTCGGTCTCCCAAGGTGGTTTTAGGAGCCCACTCTCTCTCAAAGAATGAGGCCTCCAAACAAATATTTGAAGTCAAAAAACTTGTGCCGTTCTCAAAATTTAAATCAGATCCCACATCAAATGACATCATGCTGATTCAGGTATGCAGCGTCGCTTTCTTCCCATTTCCACAATGTTCTTGTACAACAGGAATCAGTTAGTGAGACCATCTACACAAAATGCTTTCCTTCCTTGTTTAAGGGAACTGTGACCTATTCTGGGTCCACTGACTACTTGCAAAAGAACACAAATTTAGCATGTATGCCTCAGGGCTGCGTGGATGCAAGGGTAAGCCATTTTGATCCTCTCATACATGGGAGAAGAACATCTCAGTGATACACATTGAAAGTCTTTCTCTCAAATGTTTTTCCCATTATCAAGTGAAAAATATAATAGTAATTGATACAACACAGCCAACCAAGTGAATTCATGGGCTCGGCAGTGAGTTACAACTTAGTCTAGACTGTATTTAGTCTAGTTCAAACTTAGTCTAGACCATACTCAAGGGTCCCATCCAGCAGGAAATAGCCCAGCTCTCAAAGTCACGACCTGTGGATGCTATTCCATAGAAACCATCCAATACAGGGCAAAGGCCAGGGTGTTTGAGACTGGGCAGAATTCCTGCTCGGCGTAAGCTTTTTCCCTACCCACCACTAAGCTCACAGGAATAGTGAGTCTGTTCCGAAAAGCAGCAAACACAAAGGCAGCTGCAGACTACCACCAAAGTAGATGTGAGAAGAAGGATGCCCTCCTGGGACAGAGACCACACATACACCATTGGGGAGAACAGCAAAATCCTACTGAGGACAAATGATCACTTATTCTCTTGGTCAATCTGTCAGCTTCACAGGGCCGTGAAACTCAACAAGAATATCCAGCTGCTCAGACCAACATTCAAAAATGATATTAGACCCAGAACTAAATGCCAAGTTACCGGCTGGGGAACCACCAACCCAAATTTGTTGCGCCCTTCAGATACTCTGCAGAAGGTTGCTGTTACCATCATAAGTCGAAAACTCTGCAACAGCCAAAGTTATTATGGCGGCAAACCTAATATAACGGAAGACATGGTGTGTGCAGGAGATGCCCAAGGTCGAAAGGATTCCTGCTGGGTAAGAGTCTTGGGACCAAGAGCCCTGGTGGCACAATGGCTAAGTGTGCAGCGGTCAGTAGCTCAAACCCATCAGCTGCTGCGTGGGAGTTGGGGACATGGGGGTGGGGGGGGGAGAATGTGGCAGTCTGCTTCTGTAAAGATTTAGAGCCTGGAGAATCCTGTAGTGCTCTTTGATTTTGTCCTGTAAGGTTACTAGAGTCCAAATGGACTCTACAGCTAGAGGCTTGATTTGGGGAAGGGAACCACTATATTCAGTATTTGGCACCCTTTAAACAGGCAGCCCACAGTACAATCATGGCTTCACAGCTCGAAAACTTGATTCTCCCTTCCTCTGTAGCAGGATCTATTCTTCTTCATTCTCCAATCCACCTAATGAGCACTCGTTAAATGTTTGTGAATGAGGCTAGTAGACGATATCTGAATATATTAGAACATATCTGAATATTCACAGGCTGTCTATGCAAAGAGTTAGCCTCCAGAGGAAAAAAAATCTACCAACCCCTGAGGTCTCTAGAGATGACTAGAAGATAGCGCATCCATAAGAAGCAACTGTGTGTGGGGGGGAGGGGGGGTTGTCTCATAAGACTCAAATGGCCAAAAAAAGCAATCCTCAAGTATAAGGATGTTAAAAAAGAAACCCAGTAGAGAAGATATATAGACCCTGCCATCAAGATGTGTGTGTGTGTGTGTGTTTCTTTTCAGCCAGGCTCAGCAGCCACTTGATTTGAGCTCTGTGAACACAAAAATGAAATTTTAAATTTTAAAGGTACATTAATCACAGTGGATCATTTAAAAGTTTGCCTCCATTCATTTTTCAGCTAGCAAAGTTCATGATCACTGATTGCCCAGTATCTCTGCTGTGCCTGGATGAGATGGATTAACCCACATCCAACTTTTATTAACATTAGAAATCCTTTATTAGCCAGCAGTTGTGGTGTGACTAGAACCTAATTCTCCCAAGACCTTTAGTGCTTACAGTGGGAGGGTTTTATGAAAGGGGAAAAGTAAGGCTTGTATGGAGAAAAAGGGAAACTTGGACACAAAGACATAAGGCACAGGTGGCAACCCAATGTACAGATAAAGGGGGAACTTGGAGCAACAATTTCAAAAGTAAATGCAGAAGCTCAGCAGTTACAGAAAACATCAGTTGTAAGAGGAATTACAGGATTTGAAAATAGGCCATACTTGGGTCCGTATAAGGGGCTGTACTCAGGCTAATAAATACAATATGGTTACATTGGGCTTAGTCGTGATGGGTTACCATATCTACATATGAGCACGTAGACCTAAACCAGGCAGAACAGAGACATAGGCACGGACATAGAGTCATGGACAGAGATAGAGAGATATAGGCTCTCTAGTCATTGAGCAAAGACATAGGGCACATATAGACCCAAAGTCTATGTTGGACACTGTATAGAACACACATACACACAGAAACCAAGTACCCAGAGAATTTTAATAATTTTAATAATCAGCAGGTGCATACAAAAAGCACAATAGTATGTGACCCAGCATCTGCCCTTTTCTTCTTTCCAGGGTGACTCAGGCGGCCCACTGGTCTGTAAAGGTGTCTTCAATGCCATCGTTTCTGGAGGCTATAAATGTGGCAAAGCTAAGAAACCCGGAATCTACATACTACTAACCCAAAAACGTCAGGCTTGGATCAAAAGCAATCTCACCCCACCTCGTGCAAGATGAGATTACAAGTGATTTTCTTGAATCCACTGGCTGTTTGCCTTCTTTCTTAACGTGCTGTACAGGCAAATTTGATCTTTAGATGTGGTTGGTGGTAGGTGAAGAGGGGTCAGCTGGTGTCTAGTTCTCCTTGAGATGGATTGAGTTGTGATGGATTGAAACAAAAATGTGTACGAACTAAAAAAAAACATGCTTTGTAATGTGTATTGACTGAGGAATGTAAAACTAGTGGTGTGCTCTGCAAACCCTCACCCAATTCAAAATAAAGTGTTTAAAAAAATAGATTTTGTTTGAAGAATCAAGTTCCTTTATTTTTGTATCACTGATTATGAGGGGGGGAAAGGGGGGGGAAGCGGGAAACTCTGCTAAATGGAGCTTTTGTAGTACACATTTTTCCCACTAGGCAAGCATCAAGCAACTTGCTCTGAGTTATTGCACCATGTTACTTTGGGTCAACTAGAGAATTCATAGACACACTCATGTGTATAAGAAAGAGCTTTAGATACAAAAGCAGTTAAACATTGAGAAAACATCTCAGCCCAGATGAAGTCCATTAGTCCAGTATTAGCCCCTATGTCTGATACTAATCAATAAAGTCCTCTTCAGAATCATGAAGCACATGCAATAATGTCAAATGCAGGACAACCACAGGCTCATGGGTGCAAAGTCTTGCGAATCCCAGGGCAGCAGATGTATCTAAGTGCTGGCAGGGATCTCCCCATGGCTCCTCCAATTCCCAGGACATGGGTTTTATCAGCAAAGTGCCACGTGTTTTGTCACTAGAGCTTCTCCAAAGGAGTACATTGAGAGAGAGAGAGAGAGAGAGAGAGAGAGAGACTCTCCTGCCTCCGAGGAAAATCAGGATATCCCAGAATCTCGGGTGAAGGCCATGCCCACACAGAGGCCATATTGTCTATATCCTGGTTAGATTCCACCCCTACACTCTTAATCCTCAAATTGACACCAGAATATGTAACTACCACTTGCATCCTGTGGTGTCCCCTGGGAAGGTTCTGTCCAGTCACAGTGAATTTTTCTGTAAAAGAAGTTTCACTCAAACCTCGTATTTTGTGATGGCTGGTTTAAGAAAACACCACGCAGCTGTGAAATTTTGTTTCCTGTTCAGGAAAAATGCCACAGAAACTGTTGTGATGTTGGACACAGACTACAAGGATAGCCCTATGGGAAAAACTCAAGAGAAGTTTTCTCATTTCCAAAAGGTGAAATGTGATTGATGACAAACCTTGGTCTGGGCTTCTGTCAACCTCCCAAAAGGACTTATAGGGCATTTGGAGTTCATTCCACCAAGTCAGACAGTTAATCCAGCTTTCTATCTAGAGCAGCAGTTCTCAACCTGTGGGTTTTAACCCCTTTGGGGGTTGAAGTATCCTTTCACAAGAGTCGCCTATATAAAGTGACCAGATTTTAAGTGGGACATCATTGACTGGGGTGTGGGGCGGGGGTGTTCTTGATTAAAAAGTTGGTCTATATGGAACAACAAAAATTTTCATAGAATGCAAAAATAGTATTGCAATATATTTATTTTAATTTTAAAATGCCACAGGACATTGTTAAAAAGCGGGACGTCTGGTCACCTTAGACCATCAGAAAATACATATTTCTGATGGTCTTAGGAATCAACACACTGCTCCTTTGTCCATCTCCACGTATGCAGATATGCAGATATGCCCACATATCTGCGATGACATCACGCCAACCCTATCACATACACGCCATACAAATACAGGGTATGTGACAGGGTTGGTGTCATAATGTACTTACGTGGACCAGTCACACATGGGTAGAGAGCAGCCATGGTGTAGAAAGCAGCTGCTGGGTTGAAAGCAGCAGAATAGGAAGTAAAATTAATTAAAATTAAAATTAAAGTTATGGAGTAGCAACAAAAATAATTTTATGGTTGGGGGTCACCACAACATGAGGAACTGTATGAAAGAGTTGCTGCATTAAGAATATTGAGAGCCACTGATTTAGAGGTTCTGAAAAGATGACATAACAGTGAGCAACAAAAGGCCTGCTTTGTGGCAGGAGGGGGACTGGCTTGGCCATCACAACAATGCACCTGCTCACGCAGACATCTCAGTGTGCTAGTTTGGGGCAAAAACAGCATGCCTCTCTTGCTCTATGCACTTTACTCATTTGACCTCCTCTATGTGACTTCTTTTTGTTTCTGTGAATGAAGAGGGGCATGAAGGACAGAGATGTAACAATGCAGGAAAGGTGAAGAAAAAAATGAGAGAGGTGCCGTCAGTATGCAGAGTTGGAAAAATTGATTTGAAAAATGTTTCCAAGAGTGGAATTCCATATTTTGACCAATGTATTGAGTGCAATTGAGAACACTTTAAAGGTGATAAGGATGTTTGTTAAAAAAAAAAAATTTTTTTTTTAATTGGAATACATAACTTTGAAAAAAATTCCAAAAAAAATTTTTGGTCACCTCTTCATTTCTCTACTATGTTGATTTCCTTCTGATTAGCATCTGAGGACTATTTGTTTTGCTTTTTATGAAAATAAGGTAGGGGGGAGAAAATAAGGTAAAACAGATATCCTTACCGCTCCATCCACACTCTCCAAAGGACAAAAAGATGACTAAACAAGACAACAATGATACCCCTTTCAAACCTCTGTATTGTGGTTCTTGCTTGATTATCATGTTGCCACTTTTTTAAAAAAAATAAGAAGCCATCAACTATAATTCCCCAATTCAAATTTCAAAAGTATCATCAAGGTTTATAGAAATATTTAGAATGCTGTTGGTGCTAGGTCTCACCACGTCAATTCCTTAATTCCTTCTCAAAACCACAAAGTGCAACAGAGGAAACACTACCTGGTCCTGAGCAGTCTTCACTGTTGTTTGGTTTTTGGAGGGGGGGGGGTTGTTTTTGTTGGGAAACTGAGGACCTAAAAGAATGTGTCCATGGCCTACTCATAGCACTTGTGACCACAAGACTTGGCACCCGCTTCTAGTGAGAGGCAACAAGCCGAGATAAGAGAAGAGCCTCGATTACACATACTCTGTCTCCACAGTACGTCTACTTCCTACAAGTGCTCAAGTAAAACCATCTCATACAGGGGTTCCACATGTGAGCAGCACATTCCCTTTGTCCCTTATACTTAGCAATCAGCATCTTTTGTCTCTTGCACGCCTGCTCTACCCTTTAAGAGGCTTAGCTTGAGGACTTGGGATATTCAAGATTCACACATTGTCCATTTTAGTGTGTATGTGTAATAAGAGACTGACAGGTCTCAGGACTCTAAAATTCTATTGTCTTGAATAAACTCTGCACGCTTCTCCCTCTTCTCCCCACAATTGAGTCCCCTGCACTCCACTGTTCCCCATCGTTGCACATGTCACTTTGCTGGACTCCATTCAACGAGGGACTCCACAGCTGTTGCTGTTGCTGTTGTTGTTACGTGCCATCGAATTGGTTCCACCCCATAGCAACCTTAATTCACAAAAGAAAGTAGCACTGCCCAGGCTGGCGCCATCCTCACAAGTGGTCCCATCCTTGAGACTATGGTTGTAGGCACCATCTCAGTCCGTCTCCTTGAGGAGCTTCCTCGTTTTCATTGCCCCTTCACTTCACCAAAGATGACATCTTTCTCCAGGGTCTGATCTCTCCTGACAATGTAAGATGAAGTAGTCTTGCCTCTTTGCTTCTTAGAAGCACACTGGTTGTACTTCTTCCAAAACATGTAGGCTTGTCTTTTAGCAGACCATGGTACTAAACCATTCCAGTACCACAAGACCACATTTTGTTCCATAAAGGATTTAAAACAAAGTACACAAGTATCTGCAATAAGGCAAAATATAAATTTAACAGAATAAGCTGGTGAAGAAAGTGGGGGGGGCATAGGAAAATGATTTAATTTATGAGTGCTGTTACAAGCTCAAAGTCCCTTAAGTTTCTTCCTATATGTTTACAAAAGGACCAAACACTCAGTTATGTGGATTATACCATTCGAGTAATAAAACATGAACTATAGGCTTCACCCAGAAATCAGACTGCTGCTGCTGGAGCTAAACCTGGCAGTGATGACCCCATTGTCCTCAAGAGGGGCACTGCACCATGGTTTCCCCATCCCTACAACATGTCTCAGGACCTCTTGAGAATATTGATTTTGATACAGAATTCCCTGACCCCTTGTCCCAAAATGCAGATGAAATACTGAGTCTGAAGTAGGCCTTGGAATCTCTGTTGTTTAAAAGCCAGTCATTTGATTCTGAAATATGAGCAAATCTGAAGGTCACTGCTAGTGAATAGTCTCGGTAAGATCTTACAATAAAGACAGGAGGGGGAGTTATAAAAAGGGGATGGTTTTGCGTGACTCCTTCAGTGTGAACTGATGCTTTAAGATCAAGGTGTCCTCGAGGGTCTCAGCTGTCTTAGATGAGGGCAGCACAGCCATGAGAGGAGTAACATTTCCATTTGGGATGGTGGTCTTTGGGCTTTTCCTTCAATAGTCAGAAACTAAAGGTTAATCTCAACTTTTACATTTGATTTTTCATTCTAGGGGATAAATAGGAGTAAGTCAAAAAGCCCTACTATTAGGGTTACAGGTCCCACACATTCCCAGGTCAATTCCAAATAAAACAGAGTTCAACGTGTCCCTGCGATGAGTAGGTAAGTGATCTCAGTTATACAAAAGGGTACCCAAAACAACATGGAATCCTGCCCACCCCCAAGCTATGTATTTCATTTTTTTCACAAAACAATCTTATCCCCTTCAAAGTACTCTACATTACATTTATTACATTTGTAAAATCTGCAATTCCATTGATTACTTGGGGGCTTCGGGGAGGGGGGATGCATACTATGGAAGCTCCACCCAGCTGAGCTTTTTTCCCATGGTTGTGTGTGTGTGTGTGTGTGTGTGTGTGTGTGTGTGTTTGCGGGAGGGGGGAACCCCTCATACAGTTGTCTTAGCTCTCTAATAAAAGTGTTCAATCAAAATAATGACTTCTAAGGAAATCTACTGGGCCAGTTAAATTCAAGGCAGAGAGGTCAACTCGAAAAGCTATTCATTAGAATCCTAAAGAAAGGATCTTGACCAAATTTCTCCAAGGGCACAAGACAGTTAGAGGGCAAGTGTTAGAAAGATAGAAATGTTGTCTTCAGAAGTATTTAAACTAAATGCAGGATATGTTGAAGAATAATTAGTTCACCTTTCGATATTTTTATGTAATAAAGGTATCTATGGCTTTGTATCTTATATCTTTTTACTTAACCCCATAGAACTACTTTTTTCTTCATATAAAAGTTATCCCCAATGTTCAATATTATTGAGGGTGCTAAAACCATCACCTCTGTAATCTAACCAAAAAAGAAGGTAAAGGAGTAAAGAACGGTGTGGGAAAGGGCACTATTTCCTGCTGAGCCAAGACTCTTTGAGAACCGTGGAAGCCCTCTGTAAGGTGAAGGTGTTCTAGGGACATAGTGCTCTATGCATTAGGCCGCTTACTCTACAAGGTCAGCAGTTCAAAACTACTATCTGGGCCTGAGCCCTGGTGCTGTAGGAGTTGTGCGCGGGACTGCAGCCCACCAGGATGGAGGTTCAATTCCAGCAGCGGCTCCACAGGCGCAAAGGCTGGGCTTCCTACTCCCACCACCAGAAGAGAGTGATGCCAAAACAAACAAAAAAAACTGCTATCTGTGGTGAGGAGTAGAGATGAGGTTTTTCTACTCCTGTAAACTCACAGGTGCGGTTCTACCCTGCCCTTATGAGCCGGCATGGACTCAATGGCAGTGAGTTTGGTTTGGGTTTGGTGTTGGAATCAACTCCCTAGCAGTAGCTCTGGAAATGGATGACTTGAACCCCAAAATGAACATGATTTTTCACTGAAGACTAAAAGGTGATAAGGAGAGTGAGTCGATTTAGAGTTAACTAAGAATGATTCAGCAAAAAGACTGTAAGAAGTCAATGTGTAGACCCTAAACCAGTACTGACTCATTCTCTCTCTCTCTCTCTCACACACACACACACACACACACACACACGAAGACGACGACGATGACAATGACGAATCCAACTACTTGATGAACATTTATTTGGTTCTCAGAGAACTCTGAAGACATTCTATGAGAAACTTCCCATTAGATGAGGTGATCTTGTGAAATCCTGAGTGTTTTGAGATAATGGGGTATGACTGAGTTCATGTCTCCTTCTTCTGTCATCAAATGTGTGTCTGTTCTCAAACTGAGAGCTTAGTCACAGAGAGTCAAAGAGCTGAGCTCGTTTAATTAGATAACTTTCTGACTTAGTCAAGGGCGACTGGTACAGTGATCCCACATGAGGCTTTGATCTGCAGGACCAGCAGTTCAAAACCCCCAGTGGCTCAGTGGGGGAAACACTGGGCTTTCTGCTCCTTATCATAAAAACAGTCTGAGAAACTCACAGGGAGCACTGTAAGTCAGCACTGACTCGAGACCGTACTTTTGGTTTTCTGAGGTTTCTCACTCAGAAAGCTGAGTTCTGAAGCCCGGCTCTTCCACATCCTCTGAGAGGGAGTGGGGAGACTGGCTTAGTTGCTTATCTAAATTAATGCTCATTTACTTCACATGCGAAAGTTGGACGTAGTTCTTCTAACTGCAGTCTTTCTACCAAGACAAGGCAGACTTAAAGGTAGGAGAGTCTTCTTGTGTCTCTGTGAAGGACGCAAATGTGCTCAGTCCATGGAAGGTAGTGGGATGAGTCGGAAAGAAACCACCGCTGCAAGTTGTAGTCTAGTCATCCCTGACACATGGGGGCCACATGTGTGTCAGAGTAGCGCTGTGCTCCCTAGATACTCCACAGTTGATTTTAAGGAAGTAGATCACCAGGCCTTTCTTCCAAGACACCTCTGGATGGATTCAAACCCTCAGCCTTTAAGTTAGCAAACAAGCACAATAATCATTTATATACCCAGAAGCTCAACACACCTTTTTCCCTTAAAATTTTTAAACAGATTTTTTTACTTTTATTTCTTCCCATTTCACTCTCAGTTTCTCTTTGCGGCCACAGATAGAATAAAATAAGCTCTTGAAGCTAGAACTGCCCAGATTAAAATACTATCTTCTTTCACTCTCTGCTGGGGAGATAACGGTATGTTTGTCCAAATACTATTTCCTTGAAAGGACAAGGGCTGCATTTCAATTGTGGGTACCTTGTCAGCTGCTTGTCAAAATAAACTGTCTTCCAATTTCAGAGTCTCCAGGTCTGCCACGGCTGCTGAGAGACGCTTCCTGCCTCACAATTTGATCTGGTTTGACTATTGGATATTAACAGCATGGAGTCCAAAATAGAGCACAGCTCTGCGGTTTCCATGACAGCTTTTCAGCATACTCACCCACTTCAATCAGAGACAATCTCGACCGTCTTCTTGTTAAAGAGGGTTACCGTCCATGTAACCTAAGGGATTTGAAAGTTAGAAGATAAACGATTTTTTTTACCAGTGAGTCCAGAGCATTTACCCTTTTTTTCTTTCTAAAACATAGCCTGGGTTTGGGGAGTTACAACATGTCTTTAATGAATCAAAATGACAGCACAAGTGATTTAAAGAAAATTACTCCTTACCCTTATCTCCTCACAGCATCTGTGTAATTTTGACTAGGTTACTTTTTTACCCAGTTCTTTCACTTATCTGTCAGTGCTGTGCCGCTGGTTTCTAAGAACCATGACAACAACCAGCCAAACAAACAAACAAAACATCCATTCCTTCATGGGTGGAAGAAAAATCCATGTGCCATCTGGAAACGAACACTATGAGGGTGAATAAAATTACTGCAAAATCATAGAAACCTTTACTCAGCAAAAATATGAAAATGTAGGTCTATTGTTTCTCAACATATCATTTACCTAATGTGCACTTATGAACTGGTGGTGTGATGTGGTATGGTGTGGTGTGAAGTCATAGGCCAGGTGTTGGACTGCAAGGTCAGAAGTTTGAAACCACCATCCAACCCAAAGGGGAAAGAGGAGGCTTCTGATCCCCTTATAGTCTCAGAAACCACCAGGACACTTCTACAGTCTCCTGTAGGGTGGCCAAAAGTTGGAATTGACTTGATAGAAGTTAGTTTGGTTTTGGTTTTCAGTTTTGCACTTCTGAAGATGTTATTTTCATCACTCTAGTCCATAGGTTCCTAAACTTATTTTGTCTACCACCCCTTTTCAGAAAAAAAATTACACAGCGCTCCCCTGACAAAATTTTTTGTATTCTATCCCATAATCCAGGATCAAGTGTAGATATCAGCTTTTGCAACCTCCATGGATTAGTCCAGCCCTCCTGAACAAGTGGTATCACCCACTTTGGGGATACCTCTTCCCCAAAGAATTCTGTGCTCTTCAGTTTACACTAGGCCAAAGTGGAACTTATGGAATCCTCAAGGAACTCAAATCACAGTCCCTTTTCAAGTTCTTTGGCTTTGGGGAACAGAAAGAACTTTAACATAGATCAACAGGGAGAGCAAATGATAAGATATTACATTTTAATCTAACTACTTTTGTCATACTTAGCATTACAATGCTCTCTGTCTGATAACAAGGCTTTTCATATCTCTTAGTTATGGTCAGTATGTCAGTCCATGTAGACTAGAGAAACAAATTCATAGACACACATATGGATATAAGGAAAAAGTTTACATATAAGAGGGATGGGACATTGAGAAAGCATTCCACCCCAGTCCAGTTCAAAGTCATAAGTCTGATATGAATCCATATGCCTGATATCAGTCTATAAAGTCTCCTTCCAATTCACCAAGTCACAGGCCAGTGGGTGCAGAGTCCCAACGCCACCAGGAGTCCCCTCATGGGTCCTCATTTCCAGGGTTCAGGGTCCATCAACAGCATCCAGTGGTGGTAGAAGCAACTCAGCGCTGACAGGGGTCTCCCCATGGCTTCTCCAGCTTCAGAGGTCTGATTTCATCAGGGCAAGGCCATGTGGGTCTCCTCTGACTCCTGCAGCAGCTCAGACACTGCCATCTTGTCTTGTCCATAATTCCTTGTCTCTGAGACTAACTCTCAACAACTAGAGAGATAGCTTCTCATCTCCACAAGGGAAATACTGCGAGATCTCCCAGAAGTCTCAAGAGAAAGCCACACCCACACAAAGGCCTCATTGGCTACTCAATGGCTATCTCCAGATTAACAGGTTAAACTCCAGCCCTACATCTTAATCATGAAATTAACATAAGCACATGACTGCCACAGTCAGCATAGGAAGCTTAATACACATGCAGACCCTACAAATGGATTTTAGATTTGAACTTCCACTGTAATCCATAGTCTTTTGCAAGCCAGGTGTCCACAGTTTAAGTTCTGATGCTGTTCTGTCCTTCCAATTTGGATTTTAGTATCTATAATCTTTGGATCACACAAGCTGGAGCACATCTTCCATGTGGACTTAGTTGATGCTTCACTTAGATGGCTACTTTTTTTATCAGCTGTGATTTTTATTCCATTTGATATCATGAGAGTGAAAGCAGTGAAAATTATGCTTTACATACAATGCATTATTACTACATCATTGTGATATGTGGCTTTGTACTGATTGTATATTGAGGGAGAAAAATAACATCAGAATTAAGGCAATAACAACATGTGCAAACAAGCACATTACCCTGACACAGTCCTTAATAAAAAGCGCCTTTGGTTAGATAACAGTTGATATGGCTGCATGCAGGCCAGTCACTGCTTTGAAGGATAAGCACTGGATAGAAAATCCATCCATAAAAAAATTCTCCTACTGGCCCACAATGGCCAGAAGAAGCCTCCGGTAATCTCCACTAGTGTCACTTCAATCTTTGTGCCCAAGGTCTTCTGATACATCTGGGTGAATAGCTGCTTTATTTGCACAAGGTCAATCTCATTTCGAGTGACCACGATCCTGACCAGGGTGGAACTGTCTGTGCCGGCACCTTTCATTGAATATTGAATAGTAGAGACTCTCAGCAAAGAAGGCAGGGTGGTTCAGGGCACACTGCAGTATGGTCGTCCAACCACTTTCAACATTTCCAGAAAACTCACAGCAAACACTGCTCGGCAAATCTCGATTGGCCATCCTGGAATAGGCCTCCATGGTCGCTTTCAGCTGAGGAAAGCTTCTAGAGGCGAGAATCATGTTGAAGCAAGATTCATCTGTCCCTAGTCTCCCCTCCCAGCTTGATAGAAACGCTGAGCATTCTCCTGAACCATTTGATGGTTGACATTCTGGTTCTCATCGCGGTTTCCCTGGCACATGGACACAAGTACACGCTCAAAATGCCCTGATGTGTCTGACCTAATGTCCTTTTCAAGGTCTCGTCCAAATTCTGATTGATAACATCTGACAATTTCTCGCATTTCCTGGTTTGTTCTTGTGCATAAAATCTCAATCATTACCCATTCCTGAGTTCTTGCTCCCTTCATGGCATTCTGCAAGCTCCAGGCATCATAATACGTAGCTGGCATGAACAGAGCAAGGATCAGTTCTTCCATATTTCCACTTAACTCTGATTTGAGATCTTTGATTAAATCCTTGCCATACATGGTCTTAAAAGCTGCTTTGATTTTTTTGCCTTTGATCCTTGGAACGGTAGGTCACAGCATCTGTGATTGCCTACTCATCTGTCCCCAAACCCTACATTGCTTTACGAAGAACCTCTGCATCCTTCATGGCATCAAAGTTGGGTGCAGGTCGATTGTTCCCTGAGTGCCCTGAGTCATGGCGGCTGACTGATTAGGAAAAGGGTTTGGTCCTCCAGGATACTGAGAAGGCATCTGTCCTCCAGGAAGACCACTTGGCACTGGAATCTGTGCTGGGCTGCCACCATTGAGTTGTGATGGTGGCTGTGGATAGCCAGAGACGCCTGCTCCACCAGGTGGGGCTCCGAATCCTGGGCCTGGGGGAACTCCAGGATAGAGTGGGGCTCCAGAAGCAGGGAAGCCCCCAGCCCTTGGATAGCCACCACTTGGTGCTGGTGGATAGGCACCTCCTCCCATCGGAGGAAATCCTGTAGGATAAGGATATTGACCTGGAGGGGAAAACGAGGACTCCTGACCTGCAGGAGGATTTCCAGGGAAAGATGGGTAGCCTGTGGGGGGATAGCCTGGGTAGGACATTCTGACTCCCAGGCAGTCGCACCACAGCCTGACTGCATCTACTTGTTTTAAGACGTCTTTAAGCCCCCACTATTCTTTCTGACAGCCAGGCACCATCTAGTTTCTTCATCACACTTTTATGTAGCACCGTTATCTTCAGTGATGAGGGTGAACATCAAACAAGGCAATGCCACAAGAACTCCTTTGGACCTTTTTTTTCTAAACAGTTTTATTGACACTTTGCCCACATAGCATACAATTCAATAGTTCAACTATATCAAGGTTTGTATAATTTTTTACCACAATCAAGTTTAGAACATTTTATTTTTCTCCATACTCATTGCTATTCAGATTCTTCCCCCCCCCCCAATGGGGGGGGGGTGCATCACTGCCTCTGGTGGTCGTGGGCGCTACCCAGTGCTACTCCTGAGAGCCACTGCTGGGTTTGAACTGCCAAGCCCGCAGGCTGCAGCCCCGCACTCAACAACTTACGCCACCAGGGTACAGCCCCCCCCCCATTTTGGTGAAAAAATACACAACAAAACATTCACCAGTTCAAAAACTTCTACATGGATAATTCAGTACCATTGATTATGCTCTTTGTGCTACACAACCATTATTGTTATCCCTCTCTACATTGTTCCAATACTATTAAAATGTCTCCCGAAGCAAGAACTCTTCCTCCTTCACCCATGGTAACCATAGGTCAAGTTTGGTTTCTTTCTTAGTAGTTTTCTTGATATAATATTCACATATCATGCACTCACATAGATAAACTGCTTCTAAAAAGAGTTGTATACACATCATCACAATCAGCCCTAGTGCTTCCTCCTCCCTCTGCATCTACTGATCACTCCCAAACCCATCTCCCTACACACACACACACACACACACACTCCTGATAAATCACAGCATCAGTTCTTTCTGTATGCATCCACTCTGTATGTGCTTCCTAAACTGGGAGGCCTAACAGTAACGATAGAAGGAGGAGGAGGAGGAGGAAGGAGAAAACAATAATACTATAAAGATAAAAATAGTAAGAAAGGAAAATGTAGATGTTCCCCTCCCCCAGTCTCAGTCTAACTTTCCAGTAAGGCTTTCCTCTTATTCCTATGAAGGGTCTGTTTGTCACAGCCCCTGATGGACCGCATCATTGGACAGTCTTCTCCCTTTCCCCCTTCTTAGTTGAACCTTATTTAAGCACCTCACACCTGATCCAATCACGTCAAATGCATGCAAAAGTTGGGCATTGAATAGGAAGCGTGAAGAAGAATCCATGTGTTTGAATTATGGTGCTGGCAAGTACAAACAAACAAATTATGGTGCTGACTAAAGAACAAACAAATCTGTCTTGGAAAAAGTCCAGACAGAATGATCCCTAATAAAGACAAGGGTGGTGAGACTTGATCTCAGATTTTGGGACATGTGGTCGGGAGATACAAGTCCCTGGAGAAGGAAGTCATGTTTCGTGTAGTCATTAAACAACGAAAGAGAGGCAGGCCCTCAACAAGACGGATGACACTGGCTGCAACAATGGCTCACACAATACAACACTTGTGAGGATGGCACAGGGCAGAGCAAAGTCGCTCTCGATTTGATCGAGTCAATAGCACCTTATAACAGCCATTAGACTAAGACAAGTATCTTATTGGAAGCATTTGTCTGTCTCCATCTACATAGCATAGAGGAATGTTTAAACATGTTCTGTTTGGAAGAAATATGTGTCTTTATTAACTGGAACCCTACCATGAATACTGCTTAAAATTATACTTGTATGTTGGAGTCACTGTTATTGAGAGTTTTCTATGATATATATTCAAAACTGATCTTAATGGATAAAAGCAGAAATATTAAATTCTTATTCAGCATGTAAGCTCCAAACAATGACAAGCAAGTATCTTTAAATCCTTACCCACAGATTCTCCAACATCTCAAGACTTTTACTTTCTCCTTTGCCATCCTTAAATAGGAATGGATCCATAAAAGCGATGTCTCAATATAAGACTCAATAAATCACTTCTTTCTCAGTGCTCCACCCTGTGGCTTACCATGGAGAAAATAAGACTTATTTTTAAAGTTCACTTGAGGGTTCCCTTCATTTTAACCACATATTGCTGTATAACAAATATCCTTGTGTCTATTATTAAAATAACACATGATCTCAGTAGTCTGTAATATTATTTTCTCTATATGTGTATATTTTGCAAGTGTGTCTGGTAGAACTGTTTCTCGTTAAAGTTCCACAAAAATAATGTTTCCTGACAATTGAAGTTACTTGTTTTTTATTTCACAATTATTTAAAATAATAGAGCAGTTTTTCCCAACAAACTACAAAAGCAACTCCATTATAAGACACTTGGAAATAGTAATGTCCCAAATATGAGCATTGTGTAGAAAACCACATGTGGCCAGACAAGGGAAGGTTCCTGTTAGCAACCAATCGAAAAAGACTCATAATTCTCCACTTCTAAGTATCCTAGAAAGTCACTCATTTCATCGCTCTACAGACAGTCTTTTAACACCTTCCTTGGTCAGGCGCTGGAGGCACAGCAGACAGTTCCAGATGGTCTAGTGGTTATACATTGAGCTGCGATCTTCATGGTCACCAGTTCAAACCCACCAACAGTTTCATGGGGGAAAAGACTGGACTTTCTACTCCCATAAAGAGTTACTGTCTCAGAAAACCCACAGGGCTGGACAGGCATCAGCCTGACTAGATGGCAATGAGTGTCAGCTAGCTGGAAGGACAGGGGTTCCAAGCCACCAGGCGCTCCATGGGAGAACTGCAAGGCTTCCTATTCCTGCAGAGTTATTATCTCAGAAACCCATACGGGTAGTTCTATCCTGTTCCATAAGGGTCAGAATCAGCTTGATGGCAGAGTTAGACTTCTTTCCTTTTCTTTTGGTATTGTGGTCACTGGATATCTGAAAGTAGGATAGACTACCAAAAGAACAAAGAATTCTATGTTGGAAGAGGTATAGCCAGAATGCCCCTTAGAAGCAAGAATACTGAGACTCCTCTCACATACTTTGGACATGCTATCAGGAGAGGCCAGTCCCTGAAAGAAGTTATCCTGCTTGGTGGAGCAGAGGGACATCAAACAGGTGAATAAATTTCAATAAGATCGGCTGACACAGTGACTCCAACAATGGACTCAAACGTAGCAATAATTGTGAAGATGTTCCAGTACTAGGCAGTGTTTCGTATTGTTGCACACACAGATGTAATGAGTTGGAACCAACTGAATAACAACAGTCTCATCACTAAAGTACCCTGGGGGTCCAGTGGTGAAGGACCCTGCTGCTCACAGAAAAGTTGGCAGTTCACACATACCACTCCTTGGGGGAAAGAACTTGATTACTGTGCTATGCTGGGTTGACTCGAGAAACAATTCCAGAACACTCATATGTATAAGAAAGAGTTCTATATCAAGAAGTAATTATATATCAGGAAAACATCCCAGTCCAGTCCAACTCAAGCCCCAAAGTCTTATAGTAATCTATAAATTCTTCTTCAAACTCACGCTGTCACATGCAATGATGCAGAATGCTGGAATAGCACAGGCTGGCGGATGCAAAGTCAAGTGGATCCAAAGTTGGTGGGAAACATTGAAGGGTTCCAGCAGCTCTCAGGTTCAGCAAGTAGGAAGCTTAAGGCAGAGAGGGAGGTTCCCTTGGTCCCCCTTAGGGTAAAGCCACAACCACAAGGATGCACCATCAAGCTATAACCTGATTAACAAGTTTAGCACCACCTCTATACTTTTATCTTTCAGTTGACATAAAATTAGGAACCTATCATAATTACAGTCTAGGAAACTGATTTTTCTGAAGTAAATTGCCATGGCTTTCTTTCAAGGCACTTCTGAGTGGATTCAAACCTTACCACTTTCCATTTGCAGTGAAGCTTGTTGGCTCATCCTAAACTTTGCCTACAAGCAGCTTATGTTCTTTCAATCATAAAAAGGCAACTCAAAAAAAAAAGGCAACTCAGCAGCAACACTATTTGTAGCAGAAATGAGTGGTTGTTCTGCTTTAACTCACCTCATTGTGTGAGATAGTCACAGTAACCTACACATTGAACAGGTCTGGCTTTGCAGAACGAGGTAAAGCCTTATTTCTCTTTCCATCTGTTCTTAACTTCAAAACTGTGCAGTTGGATGTATTAAACTTCAAATTAATCATCTGAATCTTATTTAAGAATTTCTTTTTGAAAGTTGATGGTGCCCAGCAATCAAAAATAAAGTATCTGGGGTCTTAAAGTCTTGAAGATAAACAAGTGGCCATCTAGCTGAGAAGCAACAAAGCCCACATGGAAGAAGCACAAAAGCCTGTGTGATCATGAGGTGTCAAGAGGATCAAGTATCAGGCATCAAAGACTCAAAACAAAACATCATATCTATGTAGATGAGAGTGAGTAGAGACCCAAAGTCCATCTGCAGACAATTGAGCATCCCCTTACAGAAGGGTCACAAGGAAGAGAAGGGTCACAGTCAGCACAGTATAGCACTGATAAAACATACAACTTCCCTCTAGTTCTTTTATGCTTCCTTCCCTAGCCCTCCACCCCTGTCTCCCACCACCTCCCACTATCATGACTCCAATTCTACCTTACTAATCTGGCTATACCAGAGAATGTACACTGGTACAGATATAAGCTGAAAATACAGAGAATCCAGGACAGATAAACCCTTCAGGACCAATAAAGAGAATAGTGATACCAGGAGGGAAAGGGGAAGGTGGAGGGAGAAAGGGGGGATGGATCCCAATGATCTCTATATAACCCCCTCCCAGAGGGGCAAACAATAGAAAAATGGATCAAGGAAGACATCATCCAGTGTAAAATATGAAAAAATAATACTTTATAAATTATCAAGGGTTCATGAGAGAGGGAAGAGGGAGCAGAAATGAGGAGCTGATACCAAGGACTCAAATAGAAAGAAAATGTTTTGAAAATGACAGCAAATGTACAAATGTGCTTCACACAATGGATGCTTGTATGGATTGTGATTAGAACTGTAAGACCCCCCCCAATAAAATGATCTTTTAAAGAACTTATTTTCTTTAAAATTCTTTATGGAAATAGTATTGTATTACTATGTACTATTCTATATGTTATAAAATTCACTAGATGATTAATTGGCCCCATAAGAGATGGATTGTATACCTATTTTATTCATTGCTATATAGCCAGATCTTACCACAGTAGCTGCTAAATTAGTGTTTATAAAGAAATGGGTAGTTTGGAGAATGAATACATGAATAAATGGAAGAACACATAGACTGTGGAATGAATGAATTTTGAATGAATAAATCTCTATTTATGGAACCATTTAATACTATAATAACTATATGCTTTAAATTGTCTTTTTTATTAGAGAGGGAATCGAAGATGGGGGACTAAGCAGACACACTATTCAAACCCACTAGAACAAAGATTTGGAAAAAACTAAGTGACATGGACAGAGATGGCAATCCTGGAATCCATCCCTTCAAAGGAAAGGATAAAGAAGAAGAATAAATGCCAGTGAGAGCAAGAGATTGAATGAAAACAGTAAATAAGGAGGCATAGTAAAGCCAGGAGAGCAGGATCATTTTGAATTTTGAATTACTGAAAGCACGTTTTTCATTCAGAGCAAGAATTATATACCCAGTTCTGTTCAGCCAGAGCTACACCAACACACAAATTTTTGATCCAAGAGTCTGTAGCCAGAGACGCTACCTGCCATATCCATCACACCTTCCATACCACCCACTGAGCAGACACTACTAATCCACTCCAGCACTATGGATCAAGGACAGCAGCCAGCAACTAGTACACTGGACATCAGCAGCTCAGCAATCAGACACTTGAACCCAACCGCCCACTTGCTACTAAATCCACCCAGACAATGGTGGTGAACATCTCAGTGCTGGATTGGTATATTGAAGCATTTCCATTGGTATTCTGTCAATTCCTGGAACCTTGTCTTTCACTAAGGTCTTCAGTGCAGCTTGAATTTCTTCATTCAAGACCATTGATTCTTGACCGTATGGTACCTTTTGAAGGGTTAACTGCTGATCGATTCTTTTGGGTACAGTGACTAAGCATTCCTTTCAATGAGTTTTGTATATATTATTTAGTACATTACCCATAGAATCCTTCGCTATCACAACTCAACACTTGGTCCTTTTCCTTCAGTTCTTTCAGCTGGAGATAGGCTGAGTGTGTTCTTCCCCTTTTATTTTCTAACTTTAGGTCTTTGCACATTTCATTCTAAAGCTTTGCTTGGTTTTCTCAAGTTGCTTTTTAAAAATTTCTGTTCAGCTCTTGACTTCATTATTCCACCACCACCCCCGCCCCCATTGACTTTAGCTACTCGACATTCAAGAACAAGTTTCAGAATCTCTCCACTTTATCTATTCTTTCTTTCCTGTCTTTTAAATGACTTGTTGGAAAATAATTTTGGTGCGTATAATTAACATACCACCTAATTCAATGCTGTTGCTAGGTTTCGTTAACCCAAAGTGAGACTGTGCACAGAGAACAAAGCACTGCCTGGTCCTGCACCGTCCTCACAAGTGCTCCTGTGCTTGAACGCATTCTTGCAGTCATTGTGTTAATCTGTTTCATTAAGTGCCTTCCTCTCTCTTCATTGCCTCTCCACTCTACTAAGAATGGTGTCCTTCTTCAGGGACTAGTCTCTCCTATCGACATGTCCAAAGTACAGGAGACAAAGTCTCTCCATCCTTGCCTCTGGGAACACTCTGGCCATACTTCTTCCAAAACAGATTTGGTTTTCCTTTTAGCAGTCCATAGTATTTTCTATATTCTTTGCCACAAGTTAAACCACACCAAGTCTTCCTGTCTTCCCTTATTCAACATCCAACTTTCACGTGCATATGAGATTACTGAAATACCATAGCTTGAGTCAGGCATACAGTCCTCAAAATAATATCCTGGCTTTCAATACTCTAAGATGTCTTATACAGCAGATTTAGCATTCGGTAGTATGATCATATTAAGAAGGATTGTGCAATCATTGCCACAATCAACTTTTGAATAGCTTCTTCATTCTTGTACCCACTGCTGTTGAGTCCCCAATTCCCTCACCCTCACTGTGGTGGTCATGTACTTGAAGTCAATTTCATGATTGGGATGTAGGGGTGGAGTCTGGCCTGTTAATCTGGAGATGGTCAGTGAGGTCTCTATGTGAGTATGAATTTCTCCTGAGAATTCTGGGAAGTCTTGCGGAATTTCCCAGTTGGACAAGAGAGACTTGACTTGGTCTCTACTGCCAAGATGAAATGACAGCATGCTGATCAATCCTGATTCCTCTAGTCAGAGGAGCAAGAGGAAAAGCCATGTGGGGTTGCCCTGATGGAACCAGACCTCTGGGACCAGAGAAGCCACAGAGAAACACCTGCCAGCACTGGCATGCTTCTACCACCAATGGACACTGCTGAGGGATCCTGAGTCCTGGAAACGAGGAGTCATGGAAAGACACCTGCCAGTGCCAGGATGCTTCTACCCCAGCTGGATATACAAGACTCTGCACCCACTGGCCTGTGATTGTCCTGGTGTCACTGCACATGCTTCATAAGTTGGAAAGAGACTTTATAGACTGGTATTGGACATATGGGCTAATATTGGACTTAAGACCTTGGACTGGACTGGGTTGGAATGTTTTCTCAATGTTCCATTCCTCTTGTATATAAACCTTTTCCTTATAACCATATGTATTCCTATGAATTTGTTTCTCTATTCTACCTGGACTAACACACTCATTTTCTTTACCCTCACCTTGGCTTCCCGGTACAGAAAGACAGCAAACTAAGGACGGGGTGGGGGGGGGGGAGAAATGATCCAATAACAATGATCATGCAAAACCTAGTAAGACTTCAATCTAAGAAGAGGCAAAGGATATTTAAATTTTAGAATAAAATGAATGGATGCAAAGGAAAAATGATAAAACATTATATTCCCATCTAAGTACAGTTGCTAAAATCTACTTCACAATGTTCTTTGCCTGACATCAGTGCTCTGCACATGTTTGAAGACCTGATAAGTTGTGGTATGGCATCCAGAATAGCATATTTGAAGAAAACAAAAGGTCAATAAAAAGACAGGGAATGGGGGGAATGTGGAGGGAGTGGGAAAGGGAGAAGCCAATACCAGGGACTTAAATGTAAAGAAAATGTTTTGAGAATGATGATGAATTGTGCTAAGAGTTGCATGAGCCCCCAATAAAATAATTTTTAAAATACTCCCCCCCAAAAAAAGACAGGGAAGAAGGAAAATATCAAAACAGATGCCAAAACTGACTCTGAAACTTTCTCTTTTTTTTGTTGATGAGGTTTTTTTAACAATCACACTGGTATAAAACTAATGGAAAAGAGTTACATAACAGCAACAAAAAAAACTGAACAGAACCTTTCAAAGCCAGCTTGAGAAAGCAATGCAAAGTATGACAATGAAATGCACAAAGATGTGGAATGAGGAAAGGACAGACACATGCTGAAAGAACCAAATAAGAAATTTCCAGTTGCAATATTGAAGAATTCTATAGGGAAGATATGGAACAACACAGTAAAATGAGGGAAATAAAAATAACTTTCCAAGTCAATATATGAAAAATAGGATTGCTATAAAAGCTTTAAAAAGCCCCCAATAAAATAATATGTATATTTTGTGGATATATATATATATATAAAATAATGGGTTTAAGACTTAATGGCCTGATAGATATTGGTGGAACTCCCTAGACTACGACCCTTAGACAGTCTTCAAGCATAGAACTGACCCCACCCACCAGAGACCCACCCCTGTTCAGTCAAACAAGGTTGAGCCCATAGAGTGAATAACACTTGTGAAGAATGTGCTTTGCAGAGCAAACAGCCCTGGGTGACCCAAAGGGCAACACCAGCCAATACCAAAGTCCAGGAGGCCAAAACGAATAGGCAAGAAGGATGTTGGAAACAGGGACCCTAGGGAAGATGTGGGAAGTGTGCTGTTTCCTTAAGGGGATCGCATCTAACATTACAATGTGGCAGTCATGTGCTTACGTTAATTTTGTGATTAACATAGGGGTGGAGGCTATCCTGTTAATCTGGAGATAGCCATGGAGTAGCCAATGAGGCCTCCATGTGGGCATGACTTTCTCCTGAGACTTCTGGGAAATCTCGCGATATTTTCCTCATGAAGATGAGAAACTATCTTCTCCAGTTGTTGAGAGTTGGTCTGAGAGACGATGAATCATGGACAAGACAAGAAGGCAGCATCCGAGAAGCTGGAGGAGCTGGAGGAGAGGTCACCCGGGTTTGCCCTGATGGAGCCAGACCTCTGAACCTGGGGCGGCCACATGGAGACCTCTGCCAGTGATGAGTTACTTTTGCCACCACTGGATGCTGTTGACGGACCCTGAGCCCTGGAAGCGAGGAACCATGTGGAGACCCCTGCCAGCGCCAGGATTCTGCACCCACTGACCTGTGATTTCGTCAGTCGGAAGGAGACTTTATAGACTGATTTCGGGTATATGGGTTAATATCGGACTTATGACTTTGAACTAGACTGGGCTGGGATGCTTTCTCAGCGTTCCATTCCTTTTATATATAAACCCTTTCCTTATATCCATATGAGTGTCTATGAATTTGTTCCTCTAGTCTACCTGGACTAACACAGTATACATTTTGAAGCAAAATGCATAAAAATTGTAATGTGGAAAACTGACTTGGTCTGCAAAGATTGACCCAAATCACCGTTTTAAAAATCATTTAATTTTTGAAAAGAACTGGTCATGATTCAACCATTTCAGCAGGTGGCATATGATCACGATCCGAAGCACACCAGCCTGCATGATCGTGAGGTATCCCTGGGAGCAGGTATCAGGCACCTAAGACCCAGAATAAAATCAAACCCAGTGTGAATGGGAAGTGGGGCATGGAGTGGAGGCCCAATGCCCATCTCTAGACAATTGGACATCCCCTCACAAAGGGGTCGCAGGGAAGAGATAAGCCAGTCAGGGTACAGTATAGCACCAATGAAGCACACAACTTTCCTCTAGTTCTCTGGTGCTTTTTTCCCACCTCTATCATGACGTCAATTCTATTTTACAAATCAGAGCAGAATAGTCTAAAGTATGCACACTGCTACAGATAAGAGTCTGAAATACAGGGAATCCAGGATGGATAAACCCTCAGCGCCAACAATGAGAGTAGAGATATCTAGAGAATTTGAGGAAGGGAGGAGTGAGGGGAAATTGATCACAAGTGTCAATCTATAACCCCTTCCCAGGGGGACAAATGACGGGAAAGCTGGTAAGGGACAACGGAACATGATGAAAGATATTAAAATAATAATCTATAACTTAGTAAGGGTTCATAAGGGAGGGTGGGCAGGGAAAGGAGGGGAAAGAAATGGGGAGCTGATATCAAGAGCTCAAGTGGGAAGAGAATGATTTGAAAATGATGATGGCCGCACATATGCAAATGTGCTTGACACACTTGATTGAACATATGGATTGTGAGAAGAGACATAAGAGACCCAAAGTCCATCAATAGTGAAGTGACATCCTCTTGCAGAGGGGTTGCAGGGAGGAGATGAGCCAGTTAAGTTACAGGGTCATAGTAACAAAATATGCAACTTTCCTCTAGTTCTCAAATGCTGCCTCCCACCCACTGTCATGATCCCAATTCTACCACATAAATCCAGCTAGACCAGGGAATGTACACTGAAGTTGGAAACGTGAGGAATTTAGGCTAGATGATCCCTCAAGACTAGTAGTAGGAGTGGTAATACCATGAGGGTGGAGGGGTGGTGGAATAGAAAGGGAGAACCAACTTTAGGGATCTACATGTAGCCTCCTCTCTGGGGCACGGACAACAGGGAAGTGAATGAAGGGACACTTTGGACAGTGTACAGTATGGAAAAAAAACAATTTGTAAATTACTAAGGGTTAATGGGGGATGGGGAGAGAAGGAAGGGAAATATAGGGAGCTGATACTGGGGGCCTGGGTGGAGGGAGGATGTTTTGGGAGTGATGAGAGGAATAAGTATGCAAATGTGGCCTGCATACAAATGTGTGAATTGTGATGGGAGTTATATGAACCCCCAATAAATGATTCATTAAAAAAGGAGGCAGGGAGAAGGAGGAGCTTATACCAAGGGTTCAAGTGGAAAATATTTCTAAATGAATATGATAATATGTGTACAAACATCCTTGATACAAATGATGTATTGAATGTTATAAGAGCTGTAAAAGCCCCCAATAAAATAATTGAAAAAAATAAATACTGCTATAGAAAAAAAAAGTAAGGGGGGAAGAAATATCCTATGGTGTTAAAGAGAGAGTCTACACTGGCATTAATGAAAAACAAAGCTTCAGGGAGTGTTGTGAAATGTTTAAATAAATTGATGCAATTCTGAAAACACTCACTTATCTATGCCAAGAAATTTGAAAGATGGTGGCTTGGCCAACCAACTGAAAAAGACCCATTCCAACAGAATGCAGAGATTATCAAACAATATCAATGAGAACATCCAAGTAAAATTTTGCAGAAGATAATGTTTAAATGATTGCCACAGTCTTTTAATGAGGAGAGTCCAGTAGTTCAAGCAGACTCAGAAGAGAACTTGGAATGAGAGACATCATTGCTAACATCAATTGGATCTTGGCTAAAAACAGAAAATTCTAGAAAGATGCCTGCTTGTGCTTTACTGACTGAGAAAATACATTGGCTGTGTGGCTATACCAAACTATGGATAAAATCGCAAAGAATGGGAATTGTGCTCCTTGGATTCTGTACCTACAGCAAGAGAGTATCGTATTATTTAGAATGAGGTTGTAGACAAAGGTTAAGTCCTTTCACTGTCCACCTGCTTGTTAAGCAAATAATTTGGGAGGTTGGACCATATGAAGCGCACAGAAGCCGAATTGGAGGGAGTCTTACTTGCAATAGTCAAAGGACAAAACCTTGCTTAAAGACATGAAGAGATCTTGAAGTGCTTAGTGAGAAAAACAAAGGACTACAGTTTTCCTTATGGATTACAACTTTGCAGTGTAAAAAAAAAAGATTGCATCCTCACAACTGGTCCAATAAACAGCATCATGATAAATGAAGGAAAGATTTAAGTTGTCAAGGATTTCATTTTGCTTGGATCCATAATCAGTTCTCAGGGAAACAGCAATCAAGAAAACAAATGACATTGCATTGGACAAATCTGCTCTGGCAAGACCTCTTTAAAGGTTAAAATACAAAGCTATCACTTGGAATATGATATTTTTCAGTTATCTCATACCTGGTGAAAGCTGGACAATGAATGAATGATGATGTTAATGAATCATATTGAATGTCCCCTGGACTACCAGAGGACCAAGCAAATCTGTCTTGGAAGAAGGACAGCCAGGATGTTGTTTGGGAGTGAGGATGTACCTTGGGCATGTTTTCAGGAAGGACCACTTCCTAAATAAAGACATCTTGCTTAATGAAGTAGAGGGTCATCAAAAGAGAGGAAACCCCTCAGTGAGATGAATTGGCACTGTGACTGCAACCAGGGCTCCTCTAAGAGTCAGACTGAACCAAGAGCACCCAACAGCAACAGAATGGACACCGATGTTGCCTGAGGAATTCACTAGAATCCATCTACAGTATCCTTGACGATTTCCTAATGTAAAGTCTTGGTTAAATGGCCAGCGATCTCAGATAAGAAAATTGACAAAGGGGTGTTAGTTATTTTATGGTTAAATTGGCTACTTCTAGATAACAAGTAAGAACTCTGGTGACAGAATGAGTTAGGCATTTGGGCTACAAACCACAAGGTCGGCAGTTCAAAACCACCAGTTTCTCCTCAGAAGAAAGATTACTCTTAATATATCCTTTAAGACTTACAGTCTCAGAAACCCATGGGAGAAGTTCTTCTCTAGCCTTTAGGACTGATATGAATTAGAATCGATCCAATGGCAGTGAGGCTATTTTGGATATAACACATTTGATTGTAAAATAGCCTTTAATATCCTAACAGACTGGATTGGAGTAGACTTTGCAACTCATGGGTCATTTCAGTAAGCAGGTACTACTTTAGATTACTAAGAAACCTGCTGATCTTATGTGTAGGTCCAATAGGTCATGTCCAATGACTTACATTTAAATTCTCTTTGGGGAGCTGAGGGGGGAGCACAAACCCATGTGTTAATATGCGGCTACTTTCACTCCTAGGTACGAGTCACAAGTCCACCTAAGACATTTTCTTCAACCACATATGTGGAAAGTTTTTAAGTTCCATGACTTACACACACACACACACACACACACACACACACACACACCTCACTTGCTCCTTACCTCTTGATACTGGGGAGATTGAGACCTCCAAATTGCGGTAACAAGTTGCTACAGAGAATTGGTGGCACAGGTTATAGAAAGTTCATGCTGACCCCAAAATAACAAGATTGCATACTTGAGATATAATGTAGAAGAAAGAGTACTGAACTCTGGAAATGAGTGAAATCAAGTTTTGTTCCTGACTCTGTCATTAGCTTTACAACTTTAATTAAGTTACCTTATTTCTCTGGGCTTTCATTTCTTTATACAATAAATTATATTGAAAAGACAACCTACCAGCTCTAAGTCCCATAATTTTTTGGGAGGGGGCCAATGTCTCTCAAATATTATGCTGTTTAAAGGAAAGCAATGTTTTATGATTCTCATTTCTGAAAAATTGGCACAACCTGGTTATTCAAATTCTGTCATTTTCAGATGCCGCATCATTTCCCAGCCACAGTCACAGATGGCTGTGAGGTTTCAGCATCAGAGACCAAATGGAAGAAGCAGACAGCAAGTTAGTGACCACACAATACTCTTCACTCCAGTCTCCGTTTCACAGGTTTGGCAGGCCCAAATTTTTCCCACACTAGGGGAGCATACAGAAAAAGTATCTTAGCACAGTCATTTTTCTTTTTGTAACAATATTTATTGGTATCTAAGGAAACTAGAATCTAAAGGAATATTGAATATGCCATGAACTGCACAGAGAAGTAAGACCAGATTGGTCCTTAGAAGTGAAAATGGTGCTAATTCATCTTGTGTACTTTGAACATGTTATCAGAAGAGATCAGTCCCTAGAGAAGAACATTATGGTTGTAAAGTAGATCAGCAAAAAGAGGAAGACTCTAAAGGCTTGAAGATAAAGAAGCAGCCATCAGTTGAGAAGCAGCAAAGTCCACACGGAAGAAGCACACCAGCCTGTATGATCATGAGGTGTCGATGGGAGCCAGTATCGGGCATCAAAGACCCAGAACAAAAAACTCATGTCAACGTGAATGAGGGGAAGTACAGAGTGAAGACCCAAATCCCATCTTTAGACAATTGGACATCCCATTATAGAAGTGTCACATGATAGAGACAGCCTGTCAGGGTGCAGTATAGCTCCATTGAAACAGACAACTTTCCTCTAGTTCTTTAATGCTTACACACACACACACACACACACACACACACACTATCATGACTCCAATTCTACTTTACAAATCCAGCTAGACCAGAACATGTACACTGCTACAGCTATGAAATGGAAACATAGGGAATCCAGGACAGATAAATCCTTCATGATCAATAATGAGAGTAGTGATACCAGGAGGGTAAGGGGAAGGTGGGGGGAAGAAAGGGGAATGGATCACAATGATCAATATATAACCCCCTCCCAGGGGGATGGACTACAGAAAAGTGGGTGAAGGGAGACATTGGTCAGTATAAGAAATGAAAAAATAATCATAATTTAAAAATTACAAAGGGTTCCTGAGGAAGGGTGGGAAGGGGATGGGGAAAAATGAGGAGTGGATACTGAGGGCTCTAGTAGAAAGAAAATATTTCAAAAATGATGGTGGCTGTGACAGTTAAGGTTTATTGTGCCAACATAGCCCATGAACACATGCAGGATTGATTGAAGGGTGACAAGATAAATGACTCGGTAAGACTCACTTGCCTTTTCTCTTGCCCTTTGATGATCAGACTCAGTGTAGGGCAAATTAAGAGGACCAACTTATATCTGATAAGAATTCCAGAATAGAAAAAGATAAGAAAAAGCACAGACCATCGTCAATGATTTGTTTGAAGAAAACTTCCCTAGCATGAACAACAAGAAGAAATACATTAAAGAACTTGAATGCGTTAAAGAGGTTGAATGAAAAAGAAAAAAGTTAAAAAAAAAAGAAGTTGAATGAACCCCCAAAAGGATAGAATATAAAAGAAAAACACCAATCAAACTTTTCACAACCAAAGACAAGGAAGGAATTCTGAAGGCAGCTCAGGGAAAATACAAAGTTATCTACAAATGGGAACCAAGAAGACTAGATCTGATATCTCAGTGGAAACCATGCACGCAAGAAGATATGATGAGATGATATATTTAAAAACCAACTGCGGCCCACTGGTTTGACAGTTCAAATCTAGCAGCAGCAAGGCTGGGCCTCCCACTCCCACCAGAGGGCAGTGATGCAAAAAAAAAAAAAAAAACCAAGTGGAGGGAATAGTAGCCAAGAATCTCTAGTCAGCAAAATTATCCCTCAAATATGGTGATGAAATTAGGACACTTTCAGATTAATGAAATTAGAGGACTTTGTAAAAAACAGACCAACCTTATAAGAAATACTAACGAGAGTTCTTCAGACAGTATGCTAATAAGTGTAAACAACAATCTGAGATTGCGGATAGGACAGCAACACCTCACAGATCAGAGAAATATCCAAAGTAAAACAAACCTATAAGATGGAAAATAGGGAACCAGAGACATTAATTTTGTAACAAAGACAATTGCAAAGCAAATAGAGGTAATGGGGTAATCATAGAACTTTCAACTGACGAGAACGTCAAGTCAGTTTTAAGATAGGAGAGATTGTTTTAAAGTTGGGAGGAAATTAACAAATTACAGAATAGAATAGTCTCAAAGAAAATGAATAAACATCAAAATAAAACGTGAGGTGCCTCAACGGTTTGATAAACACTAAAACAACAGCAATAAAACAAGTGACGAGAAAACTCACCAGATTAAGTTAGCACAGAAAATTTTGTAGCACAAAGAAATCTCAAAACACACACTAACTCACAGATAGCAGAATTGCTGAACAAATCCATAGCTATCAACCTAGTCTCAAATCATGTTGTCAAGAAAGTCTGTGCCTGTAAAAGACATCGTGCTTAGTAGAGTAGGAGGGCAGTGAACAATAGAACTTCCACAAGATTACTTAATAGAGTAGTTGCAATAATGCGCTCAAACATAACAGCCATTGTGCGAATGGAGCAGGACTAGGGAGTATTTCATCCTATTGTATGCAGGGTCTTTTTGAGTCAGAACCAATACAATAGCACCTAATAACATCAATTACATTAAATATGGATATATTAAATGTACCAGTCAAGGGACACAGAGTATCAGAAAGGAAAAGAAATCAAAATCCATCAATATGCTGTCTACAAAAGACACATCTTTGATACAAAACCAAAATGGACTGAAAAATGTACAGATGAAAAGGATATGCAAGTTGAATTAAAGAATGCATTTCCTTCCTCAATTAGAAAATAAGTGCCTATATACTCAAGTATAAGCAGAGTTTTTCAGCACATTTTTAATACCATTTCTGTGGTAAAATTAAGTGCCTCTGTGGATATTCGGGTAGGTTTATACTCAAGTATATATGGTAAGCATATCTCTGAGTGTTCACATGTTTTCATCTAATTGTTAGAACACTTTCTGACACATAAAGCATCTAAATTTCTAATCACATTATTAATGCACAAAAATGCATGGAATCAGGTTGTAAGAAGATCATGTGTGGAAATGTCATTGCTAGGAACTGCTGAGTCTGTTCTGACTCGGTGACTCTGTGTTCGACAGAACCAAGCACTGCCTGACTCTGCCCCATCCCCACAGTCAAAAAAAAAAAAAGGTTGAGTGTCCCAGAGGGAAAAGAGGAAGAGTCACCCAAGTCAACATAGAGCATGCACACAGACACTGAGTCATTAAAGAGGTGCATCTTTGTGGGTGAAATACAAATAAGGGGAAAAAATGTACAAAAGGTGAGTCAGGAAAGCGGGTGTTTGATCATGAAAAGTTTTCATGACGAAAGTCCAGAGTCACTGTTTCCCTTAGGCCAAACTCTTGCAGACTACACAGCCTAGATAGTAAATTGTCACATTTTAGGGTGTGATAGAATTGATTGTCCTTCCACACTTGTTTGCTCAGAATTGCCCTCTTTATCCAGGCAAATCACATTTCAGTCAATCGTGCATCAATCTCAAGGCTGCCACAGTCATATTCCAAAGAGAAAAGATCATTACATTTCTATCAACCAATTAATTAGCAGTCAGTTGGAGTCTGCCAGCAACCAAATGTCTCAGAAATGATTTGCCATTAGTTTAAATATGTTACTGCTATCCTGCAAATGAAAATGAGAGAATGAAAAAGCAAGGAAGTAAAAGAAAAAATATATAAGGCAGGAAGGAAAATCTTAAGCTAAAACTCCAAGCTTATCCCAAAAGAAAGACCCAAAGTTGGTGGAGCTGAAGTAAATTGGGCTTTGGGTCAAGCAGTAAGTTCACCTGAGA
>PVJH01000143.1:342027-441798 GCA_004026705.1 Nesogale talazaci
GGGGTGTAACCTAAAGAAAGTCTTGTCAGAACTCCAGATTGTGCCTCTAACTTAAAATGTTAGACTGCAAAATATTAGACACAGGGGGGAAAATAATACATATTTAAACCACAAAATTCATAAGTACAGGGACTTGCTTTATGTTTTTTCAGAAATATATTTTCTCTGTGAATTATGCCATACTCATGTTGAAATGCCTCAGTTAATGAGAACTGACCAGACCAGAGACTCAGCAGTGGTCTGACTGAAGGCAAGGCCAGGATGAAAGCTCCTTTGGCTGCCCGGGGCCATAGTAAACAAGAGGCTTCAAATCCGAGTCAGAAGAGGAGCCACAGTTTGCTATCCAAGCAGTCAAGGGGGGGAAATCAACCATTTATATGCTATAGATAATCTGAGGAACAGGATTTAAAAGTGCAAAAAGATCATCTACTTTTAATAGTGCAAGAGGGAGCCCTATGACAGTGATTGCCTGTCAACTGGGCTCTCTCACCTGTTTCTGCAAGAGCTATGGCTTCAAGGAGAATGCAGTAGCCAAGACAAACTAACTTATGTAACAAATCAGTCCAAACTGTCAAAAGCTCAACAAAATAGAAGCTTATTTTGTGCATTTCACCTTTTCAACTTGTCTCTTTAGGGAACAGCCATCTACACAGACTCAGGAACCCAAGCTCGTCCTGTCACATGGTTCTATCCACCTCTAGGTCCTCAAAGATCTCTCCTTGCCGTAGAGAATACAAAAAGACAGCATGGTCGATAAGGCAATAAGTTTTACAGTCAGTTTTGCATGGCCCCATCTAACTGTAAGAGATCTTAAAATATATAATCTAAGGGCTGAGCCCCGGTGGCGTAGTGGTTGTGCGCAGGACTGCGGCCCACTGGGACGGAGGTTCGATTCCAGCAGTGGGGCTGGGCCTCCTACTTCCACCACCGGAGAGCAGTGATGCCTCCCCCCAAAAAATACTTTAAAATATATATATATAATCTAGTCATGCACCAAGGAAGCCAAGTAAATGAGGCTAGTATGCTTAACAGGCCACAGACAGCCTGAGAGAATTAGTACTGTCTGTTCCCCTTCCTCCTTTTATGTAATTGTCACGTATTACCATGGGTAATAAGAGTAGAGTTGACACCAAAGTCAGTTAGCAGTGCCCACAGAAAAAGTTCTACATACTACTTTGGTGAGTGGTGATTGGGGTCTTAAAAAGTAGCCATCTAAGTGAAACTATTGGTCTCTCACTGTCCATCAGAAAGAAGAGTAAAGAAAATTGAAGATGCTTGAAAATAATTAGTCCAATAGACTAATGGACTATGTAAGCATCAATTTCCATGACCTGACACCAGAAGGACTACCTAGTGCCTGACTTCCACTGCCCACTGCTCTGAAAAGGATCACATTAGATAGTCTTTGTATTACAGACTGACTAGAGAAACAAATCCAGAGACCCTCATAGAGGTGTGAGAGCATTATTTTAAGAAGTAGTTAAATATCATGAAAAGATCTCAGTCCAGTTCAGATCAGGTCCATAAGTCTGGTACTAGCCCATAAACCCCTCTTCAGATTCACACAGCTGCATGTAATGATGAGGAACATAGGAAGATCTCCAGCCACTGGGGGCAAAGTCAGGCGTAGTCAATGACAGTGGCCACCCCTCCAGGGCTCCCACAGGCCTCCAAAGGGCTACTCAACAGGAAAGAGGAGACGGAGAGAGAGGGGGAGGTTCCCAGGAACCTCCTTTTGAGGAAGTCACACCCACAAGGAGGCACCATCAGACTGTGACCTGATTGACAGACCAGACTTCAAGTTGACACAAAACGATGTAACTACCACAGATCACCCCTTTTCAACTTGACACTGTTACACAACTCTTTAGCCATACACAATTTTTAAAACAAAGACAATAGTAAAATTGTATTTGTGCTAACAGGATAAAACTGAAATGCATACAATTCAAAATGTGCCATCCTCACTTAAGCGTAATACTGTATAAGTGAACAAAGCTAAAATATTCTATTCTTAAACAGTGCAGCTATGTGAACACCTATACCATAATCCTATCAAAATATTTCCCCTTCCATGAAAGTTTGTAAGCTGGCTACTCCATGCCTTTACCATCCACATTTTGGGTATCCAAATTCTATACTCCCTACTTATATCAAACCAGTGGTCTGAGGAAGACCAAGCATGTTTTTCGCTGTGAAGAATTTTAATTCCAGTTGGAACCTTGTTAGTCTGCATCCATAAGAAAAGTCAAATAAAGACAGACCTTCCATAAAGTCAACAGTGATATGCACCAATTCATGGGCTCAAAAATCGTATCTTCATCTGGTAGAGTTCTGGTCAACTCCAGGTGGACCAACTCACTTAGCTTCACCAGGGTGCCCCTTGGCTGCCTTGCCTTTCAACCATGGGCCCTGTCACAAATTCTCAAGCCTACCCCCATTTGGGCTTGCTCATACCCGAGGCTCAGATTCCACACAACTTTTTATTTTATTTTTTTGTTGGGTGGGGGCATCACTCTCCTCTGGTGGTCGTGGGAGCTACCCAGCCTTGCTCCTGGAGAGCCACTGCTGGATTTGAACCGCCAAGTCCGTGGGCCACAGTCCCACACTCAACCGCTATGCCACCGGGGCTCAGCCCCTCCACACAACTTTTTAAACTTCAGACCAGCCAACCCTCTCTTGTCTTCTTCTCTAGTCCCTGTGAACCAAGTTCACAATTGTCAGTGACCAGACTCAACCCATCTCTGTATTGTCGCTTTGCTCCCAGTGCCACTGAACAAGTGGATCCAGGTGGTCACTTAGAGCACCACCTAAGGGCTGCCCATAGGCTTCCTTTAACCTTCTGTCCTAGAGACAATTTCTTCAAGGTTCAAATTTTTTTTTCCAGCTTCAGGCATGCAAACCACTAATTCAAAATTCGAAAAAAAAAACACAAAGACTCCTTTTTCTTTCTTCAGTCTGTCATTCTCTCTCTCAGCAAGTAATTTTGAATGCAAATGTATTCATGAAACACACAATATTTCTCTGGTTCCTTGAGGCTTCTTCAACGCCCTCTATTATGACCCCATTGCTGCCTTCACTGCAGGCTAGACCAGAGCATGTACACAGGTACAGATAAGAGATAAGAGCTCACGACACATGGAATCCAGGAACAGGAACGGGAATACCAATACCAGAAGGGTAGCAGGAAGGTGAAGAGAGGAGGGGAGGAAGGGAAACCAGTCTCAATGATTGCCATCACACACACACATATACACAACAACAACAACAGAAACTAGGGGGGACGGGAGACAGTGGTCAGAGTAAGATATGAAAATAATGATAATTTATAATTTATCAAGGGGTCATGAGGGTGGGGTGGTAGGGAGGGGAAAAAAGGACACTGGGTGTGGCTTATCTTTTCAAAGCATTCTTTGAAAGCATGTCTCAACTCATTTAATAATGCAATTTGATGGCTGAAGGCAATAGTCTATAAACTCTCTATTTTCATACTTCCCAATAATCATTTCTATTACACATTATATCAGTAAGAATAAGCAGAAGTAAGTATAAACCTAGTACAACCAGATCCTAAACATATATTTAAAACAGTTCAGTTCAATCCTTAAACTATCCTATTCATATGCAATATGGCCTTAGGCCTCTGGCTGCTTCAAGGAGGCAATCTGTTTCCAAATGAGATTATGGCCTTAGAAACAGATGGAGCCATTCTACACAAGTCTATCCAGCTACTGCGAGTATGAGTCACCTTGATACCAATGGACATCTTTTATATTGTTCTTATCTTGTGGTGAGAGGAGGGACTTTCCCATGGAGGGCATAGTTATTCCATAAAACATACAAATATTAAGTCTATGGCTCCTGAGTAAATCTCATTCTGCCTTCCACATCAGGCCATTGATAAAAGAATTATCGTGGCATGCAATTCCCATACTCAAGTCACAGGCCTGAGGTAAGGGAAGCTCACAAGGATGTGCCCCATATCATTTTGCATCTTACAAAAGAGAAAAGGAAAAAGAAGTGAGCAGAAATGAGAAACCTAACGACCACCAAGATAGAAGTGGCGAGAGTGACGTGTGTCCTTTGGGTCCAGGGACCCTGCGCTGAGAACCTCCAAGCCCCAGGGGAATATCGATGCCGGCACACATGGGAATCACCAAAGAATGCGAGGCCCCCAGGTGTTGAAAGGAGACGAGGAGCTTCCTCCAGAGATGACACAGAAAGTCTTCCCCTAAAACCAATGCTTTGAATTCAGATTTCGAGTCACCTGTGAAAGAAACTTCTAGCCACACCGCAGGAAAAAGACAAGATTTTATATTCACATAACCCACAGGGGCAGTTCTACCTGTTCTACAGGATCTCTCCGAGTTGCAATCTCTCTGATGACAGGGAGCTTTGTCATGAATTTAACTGCGAGAATGGAGCCCTGCTAGTGTTGTATGTTACTAGTTGACCTGCGAACCATAGAATCAGAAGTTCAAGCTCACCAGCCACTTCTTGGGAGAAAAATGCACAGCCTGCAAAATCCACAGAGGCAGTGAAGATGAGATGTGTGTGTACTGCTTTTGAAAGGTCAGTCAGTGGTAAATATGTAGAAACTGACTCTTGCAGGAAAAGGTTCTTATTGATAATATTTACCATATTCCATGGTGTCAATATTCCCACCATGGTCAATTTCAAGCTATCAATATGACATCACTGAACATGAACATGGACTTATAAGATACACAGTACATACAGACTTAAATAGCTTCAGAAGCGTGGAAATTAGTAAAGTGTACTTTACTATTTAATATTTAATAGTAAAATGATTAGAATATAATGAAATTTGCATCTTGGTTACCTTATTTATTATTTAATTGTGTTTATATTATTTAATTTTTAATATTGACTGTATTGAACAATGGTCTTATAAGATTTATAAAAATTTAATAATTGATCCTTGTAAACTGGTACAAGCCAACTCCAGCATACCAGTCCATCAGTATTTTATCCATAAACATTGACTGAAGTGTGAGCTAGTAAAGGACAGGCTTTTCACTTAGAGACAAATCACCTGCACAGTTAAAACATAGCAAAAGTATCCCTAAAGCAGTCTCAGATATATCTTACATATATCATGCCAGAACAAGCGTGATGGTCAGCTTTGATGTCAATTTGATGGTAGCTGTGTTGAACTAAGGGTGGAGTCAACCAGATCATAGCCTGATGATACCTTCTTGGGGGTGTGGCCTTCTTATAAAAGAGACACTGAGAGTAACTAAGCTCTTTCTTGCCCCCTCTTCACCTTCCAGCTTGCCTGCATTCTGTATCTGGCTCCCAGGAGTGAATTGGGGGACCATGTGGCCTGCCATTGCTGGGAGTTATCAGTGCGCTGTCACGTTCCTCTGAGGACTTTGGATCCACTCAACTGTGCACCACCAGCCTGTGATTTCCCAGCTTCCCAATTTGCCTTCTAGTTCACCCACCGACAAACACTAGATGAAGGAGATTCTGGCTAGCATCATACTGATGACTTGTATTACACTGGATAGTGCTGATTCCTTGATATAAAATACTTTTCAGAGTGGAGACTCATAGTCCATCTGTAGACAATTTGACAACCCCTTACAGAAGGGTCACAAGGAAAAGGCAAAGCACACAACTTTCCTCTAGTTCTTTAATGCTTCTTCCTCCTCCCCTCCCCACATTATCATGATCTCAATTCTAGCTTACAAATTTGACTAGACCAAAGGATGTACATAAGTACAGATAAGAGCTGGAAACACAGGGAATCCAAGACAGGTAAACCCCTCAGGGCCAATAATGAAATTAGCAATACCAGGAGGGGAAGGGAAGGTAGAGAAAGAAAGGGGGAATGATCACAATGATCTACATAAAAACCCCTCCCAGGGGGACAGACAACAGAAATGGGGTGAAGGGAGAAATCAGTCTGTGTAAGACATGGAAAAATAATAGAAATTTGTGAATTATCAAGGGTTCATGAGGGGGGGGTTTGAGGGAGGGAAAAAATGAGAAGCTGATACCAAGGGCTCAAGATAATGCTTTGAAAATGATGATGACAACTAATATACAAATGTGCTGGATACAATGGATGAATGGATGGATTGTGATAACAACTGCATGAGCGCCGCCCGCCCCCCCCCCCCCAATACAATGATCTTTTAAATTCTGTCTTGATATAAAGGTCTTTCTTTTAAAAAAATAAAACATGTTATTGGAGGTTCTTACAGCTCTTATCACTATCCATACATCAATTGTATGGTATCAGCTCCTCTCTTTCCCCTCCCTTCTCTCCCCTCTCACCCTTGTGACCCCTTGATAAATTATAAATTATTATTTTCATATCTTACACCACCTGCTGTCTCCCTTCACCCACATTTCTGTTGTCTGGCCCCCAGGGGTGAGGGGTGGGGTTATACATCAATCATTTTGATGCATTCTCCCTCTTTCTCTCTTCTCCTCCCATTTTCCCTCATCCTCAAGTTATCACTACTCCCATTATTGTTCCTGAGAGGCTCATCCATCCTGGATGTGTTGTAAGCTCTTATCCGTACCAGTGTACATGCTCCAGCCTAGCTTGATTTTTAAGGTAGAACTGGGATCATGATAGCAGGAAGACGGGTGTTTGGGGGAAGCATTAATGAGCTAGAAGGAAAATTGTATGTTTTCTCAGTGCTATACTGCACCCTAGTGAGCTCATCCCTTCCTTGTTACCCTTCTGTAAGGGAAGGTCCAACTGTCTACAAATGGGCTTTGGGTTTCCTCTCCAGCCCGCCTTGCTCATGTCGATATGATTGTTTGTTTTGGATCTTCTGATGCCTGAGACCTGCTCCCATAGACGCCTTATGATCACACAGGCTGATGCGCCTCTTCCGTGTAGACTTCGATGCTTCCTTGCTAGGTGTCCACTTGTCTAACTTCGAGCCTCTAAGACCTCGGATGCTATATCTTGTGAAAGCTGGGATAAAGATCCATCTTAACCTATGTATGTGTTACTGTTTCTGGTTCTCTAGAAAACTCAGCCTCAGACAGTGAGTTTACAAAATTTTGTCAGGATTTGCTTTACTGATTTTTTAAATGTTAATGAGATGTCAGACTGTGACTTCTTGCAACCGTTAATCCCTGTAGAGAAATATAAAACCCATCCCAGTCTTCTACATATCTCTCTAATAACAAAAATAAAATGGATATTAACTTTATCATTTTTATCTGTCTCCAAAATATCCACAGGAGGGTGAGACAGAGGTCAGCAGGGAGAGGATTGAGGATGAAGAGGATAAACAGGTGGCTTAACACCACTTCTACTGTAAGGAAGAACACCACATTAACTTGAGTACGGAGCCCAAGTATCAAAGAGGCAGAAGGACATGTGTGGAAATCAGCAGGTGACACATAAGCATTAAAGATCAGGGAAATGGATAATCCCTTCTGAAGAGGGTTACTATATATCGGGGTATCCCAGTGTCCCACACAGCCCTTTGCAGGTCCACAGGACATCAGTGACCATCCTCTACCCATCCTTCAGAGGCAAACTCGGTACCCTTGGCTGCAGAAAAGCCTCCTTTAAAGAGGGAATGTTAAGCAAAACGAATTTTCCCACGAAGGAAATTCCATTCTCTCTTGCAGCAATGGCTTGCATCCTACAGAATTCTGAGGACGAGCTACTTAAGAAAGCTTACTTTGTGCAGAGAGCTTACATGGAGTTTTTAAAATTGTATATCTTATCTCCAAATACCCATGAACTCTGAAGAAAATAGATCCAGGCAACATGTGTACAAATATTCCTGATACAACCTACGTATGGATTGTTATAAGGATTGTACAAGTCCCCAATAAAATGATCTTTTTAAAAAAGAAAAAGAAAGTAGATCAACTGGTGAGGTCAGTTATTGAGTGATTGGAGGTTTAAGGCCATGTAGAAGCCCCTGAGAAGAGGAAGCCTCGTGATCGACTTCCAAAAACTCAGTCACTGAAAGTTCCAGGGAACACAGTTCTACTTTGACACTTGTGGAGTCACCAGAAACAACTCAATAGCCCCTGGTTTTATTGTGTGACAACTGAATGAAAACCATACTACGATCACTTTCTCCTTAAACGGGGTTTTGTTTCTCCAAGGAAATCCTCCGTTTGCTTTTTTGTTTGTTTGTTTGTTTTTTCCCCTCACCACCCTCCATTTGTTTTATAGAGCTGTTCATCACCAAATAGCCTAGCCATTGCCTGACCCAAAAACTTAAAGGAAATTGTATTATTCTCATCACAAAATAATTCTTCAAGGTCTACCTTTTCTCCCTGGGCAAAATCCCCCTCCTTGAACTCCTGACTATAAATTTGACCAGATTTCATTTTTCTTAGTCAAGCTGCTGTAAAATATTTAGGATGTTGATGGAACAGTAACTCCTTACCCACATGATTTTCATGTTCCACATAAAACTTTACTTAAGATATACAAAAGACATAATTTACAGTAAGTCGTGTTCCTATGGTTTGTCTAGAGATATTTAGACCATCTTCCTTCTTGACATTTAGAAGTTAATGTTTGGGTATTAAAATTCAAAGGAAGGATATAGCACAAGTGGTGCAAACGCGTAAGCACTAGGGTACTAACCAAACGAGTGGTGCGGCAACGTCACCCAGTTGTCAAAGGCAGCTTTTTGAGCCTTGGAAACCTTTCTCTGCACACCTGGGGCGGACCCACGTGAGAATTGGTTGGCAACAGCAACTAACACCAATGACAATAAAGTAGGACATGATTGGCGTGGATGAGAGTCTGTGGATTTCATGAATCAGCTCTGTTAGGCCAGGGGCAGAGTGGTTAAGGGTTGGGCTGTGCTTTGCAAGGTCAACAGTTTGCAACTACCAGCTGCTCCCAGGGAGAAAGCCGGGACTCTCCACTTCCATAAGCTGCTGCATTCTCGGAAAGCTAGAGGAGCAGCGTTGCCCTGTCCCAAAGAGACACTACAAGTGAGCATCAACTGGATGGAAGTGAGGTTTTCTTAGTTATTCGTGGATGAAGTAGTTGCGTGTATTTTTTAACACCAAGTGATTTCTTTTTGGTAAAATGAGAATAGAGCTTGAAGCCTCATTTACATTTTTAAAATTAAGCATTGCTGTGAACAAAGGTAAAGCCAGGAGCAAGCATGAAACCATCTTTCTAGGATGAGCTACTGTAAAGAAACAAAAATATACTACATAAACTGAGTCATTTGAGCAGGACACAAGTTGTACTCCAAGGGTCTCAGAAGCATGTCATTTTCAAATGCCACGTATAGCAGGATTGTCAACAAAATGCCAGTAAGGCACGCTGGCAGCATAGTGGGATACGTGCTGGGCCACCACTAACAAAGATCAGCAGTTCAAATCCAGCAGACACTCTACTAGAGCAAATTGAGGTCATCTGCATCCATGATTCACAACCTCAGAAAACCTATGAAGTTCTACCCTGTCCTGTCCTAAAGAAGTCAAACTGATGTCAAAAGGTCTAGTTTGGGAATGTTATTACAAACACAGATATTCCAAATCACACACAAAAAAGCACACATGGAATATAATAACCTCCAACTCCCCTCACGCTCAAAGATCTGCTTGCTAAATATGTCGTCAAGTCTGAAGCATCATTTTGCATAAACATAGTCATAGCATGTGTGTAGATTTCTTAAACTATAACATTCTATAAACTCTTTACCATGTAGCAACAAAATCCAAATAAGTCCACAAAGAAGCAAAATCATCAATGAATAACTGCTCTACCTTGGTCCCTCGAAAGCAGCTGCAGAGACATGAAGGTGAGTGCAAAGGTTCCTCCCAGAGGTTCCCAACCTTATATTGTCTACCGTCCTCTTTAAAAAAAAAAAAATTCCTCATGACCTACCTAGCAATGAAAACCTTTTGTGCTCCAGCCCAGAATCCAGGATAAAGTGTAGGTATCTGCTCTTCCAATGCACTTAGATCATCCTACACACCAGCAGGGGACAGGGAGGGGGGCAGGGAGCACCCATTTTGGGAAACTATGGACCTCATCCCAAGACGTCCCGATAAAACCTGGGGCATGACAACAGGAAAGAGAAGGAAGCCAATAAACGGTACGATGTTCAGTTATCGGAACCTCTGGGAGATGACGTAAGACATTTTTTGTGTGTGGCATCACTGCCCTGGTGGGAATAGGAAGGCCAGCCTTGCTCCTAGAGAGCTGCTGCTGAGTTTGAACCATCAGCTCTGTAGGCTATAGTCCCCGAACAACCACTATGACATCAGGGCTCAGCTTTAAGACATTTTTATTTTCTAACTCCTGGATCATATTGACCAAAACGTTCTACTGGGCTAAAACTCTCAAAGAACTTTTTTTTTTCAACAATCCCTAACACATCTTGAAATTTGCTCCTTTGGGATAAAGTGGTTAAATTTTTTTTTAATAAATCATTTTATTGGGGGCTCACACAACTCATCCCCACCCATCCAGGGTTAAACTTTTATAAGAAGCTCAATTGAAGAGATAGTTGAAGGGGAGATTCTAGATTGAGCTGCAATTTGATCTAAAATGGAGTTTAATATAGGCCGGGGGCAGCCATTTGAGTCACAGCAAGTGCCTCAGTTTGGGGTTCACTTTCAAAGGTCCTCATCCTATGGGTCATGACCCCTTTGAAGATCAAATGACCCTTTCATAGGATCAACTAATACATCCTGCATATCAGATATTTGCATTATGATTGATAACAGCAAAATTACAGTTATGAAGTAGCAATGAAAATAATTTCATGGCTTGGGGTCACCACCACATGAAGAACTATATTAAAGGGTCGCAGCATTAGGAAGGTTGAGAACCACTGCCTTAAGATCCTGAGAGTGTGTGGGTAGGTGTATAATAGTGCATATGACCTTGTGTCACATTACTATAATATTGTTTGACTATTTCCATTGAGAAGTATAGACTTTAAGTATCTAAATTTTTGCATAAAATCTGTGAAACTTCGAAAAAAAGACATCAAATTATAATTCATGCTGCAGAAAGCTGCAAAAATAAGTCAGTTTTGTTCAAAAGATATTCATCCATTTTTCAACATCTGGTGAGATGAGCATATTTCCTTTCTGGAACTACCATGGAAATATTTCACCCATGACCACCCTGACGATCTCTGATTTTCTTCCCATCCACACTCTAAGTCCATGCACCTCCAAGGTCTGTCTTCATCCCAGGATAAAGGTAGCGCTGAATTCAAATGCATAATACTTTTACTTCAAGTCCTTTTTCCAAGACACAGCTTACAGCTGAGAAACCAAGAACTTACTTAAGAAACCAGGAACTTTGCAGGTCCCAAAAGAGTTAAGCACACCGGTTTGCTGGTGGTGGGTTTGCACGTCCCCTGCAGGATACTTATTCTATTCAGATTGTATTCAAAAATCCGTCAAGGCAGTTTTCAAATTGGTCAATCAGCACGCTCTTCTCTACAGACGGCGAGGGAGAGCTGATTTGGGCCCCCAACTTCTTTTTCAGTAGTACTGATGGAGGCAAGGTTTGAGCTCATGCCTTGACTTTTCCATGATGATGAAGGGAATGGAGGAGAGGCACTCCTCTTACTCATACCCAGTCTATCCAGTGCCCCACTGCATTGCTGAAGCCTCTGCTCACTATTCCACTGCCTGCACTGTGCTCCCCACACTCCCTTCACCAGGTGGGCCCTCCAACCCCACCCCCAGTCTCCCCCACATCCAAATCCAACTCCATGTTGAAGTCAAAGGCCCTCTCTTCCACAGTTCCTTACCTAATCCCAATTATTAGAAGCAAGGGTGCTTCAGCTATCCACAGCAGTTATCAATGAATGTTTTTGACCTTTCATTTCAGACATTGATATTTCTGCTTTATCTTTCTTACTAAACTGTAGCTGCCTTTAAGATAGCTTTTTTTGGTCTGATCGATGCCAGAGTTCCCCACAGACTCTTTCTCATAGTAAAAGCTCAGTAAATAGCTATTGAATGAACAAATGCATGGGGCAGGAGAAAGCCTGTAAAAAAAAGTCCAACAAGTCTGGAAATAGCTGTATCATCTGCCAATACTTTCACAAATGCCCCTGCTTCTAGGCAAGCCCACTCCTACTCCCCTCCTTGGAGGCACCAGATGCCACAAAGCAGTGGTTCTCAACCTTCCTACTGCTGCAACCCTTTAATATAATTCCTCGTGTTGTGATGACCCCAACCATAAAATTATTTTTGTTGCTGCTTCATAACTGCAATTTTGCTACTGCCATGAATTGGGTGACCTCAGTTAAAGGATCATTCAACCTCCAAGCACAGGTTGAGAACCACTTCCATAGGGAAAGACATGTCATCATCTTCAAATTCCCACCTCTATCCCTTGAGCATGAGAAACTTCAGGCACAGAAAGGGAGCACAATAGAGCAGCAAGGGGAGCAAAACAATGGAGTCCCTGAGGAATCCCAAAAACAGCCTTCAGGGGCAGGGGGTGGGATCTCATCAGACACAATCAGAAAATATTCACAATGGTCACACACCTGGAATTATTTATAGGCTTTTTTTCTTTTTTCTCCTGTCTGTCTATATAAGATAAGCAGAATTGTTTACACTCCCAAAGAAAAACAATGGACTGATGGTTCTGGAGGGACATGGGAGAGGAAAAGATGGGGGAAAGGGGAGGGGAGCCATCGAAAGAAACAAGAGATGTAAAATCAATAGCGAGGAGAATATAGAATGCCTGGTGGGGTTTGACCAAGTGTTGTGTGTCCCAGAAGAATTACTGAGAGCCAAATGAAATTGAACATGATAGTTAGACAGGAGGCATGTAAAAGGAAATAGAGGAAAGAACTAGGAAGTAAAAGACATTTTATATATGTCTATAAACGACATTTACAGAGGTTTATATATAGGCAATATATATAAATATATTACTATATAACAGTAGGGATATAGGTCTATGTACATATATTTATATGTTAAGTATTGAGATAACAGACAGACATTGGGCCTCTACTCAAGTCCTTCCTCAATGCAAAAACACTTTGTTCTAATAACCTGGCATTCTGTGGTGCTCACCTTCCTGACACCATAGCTGAAGACAAAACAGGTGCATAAGTAAATGTGGTGAAGAAAGCTAGTGATGCCCAGCTATTACAAGATACAGCATCTTAGGTCTTAAAGGCATGAGGCTAAACAAGCTGCCATCTAGCAGGGAAGCAACAAAGCCCACATGGAAGTATCACACCAACCGGTATGATCACAAGGTGTAGACAGGCTCGGGCATCAGAAGATCCCAAATAATCATATCAATTAGAATTAGATGGGATTGAAGTGGAGACACAAAGCCCATCTGCAAACAATTGGACATCCCTCCCAGAAGGGTCACAAGGAAGGGATGAGTCAGCTAGGGTACAGTACAGCATGATAAAACACGCAACATTCCTCTAGTTCTTAAATGCTTCCTCTCACCCACCACCCACATGCAATAGCATATCCCCAATTCTACCTTGAAAACCCATGTACACTGGTACAGGTAAGAGCTGTCAGCACACAAAATCCAGGACAGTTAACCACCCCCATCCCCCAAACAGTAAGGAGAGTAGCAATAACATGAGGGAAGGTGTGGGTAGAGAGGGGAAACTGATCACAATGATCAACGTATTAACACCCCCCAAGGGGGAACAAACAATAGAAACATGGGTGAAGGCAGGCAGCAAATGGTGTAAGATATGAACATAATAATAATTTATAATTGATCAAGGGGTCATGAAGGTGGGAGGTTGGGAAAGGGGGAACAAAATAGGAGCTGATACCAAGGGTTCAAGCAGAAAGAAAATGTCTAAAATGATGGCAACATATGTACAAATGTGCTTGATACAATTGAGGCATGAATTGTTATAAGAGTCATAAGAGCCACCAATAAAGTGATTCATTAAAGATAAAAGAAATTCTGGGCAAGCAATATGTCCCATGTCCTCCTCTAGGACAGTGTCGTCCAGCAGAACTTTGTTTATATGCTGGTACTGTTCTATATCTCTGCTGCCCAATAGGGGAGCCATTTGCCACATGAGACTAGTAAGTACTCACCATCTAGGCAGCAAGATCAAGGGATTGCACGTTAAATTGAATTAATTTAAATAGGTATCATACTAGACAACACAGCTATAGAAAATGATCTCTAAGGCGCTATCAGCTCTGACATTTTCTCACTGCTACCAAGCTGATTCCAATTCATAATGACCCCACAGGACAGGGTCGAACTAGCCCTGTGGGTTTCCAAGACTGTAACTCTTTATGGAAGCAGAAAGCCTCCTTTCTTCGCTGGGGGCCGGCTTATGGTTTCAAACAGCTCACCTTATGATTAGCTGGCAGCAAGTAACCCACTACTTTACTCTCTAAATAGCCCCATCTCTGCATCTACTTCACGACTCCTACCATTGAGTCATTATGAATGTAACCCCTTCCCAACCAGAAAGAGAGAGAGAGAATTTTACTTTAAAGGACCAAGTTAAACAATTTCCTCAAAACCAACTGTAGGTGCCTCCCTTAGCCTGAGACATCCACTGTAAAGCTGTATCAGAAACTAGCCTTCGTCATATTGTGATTCTGCTGTAGGTAGGCTCTGAAATTGAATGACTGTTTAGAAAATCCCCTAATTGCCAGGCTACTGGGCAGTTTAGCCAAGAGACAGAAAATCAGACTGCTTCCAGACCCCCAGAGGACTGTCCAGTCAGTCACTTTGAGTAATTCTCCCTCATCCTCTGGACTCCTTCCTTACCTCCTCAAGTCTCCCACCCTTTGCCCAAGACAAAGTCACAAAGAAAATATGGATTAACAAACATTTGTCTAAGACTGCGTTCTGAGAATTACTTTTGCATGGCATTCCTCTAGCCCTTGACTAACTTCAAATACTGCTCTCAACTATTCTTAAGGGACAGAAACAATCACTTGCATGTAAAATAAGTGGGACAAAGTGAGGGCAATCCCCAGGGCGAGGAGCTAGAGTCTAGATTTCCTCCAGCTTTCCATCTCCCCCACCCCACCCCCTTCCGGGAAACACAGGCTGTCTTGAGTTAGTTGACCTCCTCGGATGAGAGAGAGGATCTGAAACAATATGGAGGCACCCAGATCACTTGTACACAATCCTACTTAGGCAACGCTCATGCATCACTATCACTTGCACAGGAATTACTTTGCAGAGATGCTTTTACCCAAACGTCAGCAAAGGGGAGGTTGACAGCATGAGGAAAGAAGAGAAGTTCATCTGTAGCTGAGGTCTATAAGAAGGGCTGTTCTACAGTTACTCTGTTCAACTGCCATCTGTTCTGTTCTCACTCATGGGAACCCTATAGGGCAGGATAGAGTTGACCCGGTGGGTTTCTGAGCCGTAACTTTAGGGGAATTTAAAGCCTCGTCTTTCTCCTGCGAAGAGACAGGTGGTTTCGAACTGCTGACCTAAAGATTAGCAGCCCAACCCATAACCCACTCTGCCACCAGAACTCTTATCTTTAATCTTTAAATAGCTTTTCAGAAGATGTCATTCTTGAGATTTTTAATTCGTTATTTTCTCAGCTTAACTGAAAGGACTAATTTGTTTTTAATTACAGACACTTTAATCAAATTTCTCTTTCATCATTTACACCTATTTCCTTTCATCCTGCCCCGTCCCGAACATCCCTCCTCATATCCCACTACTCAGAGAGCTGGGGGACTCCACTCTGTCCCTTTCCACCTCCCAATTAAGAAGATAAAGGGTGTTCATTCTCCACTCATCCTCAAATGCCTTCCTTGGGAAGTAATCGAATCGAATCAAACAAAAGGTCTGAGAGGCCAAGCAAAACTACAACCCAAACTGAAGGTGCCCAAGAGAATCCCACCCATCTTAGTAATTAGCTCTAGACCCTAGAACTTAAGCTTGTGGCAGATGTGGTTTTCAGCCTCTCAACATTTAGCGCTAAGATGTGGTGTCCCTAACTCAGACAGTTAGTTTCCACTCCCCAACAACAGTCTGCTTTCAAGTGGTTTGATGCCTAGCCACTAAGTATGTCTCTATTACTCTCTAGACAATCTCCAAAAGTCTGTATGTTTCTTCAAATTTGTCCCAGGTGAAAAAGATCAGGTATTCCACAGACTATTCAAGTATCATTAAAAATTGAATTTAAAGATTTTTCACTCGGTAACTCATTGGAGTCAGTCGATCCTTTTAGAATGTTAATATGGGATATTTGATAACCTGGCCAAAACATATTATAAGGTTACTACTGTCAAAAAGATACAACAGACAAACCAGAAAAAACATCAAGGGCTCTATTTCTTGGATGTGAAAGTACTCAAAATAACTTATCATCACTTATATTTCCACCATCCCGTAGTTAGAATATAAATTTAAACTTTATATGATACCAAAACCCAAAATAAGAGACTTTACAATATATCCATCAGGCACCCGGTAGTCTAAGGGTAGTTAAGCCTCAGAGAAGTGGTCTGGCCATGACGGGGCTTGCCTTGGTCCATATAACCTGACATCCCATGCTGAGAGAAGCTGATTGGGTTGGGATAGAAAAATGGAATCCAGAAAGGTATTTTTTAAGGTGAGAAGATTGTTTATGCCACCCACTTAACAGCCGTGATCATGCTCCTTCAGAGTTTTTTGTTCTCAAGGACATGTAAAAAAAAGTACATGATTTGTGTCCCACACAAAAGGTCAAACTGCCATTTTGATGTGGTATTAACAAAGACCACAGAATTCTTTAGGGAAGGTTTAGAGAGATGGAAAGTGCCTTCAGGCACGTATAGGCCTTACTTACTACCATCGAGTTGATGCCCACTTCTAGGGCAGGGTAGAACTGTCCCCTACAAGTTTTGAAGACTATTATTCTTCATGGGGGTAGAGCAGCTGGTGGTTTTGAACTCCTGACCTTTCTGATCGCGCCCCAATGGATTGTTAGCACTGTGCCTCTAGGGTTTCTGTAAGATCTAGATTGAGTTTAGATTAGGAAACAAGAGCTTCACATTCTGATGTTTTTGCTTAATAATGGTTTGACTTATGTTCTGACTTACCTTCATTTACCACGGGAGAAAGGAGAGACCATTAAAGGAGATGCCACTATTGTTGACATGCTAGGTCTAGGAGATGGCCATGGACATTAAGTAGGCAGAGGGTCAACTGTGTTAGTTAGTGGAGGGGAAGAGTTCAAGGAGCTGACAACATCTGGTGCCCCAAGAAGCACCTGTCTGTGTACAGAAATCACCCAAAAAAATAGGACACAAGTTTTAAATAGCCTGATATGCGTTAAAAACTTAACAACAAAAAGCAAGACCAACAGGAAATGGACACTCTGAATTGTGTTGGACTGGCAGAAGAGCAAACCCAGCAGTCTTGAAGGAAGTATGGCCAAAATGCTCATCAAAAGCAAGAATGGAGAGACTTCATCTCACTTACTATGAACACCTCCTCAGGAGGGACTGATGACTGGAGAAGGACACTGGACTTGGTAAAGCACAAGGTCAGAGCAAAAATGGAGATCTTCAATGAGATGAATCAATACCATGACTGCAACATTGACTTCAAAGGGTTGTGAGGACTGAGCAATATTTCTTTCTATAGTACATTGCTGTGAGTTAGAACTGACTCAATGACACCAAAAATACAACGACAAATAATGGAGAGAGTGATAATAAGCTGGAACCTGAAAGTATCAGCAAATGGAGACAGTTCCATAGTCAGATGAAGAAATAGTGAGAGGGAATGATCTAGTCTGAAGACTTGAGATTCAAAGGTAAAGGGGAGGGAGAGGGGAGGGAAAATGATCTAGTACCTTCATTACCTAGAAAAACCATCACATAGAAACATCTCGTCCTTAACCACATCTAACTGACCAAATTGTGAATGGAAAGATCTGATAAGAACCTTGCAAAAGTCTGTTCTCGTGACAAAGTTCACTTGGAGACCAAAGTTTTAAAAAAAAACTGCCATTTTTGATGTGATATGAATAACAAAGCACAGAAGTCATTAAAGAAGGTTTAGAATGAGTCTCAACCTGTGAGTTGTGACTCCTTGGGGGAGGGGGTCAAAAAGCCCTTTCAGAGGGGTCACCTGATTCATAAGAGTAGCAAAATTACAGTTATGAAGAAGTGACGAAAATAAGCTTATGAGAAAAAATGTTTTTAAGAAAAAAGAAAATAATTTTATCATTGGGGTGTCAGCACAAGATGAGGAACTGTATTAAAGGGTCGCTGCATTAGGAAGGGTAAGAACCACTGGATGGAAATTACCTTCAGACATATATAGACCTCATTGGCATCAAGTTTATGCCAGCTCTTAGTAGAGGACAGGATGGAACTGCCCTTTGTGAGTTTCTCAGACTGTCACTCTTCATGGGAGTAGAGCAGCTGGTGGTTTCAATTGCTGATGATCTTTTGGATCACAGCTCAATGACTTACCACTAGGGCTTCTGTACAGTCCTAGATAGAGCCCTCTTCCCTGCCTGAGAAGTCTTCTTGCTGCTTGTGGAAAGTTCATTATCTCTAAACAAACTCATCTTAACCCCTTTTATTTGCCCTTTCTCTTCCATCCTGACCCGCCAAACTAACCCCACTCAATGTCATAGAGTCAACGTTGACTCACAACAGCCCCATAGGATAGAGTGGAATGGCTCCCGTGATTTTTTGCAACTAACTCCTTAGGAGAACAGAGAGCCCCATCTTCCTCTGGCAGAGCAGCTCGTAGTTTCGAACTGCTGACCTTGCAGACAATAGCCCAACTTGTAACCCCTGTGCCATGAGGGCTCCTCTGCTATCCTCATGGTCTCTGCTAATTCTAGCCTGAATAATAATTTCCTTTGTTGTCTCTAGGCTCTTTCCCTCCTACGTCACTGGTCCCTTCCAGCTTCTCTCCTTCACCATAAGTGTCGAGCAGTGTCCTTCCATCAATCACATTCCTCAGTGAGAGCTCACTCTAGGTCAGGATTTGCTGTACCAATACAGCTTTACATTTTCACCTTCCAGAAGATTCCTGTCTCTAAAACATTGCCTATACAGACATCTATATGTGCTCTGGGGAAACTGCTAGGTCAGCATGATCCGCTAACCACATGGTCAGCAGTTCAAACCCACCAGTAGCCCCCCCAGGAGAGAAAAAGGCTTTCTGTTCCTATAAAACCTTGAAGCCCCTATAAAAGCACAAACGTACCAACATCGGACTGATGCCAATTCATAGCGATCCTCTAGGACAGTGCAGAACTTCCCCTATGAGTTTCTGAGATGGACTGTTTACAGCAACAGAGAGCCTCGTCTTTCTCTGGAGGAGCAGCTCTTGGTTTTGAACTGTTGCCTTTGCGACCCTAGCAAGGGTTGCCCTTGCAAACCCTACATAAAGGCACTCTAAGACATCCCTTTTTTTTTTAACAATTTAACAACATCCCGCAGCATTTTAAAATTAAAATGAAGATATTACAATACATTTTTGTGTTCTATGAAAATTGTTGTTGCTTCATGTAGAACAAATTTTTAATCAAGAAAACACACACACACACACACACACACACACACCCTGATCAATGGCGTCCCACTTAAAATCTGGTCACTTTACTCCAAGTCAGAATCAACTCAATAGCTGTGGGCCTATCTTTCGCTGCCGATACATTGCTACCAAAGTGAATCATGCCCCTTTCCTGTCTAAAGTCCTTCACTAATTCCACCACTGCCTTTCTGATAGTCCATATACTTGATTTATCATGGCGTTGAACGTTCTCCTTAATATTCTTAACTCTCCAAACTCTTTGTTCACTGTTTGCCACACTTAGGTTCCTGAAACTCTGACCCAGGTGTAATTTGCTAAATAGTCCAGCTCCTGAGTATGAAGGTTCTCAGCATATAAGCTGCTCTTAATCAAATATGTATTGAATGAAGGCCAATTGGAACCATATTCCGTATCAACCCCATATATTAGAAAAATTGTTCCACATTATCTTCAAGCATCCAGAAAGCTGCATAACTGTGTCTTACTGCTAATGCAGCATACATTCCTCATGCTTATTAAAGGTTGAAAAGTCATAGATAGTCAATATTGAATGGATGGGTGAATGGGCTAAATGAATTGTGAGAGTCTATAAAAGAAGTAACAGAGTTGATCTAGATAAGATAGGTGAGGTAAACAATATGGAGGAGAAGACAGCGGTACTAAAGGTTCCGGGGTTCCAGTACATAGGAGAGGGAGGTGGGAGAAAGGAAGTGGATGTTAACATTCCCAGGGACAAGGGAACAACAAGTGATCCAAAATCGAGGTGAGGAGAGTGTAGGAAACCTGGTAGGACTTGATCAAGGGCAATGTAACTAAGAGAAATTAGTGAAACCCAAATAAAGGCTGAACATGAGTGTGGGGCAAGAGAAAAATAAATGGAAATAGAGGAAAGAACTAGTAAGCAAAGGGCATTTACACAGGTCTAAATATAGGCAAGTACATACATAAATATATTTATATATGACAATGGGGGATAGATCTATGTGCATATACTTATAGATTTAGTATTACATAGAAGATGGGCATTGGGCCTCTGCTCAAGTACTCCCTCAATGCAAGAACACTTTGTTCTATTAACCTGGCATTCTATGATGCTCACCTTCCCAATACAATTGCTGAAGGCAAAGTGGGTGCATAAGCAAATGTGGAGAAGAAAGCTGATGGTACCCGGGGATCCTAAAGGCTTGAAGATAAACAAGCAGCCATCTAGCTGAGAAGCAGCAAAGCCCACACGGAAGAAGCACACCAACCTCTGTGATCACGAGGTATCAAAAGGATCAAGTATCAAATATCAAAGAATAAAAAATCGTATCATTGTGAATGAGGGGGAGTGAGGAGTGGAGACCCATCTGTAGGCAACTAGACCACCCCCTACATAAGGATCTCAGAGAAGAGATGAGAAGACGAGTCAGTCAGGGTGCAGTGTAGCACCGATGAAACATACAGCTTTCCTCTAGTTCTTCAATGCTTCTTCCCTCCACGCTATCCTGATCACAATTCTATCTTACTAATCCAGCTAGACCAGAGGATATACACTGATAGAGATCAGAGCTAGAAACACAGGGAATCCAGGACAGATAAACCCCTCAGGTTCAATAATGAGAATAGCAATACCAGAAGTGGAAGGGGAAGGTGGGGGAAAAAGGGGGAACCAATCACAATGATCTACATATAACCCCCTCTTTGGGGAATGGACAACGAAAAGTGGGTGAAGACAGACATTGGACAGTGTAAGACATGAAAAATAATAATAATTTATGAATTATCAAAAATTCGTGAGGGAGAGAGGGGGGAAATGAGGAGCTGATACCAAGGGCTCAAGTAGAAAGAAAATGTTTTGAGAATGATGAGGGCAACAAATGTACAAAAGTGCTTTGCACAGTGGATGGATGGATGATGATAAGGGTTATAGGAGCCTCCAATAAAATGATTTAAAATAAGAACCAGGAGAATTCCCTCTTTAGAGCTCAAAATTGTGTCTTACTAGCTGTGTTAAGATGATTTCTCTAGAGAGACAAAGCCAATGACACTCACATATGTAGAAGAAAGAAATTCATCTCGAGAAAGATATTTTTATCAAGAAAACAGCCTACATATCACATAATGTGCAAACCCAGCCTAACTCAAGCCTACAGGTCAGACTAAGCTGAAGTCCTATCCCAATTCATGCAACCACCAACAGATGAAACAGGAAGCAAGAGGACAAACCAGGATGTGGAAGGACCACAAACTGAAGAAAGCACATCAAGTGGTTCTAATATAAGAAGGCAACATAGAAAGCCATTAACAGCTCTCAGGGTCAGCCAACCACATGGCAGACCACTGACCCAACACACACACCCCCCTCCAAAGCAGACACAGGATGCAGACCAGCAGGAAGAAGGGGCAAAGAGAGTGATTTCTTCATGATGTTTACATATAGATATGAAATAGGCTATATCCCCAAGAAAACATCAAGATATGATCTGGACCTCATGAGGGATGCCTTACTGCTAAACTACTGAGCCTCCTGGACCAGCTAGGCTGAAACGAAACCTAATTTTTGCATTCTCCATCTAATTGAATGGAGTTTAGTTTGGGCAAAAAGGAAAGAAAGGACATGAACAGGATTGGGCCAAAAGTTCTACGAAAACTAATAGCTCTTGATCTATATACATTAAATCTCAAAAAAAATAAATAGTTTGAAAAATTAACAGGCAAAAATGGTGCCTAAATGATTTAAATTGAATATTTTTGATAAGTTTGTGGTTCTTACTTATGCATGCTAAAATGAAACCCTATTGTTGTTGTTGGATGCTGTTGAGTCCATTTGTGTTAGTCTGGGTAGACTATAGAAGCAAAATTCATAGACACTCATATTTTATAAGAGAGGGTTTTATATAAAGGGTAATTGTACATTAAGCATCCCAACCCAGTCCACTTGTAGCCCCTAAGTCCAATATTAGCCCTATGTCCGACATTGACCTAAGGTTCTCCTCAAACTCACAAAACACACGCAATGGCACCGAAAACAGGAGGAATGCTGAATCAGTGAGCGTATAAGCATCTTAGAGCTGATAGGGGTCTCCACACCACTGCTGCACACCCAGGGCTCCATCGGGGTAGGTCCATGTGGCTTCCCCTCAGGAATGTCTTACAGGAAGTGAGTCTTGCCAGCTGAAGCAGCCACAACTAGTCTAACCATCAGACAGCAAGAGATCACACAGGTAAGGCTCACCGAGCCATTATCTATCTATTTATCTATCATCTATCTATCCACCTCTCTGTCTATCTCTTTCCCCCTTCAATTAATCCCACGTGTGTCCATCAGTCAGGTTGGCACAACAAACCTTAACTATCACACCATTCTAACGCATAGCAATCCCATGAGCAACAGAATGAAATACTGCCTGCTCCTGCACAATCATCACATCTGTTCTTATGTTTGAGCATATTGACGCACCCACTATGTCGATACATCTTGTCCAAAGTCTTCCTCTTTTTGCCGCCCCTCTACTTTATCAAGCATGATGTCCTTTTCCAGAGACTGGTCTCTCCTGACAACATGTCCAAAGTACTTGAGATGAAGCCTGACCATGCTTCACTCTACGGAGCATTCGGGTTGTACTTTCAAGACAGAGAATTTGTTTTCTTGGCAGACCGTGATACTTTAAAGATTCTTTGCCAGCACCATGATTCAAGTTCATTAATTCTTCAGCACTCTTCTTTACTCAACATCCAACTTTCACATGCATAAGATGCAATGGAGAATACCATAGCTTGGATGAGATATACTTTTGTCCTCAATGTAACATCCTTGCTTTTCAATACTCTAATGAGGTCTTGTGCAGCAGATTTACCCAGTACAAGGCATCCTTTGATCTCTTAACTACTGCTTCCATGGGCATTGATTATGGATCACAGCAATATGGAAATCCTTGATAATTTTTAGCTTTTCTCCATTCACCGTGTTACCTGCACTTCACAAAAACTCATGGCCATCAAGTCGATGCCAACTCATAGACCACATTTCTTCCTCAGCTCAGTAGGAGGTTTTAAACTGATTACCTTTCAGATGGCAGCTCAACTTGTAACCATTATGCCATATATACAATTGATGGCTTGTTCCACAATCTGTCCCAGGCCTCATTTTAGCTGCTGATATTGAACTTCTTTACCATCTCTCCCTACAGATGTAGTCAATTTGAATTCTCTGTATTCCATATGGAGAAATCCCCATGTAGAATTGTCATTTGTGGTATTTTCTAAGAAGAAGTCATTGGTCTTGCAAAATTCTATCACACAATCTCCAACTTCATTTTTATCACTAAGGCCATATTTTCTGGTTACTGTTCCCACATCTTTGTTTCCAACCTTTGTATTCCAATCACCAATAATGATCAATGTATCTTGATTACATGGTTGATTAATTTCTTACTGATGAATTGTTGGTAGAATTTTTTAATTTCTATATCACCAGCTTTAGTGATTGGTGTGTAAATTTGAGTAATAGTTTTATTGACTGGATTTCCTTGTATGTGAATAGGTATTATCCTTCATAGCATTGGACTTCAAGATAGATCTTGAAATGTACTTTTTGATCCTGAGTGGACACATTTCTCTTGAATTTGCCCTTCCAAGGATAATAAACCATATGATTTTCAGGTTCAAAATGGTGAACACCATTTCATTTCTGCTCACAAACACCTAGAATATAGATCTTTGTGTGCTCCATTGCATATTTTTGCAACTTCCAGTCTTCCTAGATTTCACTTTAGTACATTCCAAATACTCATTGATGTTTGCAACTGTTTCTTTTCATTTTGAGTTGTGCCTCATCAGCAAATGACGGTCCCCATACCTTTACTCCTGCAAGCTTTATTCCATCCACAGCATCATGGTCCACTTACTTAGAAAAAGAAGCTCTTTGAGTGCTTCCCAACCTGAGGTACTCATCTTTTGGCATTATCTCTGATAATACTCTGCTGCTAATTATTACCTTTTCAGAACCTGGCAATGTGCCAATACTACCCATAAGGTTTTCAGTAGCTAATTCGGCTAATTCTTCCTGGGTGCACAGCCTATTCCCACTGCTTGGTCTGTTCTTAGTCTGCAAACTCTGCTGAAACCTGTTCACTTTGGTGACTCTGCTGGTACGTGAAATGCCAGGAACACAGCTTCCAGCCACACACAACCCACCACAGTATGACAAACTGACAGACAGATGCTAGGATCATAAATATAGCATTCATTTTAATTGCTTCTTTTGTAAATTATTTGTTCATTTCTTTTGTTTCCTGGTAAGCGTTTATCTTTTCATTTCTTCATAAAAAAATTCAGTCTGCCACATACTCATATCGAAGTGTTTGCAGCTTGACATAAAACATGTTTGATGTTTTAAGACGGTGATTCTCACCCTTCTTAATGCTGCTACCCTTTAATACAATTCCTCATGCTGTGGTGATCCCCAACCATAAAGTTGTTTTTGCTGCTGCTTCATAGCTATAATTTTGCTATTGTTATGAATCAGGTGACCCCTGTGAAAAGGTCATTTGACTCCCAAAGGGGTCGTGACCCACAAGTTGAGAACTGCTGTTTTAAGGGCTGTAGGTTCTTATTTTTTCATAAATGAATCTGTCAATATTTCCTTTTTAAATTTCTGCCTTTGATGTCAGTTTCAAAGTAACTTTCTCGGTTCTACACTTATATGCATGTTGATTGGTATTTTCATTTAGGGCCTTCGTACCTAAGTGCAATGAGTTAGGCCTCTAACTTCAGTTTTTCCTCAGTGATTACCCAGTATCCTCAACAATAAATGTGTTCAATAGCTATCCTTTCTTCATCAGGAGAGGCTAAAGATGTTGATTTCAAAATAAATTCTGAGAGTGCCTTTGAATCTCAGCATTTATAATTAACTCGTTTTTTTGAAGAAAAACTTGTCTAAAGGCAAGCAATTTTCTTTGTAATTTTAGTGATCACAGCCTCTGTGATTTTATATGCATTCTTTCAGGCAGAAGACATTTAACCCAGAGAAATTACCACATCTGTGAAATAAATATGCAACCACGCCACAGCTAAAGTCATGTTTAACCACACCACAGATAAAGTTGTTTTCCAGTAACAAAATAGCAAATCTTTAACAACACCAAAAAAAGAAAGAGAAAAAAAATCACCCCACATCCTTTGTGAATCACTATATATTAGTAAGATCAATACCTGAAGCTATATTGTACCTATACAATATAGTGGATAGCAGAAGCCATGAAAACTCCCTCTGCCACTGTATTTCTCCTTCTGATTCCTGGAGGTAAGACATATTTATAAATATGCTATCAGTTTGCTCATGATAAAGTGGAATTCTATGCTAGTTTGAATAGTATTTAGCATTGCATAAAAAAGGAAAAAATTCATGACTTCATTTCCAATCATTTTTAATGTCACCATTTGTTTATGCTGTCTAAAAGGCAGATTGACTTCTGAAGAAGAAAATAGAATCTTCATGACTATAGCAAAAATATGAAAGTATTAACTATATCTAGTGACACATAAGTTCAGGCCAGATCTACAGAGCAGAACCTTTAAATAAAAAACTGGAAAAACCATTGAATTGGGGGTAAATAGCTCTCTTAGCAGGACCTGCCCCTTTCACTCATACAAATGAATAGTGTTAGCTAGATGGCCAACTGCTCAGTTTGGGGGTTGGGAATTTGTTATTGCTGTTGCAGTCATTTTATCCTTTAATTTTAAATGTTACTAAGCCATAATAATCTCACCTACTATGTCTTCACTGTGTGATCCTGGGTTAAGTCTTTCATAATTTTGTTTCTTGAGCTTTGAGGGAAAAAATTTAAAAGATGAATATTGTTTGACACTTCCTATCTCCCAGTGATAGGAGATAGATGTTATGTTTAAAGGTACTTTGATTACTTAAAGAGGAAAGCAACGCAAAGCTCAGTGCTAGACAGTCAGTGTGGATTCATAGTGATATTGAAACCCATGTGCAAATAGTGATGATGGTTGTTCAGTGTGGTCAGTCTTGCTACTTACACACGTAAAATGATTAAAACAGAAACTGTTGCCTGTGTTTTAATACAATAATAAAAATGTGTATGTGTCTAGTCTTAAAAGTCATTTTACTACCAGTTATCATTTTAAAGAGCAGCTCTATGGTCCGGTCTGGATTTCAAAGACTTTCAGACACAATGAAGTGTTATTCTATGGAAAGCTGCTTCTTTTTCATAATCCCCAACTGCACTGCCTTTTTCTTACATTATACCTAAAGCTGAAGTCTCCCCTACCCCCAATCTGCTGAAAACTGGCACCTTTCTAGTCCCTTCTGGGGGATTAGAAAGGGATTAGAATTAGGGATTAGGGATTAGAAATTAGGGAATTAGGGAATTAGAATTAGGGATTAGAAAGATTCCCCAGCCTCCCTACCAGCAGTTTCTTGTTTCTCTCTCCTCCTGTAGCTTCTTATTCATGGCTTCTCAAAGCACAAACACACTGCCTAACTTTGTGACCAATAGTCTATCTAGCTCACAACTTTGTTCATTGAATCTTTTTACTTACTACTAATTCCTATAAGGGCAAAAATGGTGTCCTATTCCTCATTATGCTCATTCTTAACAGTATTCGGTGTGGCTTATGCTGTCTGATTCACATCAAACCTCAAGGGCAGAATGGAACTGTTCCTGTAGGTTCCCGAGACTATAAATCTCTACCAGCAGTAAGCCTCATCTTTCACCCCAGCCACACCTGCTAGTTTCGAACTGCAGGCCTTGCTGTTAGCAGCCCAACAGGCATGCCATTTTAGGGTGCCTGAACACAAAGTTGCCTCGATATTGCAGAGTGCAGAAGGACAGAGAAAATTACTGCAGAAGACAAAGACACCAGGCCTTCTCTCTCTCTCTCTCTCTCTCTCTCTCTCTCTCTCTCTCTCTCTCTCTCTCCCAGAATGTGTCTGCACTTGCAATTAATCTATTCACCATTGAAACGATAAAGCAGGGTCTCACTAAAGATCACCATTCTAGTTTTTTCAGAGAAAATCATAGGAGGGCATAATGTGAAACCTCATTCAAGACCCTTCATGGCTCTGCTCCAAGGGTCGACCAGGTGTGCCGGAGCTTTGATCAAAGACAACTGGGTGTTGACAGCCGCGCACTGCAATCTGTAAGTGGCCCTGCCCTCCTTGGCACCTCGGGACAACGAGGGGAAGTGAAAAGAACTCTCGAACCCAAAACTAAACGTAGGCGTGGGATGAAGAAGAGCCTGGGCATTTCGATTCGAGGCGCAGTTCTGTTAGCACACGTAAAAGTTGACTCAGTGCGACCCCCGGGGGTTTCCGTAGATGTTTATAACCATAGATGTTTATAAGAGTAGGAGGTCGAATCTTCCACAGTGAGGCCGGATCATCCAAAAAGAAATCACCTCCCTTTTTCCCACATTGTATTTCACTGTTTTTCGCTAAACGTAGCAACATTACTAACTTTTGAATGACAGCACTCCTCATTTCAACAACCTCACACAAGATATACCTTGGTAGGCTTTGTTCCAGTCCCTTTTCACAAAGATAGTTTCCTTCCTTCGTAAGATCTGCATTGCATCCGCTAGAATTACTGTGAAGGTAGTGGGGGTGGGAGGGAAGGGGATGGATGGACGAGAGTGTTTCTTAAAGAAATTCAGCCACGATTCTTCTTAGAAGTGAGAATGGTGAGACTTCATCTCACATTCCTTTGGACACATTATCAGGAAAGGCCAGTCCCTGGGGAAGAACGCCATGCTTGATAAAGTAGAGGGTCAGTGAAAAAGAGAAATGTCCTCAAGGAGCTGGATTGACACAGGCACTGCAACCAGGAGCCCAGACAGAATGACTGGCAGGAGGGGCGAGCACCAGGGCATGGGTCGTACCGAAGGGTCACTAAGAATCACAGCAACGCCATGGCACTGAACAAAACAGCAGGATCTTAACCATTTGTCTAACCCCCAAAGTGACATTGCCTCGAGTTGCTCCCTATAAGACTGAACCATAGAAAATTCTTGATATTTGACAGTTTTTTTAAAAATAAGATCCTGGGCTGAGCCCTGGTGGCATAAGTGGTTGAGTGCAGGACTGCGGCCCGCAGGTTTGGCAGTTCAAATCCAGCAGCGGCTCTCAGGAGCAGCACTGGGTAGCCCCCACGACCACCAGAGGCCGGGATGCCAAATAAGTAAATAAATAAATAAATAAGATCCTGGAACTAGTGACTCTCCTAACCATGATTGTTTTAAAGGGGAAGAAAGTGGCTATCAAATGCATACGTATGCCTCTAGTCTCTTAAGGAATAAAAGTTGTGGGCAACGGATAGTGATTTTCTGACTTACTCTAGCCTAATTTGCTGGGGCAGGCTGAAAAGTAGTTTCTCCTGGAGAAAGTTCAGATTAATGTCATATTGTTTTGTTAATGAAGAAGGTGCCAGGGTGCAACACAATTGACACTGGCTGTGAAGGACATGTGCTGGATTAGAAGGGGACCCTGGTGCAAAGTCCACTAAGTAAATCAGGAAGTGCTTTTGTCACCTTTTAGTGGGCTCACAAACCAATTCAGGATTAGTCCTAGTTTGCTTGCTGTGTAGGAGGCCCCCCCACCACACACACACACACACACACACACACACAGAAGTGTTTATTTTGAAACTGCTGTACGGTTTTACTATATAACCACAGTTTACCTTTTTCAATCCAGGGTATAAAAATATAACTATGGTCTATTTATCTTATCTTTGAAAATAAGACACAGAAAAGGGGCTTCTTGAGTTGAATCTCTCCCATTAGAGGTCAACAACAGAGAAAGCCATGATGGAAAAATTTTATGCCACAATTACAAAATAGTGGAAAAACAAGCAGCTTCCCTTCCTATACCCCTGCCCCCATACACAGTCCAGCAGAGAGCACTCGAATCCCAGTCACTCTCTTTGGACAGCATCCAATTACATCTCTCTGGACCTTTATGCTCCATTGCCATTTCCTGTGTCAAAAGAGGTGGACCTGCCTACTGGCTCCTTCTCCTGAAAGAGATTCTGTGAAACTAAATAATCCATGATAGCAAACATACTGGGAGTTTTATGCAAAAGGTGCTAAAACACCAAAAGAGAAAAGTCCCACAAGACATTAATGAATTAAGCCCATGGTTTTATTTCTTCCATTCTCTCATGTAAATCCTATGTTGTTGCCGTTTTCAGGAAGAAAGCTCAAGTGATCCTTGGGGCCCATTCTGCAACCCAGAAAGAGAGTCAGAAGCAAGTATTTACCATTAAAAAAAGTATTACCCATCCATGCTATGATAAACAGTCATTTGAAGGGGATCTTCAACTGCTTCAGGTAAACATAACTTTATATGTGCACACGTGCACACAAGCACACACACAAACATACATAATATACATATACTCAAATTTTAATTCAAATACATAAGTATATATTTGAAATTTTGCAATTTGCTCATCTTAATCTGAATAGAGGTGTCAGCCTCACCTTCAGGGTCACAACCTACTGCCTAGGTTATGTGGAGAACCTGAAATATATGCTGATGAAGATCAAGGATCGCAGCCTTCACTATGGGTTATAACTCAATGTAAAGAAGACCAAAGTCCTCACAACTGGACCAATATGTCCGGTAGAGCCATCATGATCTGTGGTCCAAGTGGACCAAAAGGTTCAACTGGGCCACCATAATGAAAGGAGAAAAGATTGAAGTTGTCAAGGATTTTGACTTGCTTAGTTCTATAGGGAATGCTCATGGAAGCAGTAGTCAGGAGATGAAAAGATGGATAGCATTGGTATTCTGCTGCACAAGACCTCTTTAGAGTATTGCAAAGAAGGAATGCTACTTTGAGGACTAAGGTGCATCTGACCCAAGTCATGGTCTTTTCACTCATCCCATATGGAAGTGAAAGTTGGACATCGGATAAGGAAGACTAAAAATTTGATACCTTTGAATTGTGCTATCAGAAAAGAATATTGAAAGTACCATGGGCTGCGAAAAGGGAAAACCAATCTGTCTTGGAAGAGGCACGGATGGCTAGACTTTACGTTACATGCTTCGGACATGTTGTCAGGAGAGACCAGTCCCTGCCTGGTGAGGCAGAGAGGCAGTGAAAAGGAGGAAGGCCCTCAACGAAGTGCATTGACGCAGTGGCTACAACAATGGGCTCAAGCAAAGAAAAAATTAGCACAATTAGAAACAAAAGCATACGGGATGAAAAGCATAGCTACAACTAAGTACTATGTTCCACAGATGTTTCTTCCCTTGAGAGTCAGTTCAGTTCAACAGATGCTGATTGAAGTTCTCCTGAGGTGGCGGTAAAGATTGTTAAGTACCAAGGAGTCAGTTCAGACTCAGAGCAATCCTTTGTACAACAGAAGGAAACACTATCAGAGACAGCACCATCGTCAGAATTGTTCTTAGGCTTGAGCCCATTGTTGTAACCACTATGTCGCTCCTTTTTCCCTGCCCTTCTACTTTATGCAGCAGGATGTCCTTCTTCAGAGACAAGTTTCTCCTGACAACATATCCCAAGTTCTTAGATGAAGTCTTGTCATCCTTGCCTCTAAGGAGCATTCTGTCTGTATTTCTTCCAAGAGTGATTTGTTCGTTCTTTTGGTAGTCCATAGAGAATTCTTCTCTAGCTCTATAATTCAAATGCACCCATTCTTCTTCAGTCTTCCTTATTCAATGTCCAACTTTCATATGCATGTGAAGCATATGAAATGATCATAACTTGGGTCAGGCACACCTTAGTCCTCAAAAAAAAAAATCCTAGAATTTCAACACTTTAAAGAGGTCTTGTGCAGATTTAATGCCATACTTCATTTGCTCTCATAACTGTTGCTTCCGTGATCATTGATTGTTTTTCCAAACAAGACAAAATCCTTGATAACTTCAATCTTTTCTCTATTTATCATCATGCTACCTATTGGTCCATTTGTGAGAATTTTGCTCCTCTGCACATTGAGTGCTTCAAGTCCTCTTCACTTTCAACTAGCAAAGTTGTGTCATCTGCATATCAAAAGTTGTTAATGTCTTCCTCTGATACTGATGCTATATTACTCTTTATATAATCTAAATTTTCTGACCATCTGTTTAGCATACAGATAAAATAAGTATGGTTAGAGAAAGCAACCTTGATATACCCCTTTCCTGATTTTTAATCAGGTAGTATGCCCTTGCTGTTCTCACAACTGACTCTTGATCGATGCATTAGTTTCACATGAGCACAATGTGATGCTCTGGAATTCCCATTCTTCACATGAGTACCCATAATTTGTTATAAAACACACAATCGGAGCTGAGCCCCGGTGGCATAAGTGGTTGAGTGCGGGACTGTGGCCCGCAGGCTTGGTGGTTCTAATCCAGCGACGACTCTCAGGAGCAGCACTGGATAGCGCCAATGACCACCAGAGGCAGTGAGTCCACAAAAAAAAAAAAAAAAACAATCAAATGTCATAACATAGTCAATAAAATCCAAGTAAATCTCTGCTTTCAACCAAGATTTCTCTGAAGTGAGAAATGATGTCCCTTGTTCCACATTCTCTTCTGACTCCATCCTGAACCTCTGGCAGCTCTGTCAATGTACTGCTACAAACATTGTTGGATGATCTTCAGCAAATTTTTTCCATGCATTGTTATATATTATTCTATAACTTGAGCATTATGTTGGCCCCACTTTCTTTTCTTTGGAAAAGATCCAAATATGATCACTTCCAATCAGTTGACCAATTAGCTGTCTTCCAAATTTCCTGGTACTGCTTCTAGCACTTCATCAATCTGTTGAAACACTTCAATTGCTATTCTATCAATTCCTGGAACCTTGCTTTTGGTTAATGTTTTCAGTGCAACTTGGGCTTCTTCTTTCATTACAATTGGTTCTTGCTCATATGCTACCTCTTGAAGTGGCTGAATACCAACTTTTGGGTACAGTAAGTCTATGTGTTCATACCACCTTCTTTTGCTGCTTTGTGCGTCTTTCAAAATTTTGACAATAGAATCTTTCAATATTGCCACTGGAGGCTTGAATTTTTTCCTGAGTTCTTTCCCTTTAAGAGATACTGAATGTGCTCTTCCCTGTTGGCTTCCTACTTCCAGGTCTTTGCACATTTCGTTTTAATACTACACTTTGTCTTCTCAAGCTGCCCTTGGAAATTTTCTGTTAGCTCTTTGACTTCACTATTTCTTCCATGTGTCTTACTGCTACTCTACAATAAAGAGCAAGTTTCAGAGTCTCTTCTGACATCCACACTCATCTGTTCTTTCTTTCTTGTCTTTATAGTGATCTTTTGCTTTTTTCAAGGATAATGTTCATGATGCCATCTACCAACTCACCAGGTCATCTGTCACCAGGGTTAAATATGTGGAATTTGTTCCTGAGATATCCTCAAAGTCCAGGTGTGATCGACTCAAGGTCATAATTTGGTTTGGTGGATTTGTTTTCATTTTCTTCAGCGTTAACCTGAACTTACATATGAGCAATTGATGGCCTACTCCAGAGTCATTAGGCCTTCAGTATCTGTGAATATTTCAATGTTGTACACTAGGTTTTCAATGGCTAATCCCTCTGAAGTGGACACCCTCTTTCTTCTTTGTAGTCTGTTCTTAGTCTGGAAGTGCTGGTAAAACCTATCCGCTTTAGGTGACCATGCTGGTATTGTAGCTGCCAGCAACATAGCTTCAAGCGTCACAACAATACACAACCCCCCACCATATGAAAAACTGACAGACAAATGGTGGTCTAATGAGACAGGACCTAGAAACCAACAGACTGAGGATACCAAAAAAATCAAAGACCACTGTCATCATTCATCATTTATCATCAAAAGTGTGGTTCCTATGAGGAACCATGGAATGGCTCAATAAGATCATGCTCCAATGCCAGTCATCAAAAGATAGCTTTGGAGTAATTTTGAATAAGGGATGGGATTAAGTCAGACGATGGTAAATGTCATTGAGAAAAGGAAAGGCATTCTGGGCTTTGATTCAAGCAAATGATGAAAATGAATAGGGCCACATCAGGACCTAAATTCTAGTATTACAGGACACAAACAGTAAAAAGGAGGAGGGAGGGCTCGGTCCTATTGGAGTAGTGTCAGGAAACTAATTCTCCATCACCTCTGACACAGTAGCTGATAGTGTGATGCTGCTACAGAAATCATAAAGAGGTGTCAAGACTTCACCCTGGGTAACCTTCTAGGGCTAAGGCCTAATTGTGTGGTCATCACTGCCCTGTGAGCTTGACTGTAGGGGAGACTGGAAGGACTGCTTCTTACAAACACGAGCTTCCCAGAATTCAATTTTGATCAACTCATTAACAACCAAAGTCTCTTTCAGGATTTATTCTTCCTCCTTATTCATCTAATCATATGGACAAGTACAAAGGTCCTGAGAAAGCGTGAGTGGGAAGACAGAGGGAAGAAGCACACGGGCATTTGTTCTGTAGAAAGGCTGCCATCTGGGACCATTTGACCTTCTAAATGGTGGGGTTGTAGTACAGGAGGGGCCCCAAGGATGGGGAGTGAGAGTGATTCCATGATAGGAACAGGACAGTGGCCATGGCTGCTACACTCCTGTGATTTTAGAAGATCCACAGAACCAGAACCCTCTGGGTTCCAAATTGAGCTTGAGGGTAGAAATTAGGAAGTGCTACAATTGTCTTCCTGTATCCTCTCAACTCAAGGAGCTCTGATCATAAAAATTACAGCCTACCAAATACATGGAGGAAGTTACTCTTTGTCACATAGGCTCTTTATGATTCAGAATCAACTCAATCACATACAACAAGAAAAAAAAAGCTACTCAAACTTAACCAGACTCCTACTCTCCTTGTTTAGACTTTTCAAAACCAGAGTGGCAAGCCCAGAAGAGGACTTAGGACATGAACAGAAAGATGGAGGGTGGATGATCCCCTAAAGGCAAATGTGTTCTGTGGCTAGTCTGCACATGCGGAGACCTAGGGTAGAATCCACATGGAAGTGGAAATTAGGACACTGTATTGAGAAGGCCTGTAAGGAATATCGTTTGACCCTGATGTGATGGTAGCATGTGCTTCTTTGTCCAGTGTGAAACCTTCCTTCTCACTCAGCACCCTCAGAACCCTGGTTTCCTTCTTTTGGTCTTACTGCCAGTTGGATCACTAGTGTAAGAACAACGGAATGAAATAATGTTTGATCTCTCCACAAGTTTTCATACACAAAACCACCAGTCATCACCAATATATTATCATTGGTAGAGCAATTGAATTGAAATTTGTGTAGACTAGCCTTACGAAATGCACCTGAAAAGACGTGCTCTCATTTAAAAAAAATTCATTACTAAATTGTCATTTTGGTAGCATATCTCTCCAATCATGTTCTTCATGAAGACCTCCCCAATAAGCAAGATATGTTCCAGTCATGTATTTTCTGGGCTTTGTTACTGTCATCATGGTCTAAAACTGAATCTCCTGTCTACTTCCTAGCTGAACAGTAGCGCCCAGATCAACCACAAAACTGTAAGCATCCTTAAGCTCCCCAAAAAAACAGGCGATGTCAAACCCAACACCAAATGCCATGTGGCAGGATGGGGGAGCACTGACAAAAGGAAGCGTAAATCTCCAGATACCTTAATAGAAGCTAACATCACTGTGATAAGCCGGAAAATATGCAACGATGAAAAGCATTATAATTTCCAGCCAGTTATTGGCAACAACATGATCTGTGCTGGATTAAAAGGTGAAGGCGACTCATGTAAAGTAAGTAAATTTAAACCCAAAACCATTTTTTGGCAATAGAAAATAAGGTTAAAACAGAGTGCCTAGGAAGCACACCATAGATGATCATTGTGACTTTTTATTTAGGAGGCCTGCAAAGAATATTATTGCGTTACCATATAGGTGGTAGTATATATAGCTTTGCCCAGAATGAATCCACTGTCCCAGGGAGCAGTACATCTTTGGTAACAGTCATTTCTGGATATGATATAACCACCATTCAAAAGTGCTCTCAATAATGATAATGGCATGTGGCACCTTTTTGGTCCCAGAAACCAGCACATTCTTCAATATCTTAGAGAATCTTTGAATAATTCCATAAGATCAGCATGGTAATTATCACCCCTATTTTCAAACAACCAGTTGCCATCAAATCTGCTCCAACCCACTGCAACTCCATATACATCAGAGCAGAACTGTGTTTCATAGAGTTGTCAATGGTTGTTTCTTGGAAGCAGATCACCAGGCCTTGCTTTCGAGGTGCCTCTGGGTGAACATGAACCTCCAGTCTTTATTGTGAGCAACTCAGCAAATTATCTGCTTACTCTATCCAGGGACTTAAGAAATGAGGAAATCAAAGCACAGAAAATTATTTAATCTTTGACATTAAATAACCTGTCATTGGATGAGGTCCTGAATTTGGACCAAGGTCATCTGATTCTCAGTTGCTATATTGTTTTGCCTCTTCAGTACCAAGAGCAGGTTTATCCATGGTTGAAACTAGAACTCAAAGCCCGGAGGTAGTTTGACAAGGTCAGAGAAAACATTGAATAGGTGCTAATGGATCTGGAAATGAATTTCTGAAGATTGTATGAAATAGTACCAAGTATTCCTAGATTAGTGGTCTTTTTAGAGGTGAGTTGAGATCCTACCTCAAGCCTTCTCGTAGCCCCAATATTTAATTCCTTACCTCGATGTCTACCAACTAAGGAGGGGGGAAGGGTGGAATCATGCAACTAAACTGAGGGAGGGAAACAATTATTTTTTCATCATTAAAGTCAGTCTTTATTGTTCTCCATTGTGTTGATGGCAATTAGGTTAGTCTGGGTTGACTAAAGAAACAAATTCATAGACACTCACATGTGTATACGATAGAACTGTATGTATAAGAACATATTAATCTTGAGAAAGCATTCCAGTCCAAATCAAGTTCATAAGTATAATATTAGCTTATATGTCTAATACCAATCTATAAAGTCCTCTTCAGACTCATGCAATACATACAATGAGGCTGAATGTAGAAGATCACATGACAGTGTGTGGAAAGTCTTGTGGATCCAGTGGTAGTGGAAGCATCTCAAAGCTGGCGGGCGTCTCCACATGGCTCCTCCAGTTCAGAGCAGTAGCATAGCTCCATGTATCTTGTAAGCTGCAATGTCTCCCAGGGAGTGAGTGTGTGTCCCCACCCCCCAAAAAACGATTTATCTTTTTAGTACCTCCAAATGAAGTCATCAAGCAGTGACATGACTGACAGGCTAAACATTCCTTCACTCCTAAGTCTCAAATTGACAACAGATTATGTAACTATCGCAATAATGAATTTTTGCATCTTTCTCATTGTTCAAAAAGGAAATTGATGAAAAGAAATAAATCAGTATTCATTCATCCTGAAGGCAGATGATTATTAAGAGAGGTTTTAAATCAGTGTTCAATAAGAAAAGAGAATGATTTCATAAGCTAAGTAAAGCATAAATATGCCACCTTTGGAAAGGACTGACATTTAAAATACATAACTTTCTATTCCAGGGTGATTCTGGAAGTCCTCTGATATGTGGTAACGTTTTCAGAGGTGTCACTTCCTTTGGGGACTGTGGTAATCCCCGAAAACCTGGCATCTACATTCTGCTTACAAAAAATTATCTCAACTGGATTAAAAAAAGCATTGGAGTAGACATGTAATATTCCTCCTTCAAAGTAAAAAGCTGAGGTAACCAGGATATGTCAAGAAAGAGGGTTTTCAGTTGGCCTATCCCAAGAAGAACCTCACCCACCTTCATAGCTTGATTTTCAAATTACAGCTTACCTGAAACAAAGCCAGTCAATGAAAGAAATTGCTTCCCACTCTGACACTTATGTAATCTGCTAAGACTACATCATCTTATTCTCTTTCCCTGGCAGAAATTTTCTGTGAAGAAAAAGTCCCCAGTTCCAAGACCTTTTGCTTTACTCAGAATTTAGTACTGCTGATTCTGTGCTTGTGCTTAAAAAGAAGTCAACCCTGTAAAAAGTAGGATATGCTTCATTTATTCAAATGAAGTTCCACATTATCTGTGACCTTCAAAATTATAGCCTATTATTCTGTTCAATGCATGAGTATGGAAGAGATGAAGAGTAGTATTAAATCTTACTAAATCTTTTTGTGTATTTTCATTTTCAATAAAAGTTAAATGAGAAGCCATGAAATATATTCAGGGTTAGCTTTAGATAAATCACAAATTAAGAGTTTGAAGCTAAAGATAGTTCAGAGGAAGTAGACTGAAGTTTTTGTGCCCTTAAACTTCAGTTCAACCTACATTTTCATATGCATTTTGCCTTAGTTGTCAATTTATTCATGTAAGCACAAAGTTTAACTCTACATAATTTTCAATAAATTTGAATACATAAAAAAGAAAAAAAATTCTTTTAGCATGTGTTACTTATCTTTTTGTGTGTTTTTAGCTTCTAAAAGTAGATTTTAAATAAATTTGTCCTATAATAATACAGAAGCAAGACCTTAAGTGGTGCAAACAATTAAACACTCAGCTACCAGCTGAAAAATTGAGAACTCAAATTCACCCAGAGTCAGCTCAGAAAACAGGCCTCAGACAAACTTTGAAAAGGTCACACTCTTTAAAACCCACACGTGGGGTCGCCATGAGTCAGAATTCACTTGGTTGCAACTACCTGCACGTTGGACTAAGATCTGCCTGGTCAGTGGTTGGAAACCAGCAGCAAGGCTGGGCTCTCTGCTCCCATGAACAGTGACCGTCTCAGAAACCCACAGGGGTTCATTCTGAGTCAGCATCGACTGCAGGGCAGTGAGTTTGGAGGTTTGAATTTGGGGAGAAACTAACGGTAGCAACATCACACTGTTTTATTTGTTTAAAGATCATTCTATTGGGGGCTCTTACAGCTCTTAGAACATTCCATCTATCCACTGTATTGAACATATTTGTACATATATTGCCATGATTATGTTCTCAACATTTACTTTCTATTGAGCCCTTGGTATCAGTGCCTCGCTTTTCCCTCCCACCCCATCCCACTCTCCCAACACCTTGATAAATTATAAATTATTATCATTTTCATATCTTACACTGACCGCTGTCTCCCTTCACTAGCAGTTTCTGTTGTTCATCCCCCTGGAGGCGGTGGGGGATGGTTAGGTTTCAATCATAGCGATGGGTCCTTCATCCAACCCTTCTTGCCCCACCTTATCCCTACCCTTTTGGTATTGCTACTCCCATCCGTCTTCCTGGATTCCACTTACTGAGTTTTCCTATTCAATCCATCAGACATTCCTAGAGGGTCCACTATCAGACAGGCATTATGGCTAGCAGTGTAAATGCAGAGATAACTAAAATGTAATGATTACCCTCAAAATCTAAAAAATACAAAGAAAAGATCATAAATAAAAGTCCCTACTTCACGCTCTGATGAGCAAATAACAAGAACAAAGCAGTCTGCTGTATTAAGAAGTTGATAGTGGAAAAGATAGCTGTATTTCACACTTACATCGGCCATAGCAATTAGCCAGAGTATTCTTCTTTTTCTTGACATCTGCCTTTTATTTAGAAAGACCCCAAAATAGTTCTGATTCCTGACTGGAATAGCAACAGACAGCACAACAGCTTGTTGGGAAATCACACCGGTCAGTAAGTCAGGATACTATTTAGCATTTCATCACTAAACAGTTGCAAGATGTTGAGCAGAGAACTCCCCTGTGCTTTCATTTTCAAGTCTATAAACTTGCAATAGTAACAAAAGAGTCATAATGAGATGCCTTCAGAATTTGAGGGCAAGATTGTGTCCATTCTTCTGCTACCTTCTACACCTATAAAATGGCTATAATCACAGGTGTGGCAATAGCAAGTATTGGCCAGAATATGGAGAAATTAGAGTCCTCATAGTTTGCTGGTAGGAACGTAAAATGGTATGGCCAAACAGATTTGTGACTGTTCCTCAAACTGTTACACAGAGTACCACATAATGCCGAAAGTCCTCTCCGAGGGGCATCTCCAAGAGAAATGAAAATACATCCACACAAAAACTTGTACATGAATATTCATACCAGCATTAAGCATAACAATTGATAAACAGATCAACAAAACTTGGTATAGCCACATAATAAATTAGTATTAGGCAATACAAAGGAATGGCATACTGACACATTACAACTGGAATGAATTACATTATGTTCAGTGAAGAAATTAGTTGCATAATGTATACTGTGTGATTCCAGTTAGGAAACATCCATGACAGAAAAATCTAGATTTGTGGCTGCCTCGACCAGGAAGGGGGGTATGGGGCATAAGAAGTGGGGGAAATGGGCAATGACGGCCAATGGACATAAGACTTCTTTTCATGATGATGAAAATGTTCTACAACTAGCATAAGAACGGTTGCACAACTATAAATATATTCAGCACCATTGAATTATGTACTCTAAATGGGTATTATTTATGGTATGTCAGTTATATTTCAACTAAAGTCAGCATAAATGGAAAATAACAACCATATTGACAAAAAGTAAAAAAATTAACAAGATTTCTGTAAGACCATTTCTGTCGCTATAGGCAACCAAACCAAACCCACCAAACCAAAACCAAGGGGTCCCGCTGGGGTTACTGAAAATAATTCTCCTTTGATGCACTAGTGTAATCTGGGGGGTGAAAAGCAAGGGGCTCTCTCCTAAGAGCATGTGATTGCTGCAAAAGTAATTGCCACATCAAAAGCTACCAGCATCCACCATAACTGATTCAACGACAAATACGCTGACAGAACCCTGACCATACATTATAATAAAGACGGCATTCTTAGAATGAGACCTTCCCCATTATCAGAGCTGAAGCGCTGTGTCTGGATCCCACTTTCTTTTCTCTCAGCTGATTTGGGAAAGAAGAGATGAGATGATTTGAAATCTTGCCTTAAAGTAAGGCTAAATAAAAACCATTGGTATTTGTTCCAACTTACCAACAAATACAACTTAATGACACACCAGGGAAACACATTTCATTCACAATCCAGGAATTGCCTTTATTATGTGAGGGAGTAACCCCCCTCCCCTCCCAAAGAAACATTGGAAAACAGCTCCACAAGGGCAGCTTTCATAGTTGCTCTGCGCAAGCATGGAGCAAGCCACTCCAAGTGAGTGTGCCTTTGGGAGTCGCCTGGGAAGTTTCCCTCTGATCACAGTGGATTGTTTTGTTAAAGACATTTCAGTCAAGCCTCATCTTGTTGTAATGGTCAATTTAAAAGAACAGTGTGCAGCTGGGAAATTTTCCTTCCTGCTCTGGAAAACAATGACATAGAAACTGGTGAAATATCAATCCATGACAAACGTCATTCTGGATATTCAACTTCCCAAAATGTTGACTCCTAGTGTGTTGGGAGTTCATTCCACCAGGTCAGACTGTTAACAACCTCTACTTACAAGTTCTATACAGAGAGCACAACTGTTGTCTGACAAAAAAGGCTTGATCTATAGCAGATGGGGACTGGTTTTGCCACCACAACGATGCACCTGCTCATGCAGTCATCTCAGTGTGACAGTTTTGGACAAAAAACAGCATGCCTCTTGCCCCACACACCTTACTCACCTGACCTCGCTCCATGCAACTTATTTTTTCCATGAATGAAGAAGGACATGAAAGTACAGCGATTTGACAACACGGAAGAGGTGAAGAAAAAAATGAAGTGCTGTCAGTCATTCAAACACATGAGTGTGGAAAATGTTTGCAAGAATGGAATTGCATATTTGACAAATGTCTTTAGTTGAGAGTACTGGAAAGGTGATAAGGCTGTTTTGTTCAAACTTTAAAATTTGTATCTTCTAAAAAGCATCTTGTGAGTGGGGTCATATCCCCTCATAGACTGATGGCAACAAAATGCCCTGGTCCCATCAGTCTATGACTTACACGCTTCCACCTCAGCCTCCTGGCAGGGGCAGCCTTCTGGGAATAGCAATTAACCAGTCTTCTCACTTGTCTTTTGCTTCTTAACGCTAACTAAACTTTGAACCTGCAAAGAAAGCAAGGAAACCACATCCTCTGTATTCTCAATTTATAGGTCAGCGGCAGGCAAGCATAAAAGACAGATTTTCAAGTTGATGGACCTGGGGACACCAGCCGCAATGAGGAAGTCCTGCACATGTCCTGCATTTGTTCTCTCAATGGTCATTTTTCTCCTGTTAATTTCTAAAGGTAAGACAGATTCTTGCCATTTCCACTATAAACTTTAAGCAAAATGAAGCACAGTCTCAAGGACTACTTGGCAATATTAGAGTTCACTGCTGAAATGAACCCCACTGCCATCAAGTTGATGCTGACTCACAGCGACCCCCTGTGGACTTCCCAGACTGAGATGTTCATGGAGGCAGAAAGTTCAGTCTTTCTCCCACAAACCTGCTGGTGGTTTCAAACTGGTGACCATGCCGATCTCAGCCCCCTGCAAAACCACTGCCCCACCAGGGCTCCTCTGGTCTATGAAGGGAAGTTGTTTGCTGTTGTTGCTGTCTTTGTTGTTACTGTTGTTCTTTCTCCAAACCTTAAAGTAACTGGGATTCTTTCTTGCTTCCTTACAAATTCCTAACAAAAGATCATAGAACTGCCTGTGTTTAATACTACCACATTGAGCTTTGGCACATGCCACACACATACCTTGAAAGAAAGAGGGAGGGAGGGAAAGAGGAAAGAAAACCATGTGAAAACAAGCAAATGAATAACAAAATAGCCCTTGAGTGGGGGAAACTCAGGACATTTAGGAAAGGTTGTGCTTCAGTGAAGTAAGCCTTTTGCAGCAAGAAAATATTCGCATCTATTAGATACAATTAAGATAAACATGATCTAGACACCAAAAATGACCCAGGAATTATTCAAAACTTTTGTTTTTGGGGGGGTGGGGGGCATCACTACCTTCTGGTGGTCGGGGGAGCTACCCAGCCTTGCTCCTGGAGAGCTGCCACTGGATTTGAACCACCAAGCCAGTGGGCCACAGTCCGCACTCAACCACTACGCCACCGGGGCTCAGCCCCTATTCAAAAATTTGTAATGATCTCTTCAAACCAAATTCTCTGTGGGAAATGCATTGAGATATTGGGGAACTCTTTTTAAGCTCTGTTGTTTTTTGCTTTGGGTTTTTTGTTCTTTAAAGTGGGTTTCATTTTTTGGCATGCTAAATAGTTACTAACATCCATGCCTTTACTGAAGCTCCACAGGTGTTGCCTAGAAACACTGTAAAATCCCCGCTGGTGTCTGAGAGAGTCCTCGCCCCAGGGAGGTCTCAATGTTCCTTGCAGAACCTTCTAAGAAGTGATGGCCTCTCTGGCACTGGGATGGCCAGCAACAGCTTTTCTCCAGCGTCTGGCAGCTCTGACAAGAGTGCTCAGAGACCAACACAACCACCTATCAGATAGAAATTATTGACAAAGCTCACCAGGTGATCGTGTAGCTGAAGAGGAGAAGACATTTTAAAATAACAAGGCAGAGACTGGGGACAAAGGAACGGGCATATGATTAAGTGTCTCAAGTTCTGGCGTGCTAAAATCTCCACGACCTTAAGAAAAGGGCAGATAAAAAGTCCAATCATCCCTCCGCCCTCCTGGGCTCTGCAACTGCTGCTCACTAGTAGTTTTCCCCTCCAGCTCTTGTGTGTCAAGCAGGATCTAAGCCCTCGCACACACGCTGTCCCCTGCTTTCTTTGGGATGGGGTTAGATGTTGCGTATCCCCAGGTTAGATGTTGGTTTACTTGTTCTATTAAAGTATGCAAAATTTAAAAATTGCAATCACGTCTTTTCTTCAAAGAAACAAAGCCACTTGCTCTGCTTCAGTGGGTTTCCTGAGGCCAGGGAGCATGGAGACCCTTGAAGGAAGTAGAAACACAAGCAAAGCTGACACTCTGGCCCAGGGTCCTAACGCTGCTATCCGTTAGAATAATCTAGAGATCTTTGTTAAATACCAACTTACCAGCACCAGCACCAGAGGTTTTCTGATTTTACTCTAATGGAGTCCAATACCTGCCTGCATACAACACCGTGGCATTCCGCATAAACAAATATATTCTTGTATATGGACTTTGTGATGTCTTCAGAGAAGATTCCAAGATGCCCTATAGCATGAATCCCCCTAGGAAGACTTGAGGTGTGGGGATTGGGATCTTTGTTTCTTGCCCTTTTATTTCTGAAGCCTAGAATTTGGCTTAACCTTCTCCCATCTGGAAATGTGAGCCATATGGAGGCTCTCCTATCCCTATCCTCACCCTCATCAAAACTTAGGAAAAGCTACATATCTATATTGTCTATCTTGCTGATAGACCATACAGTAGTGAATTAGCTTTAATTATGTGACTCCTTCATGGAACTGTGAGCCTCAAACAAGAATTAGGAAAGCAATTCTAGGAACTATTGGTCTAGAGAGATGAAGAGCTGAGACCTTTCCACAGTGACACAAGGTCCTCTCAGTCAGCATGCATGTGTATGGTCTGCCTTGTGCTGAGATGTAATCGTGAGTTTATAACAGGCCTATCATCTGTCTATCATGAAAAAATAATTTTGTTATGCCCAATAATCGTTTTGCTTTTTCCTTCCTCTATCTCATTGTAAATTCAAACCAAGAGGTTCAATCTAGAGAGTGAAAGGGAGACTCAGATGCATATGCTGTGTTTCTCTAAAGGTATGAGGGAGGACAGTGTCAAGTTCAGTAAGACTGAGCAAAGAGCTCATGTGTTGGATCACAGATTCAAGATGCTATTATTATCAGTTGATCTTAAGGTTGATCTCTCTCTCTCTCTCTCTCTCTCTCTCTCTCTCTCTCTCTCCCTTTTCTTGGCAAGAACTTGGGGTGAAAAACATATTCCGAAGGTTTCTAAAATCACTCTGTTCTTCAGATAAATGCTGAGATGGAAGGCAGTCTTGGGGGCTGATCGGGAGCTTCCATCAGCACAAGCATCTCTCATAACAAGTGTTCCTGGTGTAGGTCAGAAACAATTCCCTGTCCTTAGCTACAGAACGATGAGGGCTAAGGCTGGTGATCCGTGACAGATTCCCAGTCCAAGAATCCCTGAGATCGCCAACAACATGGCTTCTATGAGTGAAGGAAGAGGGTGCACTCCAAATATTACACAGGAAGGGGCTTTTGATTCAGATGATTTGATTCAGATGTGTGGGCAAAGCCAGGGGGAAATAAGGTCACCGTGCTTTTCTCTCCACGTAGGAAAATGCTGGCTGGTCTTAGAAAGGGGACTTTATGTAGAGGTCTTTGAACAGGGACTCACCTGAATTATTCTTTTATTCTATCTAACAGATTTCTGTGCAAAAATCATTGGAGGAAATGAAGTGGAACCTCATTCAAGACCCTACTTGGTCCTTCTTAAAGGAAAAAATATCTGTGCTGGGGCCTTGATCAGGAGAGACTGGGTGTTGACTGCTGCTCACTGTCCCCTGTAAGTACTTGGGTTGGTTGGTTAGTTGGTTGGTTTTCGATTTGTGGAGCTGTTTAATTATGGCGGCATTAATAAAAAGAGATATTTACCTGACTAGAACCAGAAGGCCATGTATTTTCATTGGCTTTCATTTTTCCCTACTCCAAACTGTTCCCACACCCACTACAATCAAGTCAATCCCAACTCATGTCAAGTTCGTGTGTTAAGACTAGATCTACTCCTCAGGTTTTCCTGGCTGGGATCTTTACAGAAATAGATTGCCAAGACACCTTCCATGGTCCCACTGAATGGGTTCAGCAGCTGGAGTAAATCATTGGTGTCTTTCAAGGATCTGTTGCCACTGCTAAGTTGGGAGCTGAATCCAGACTAAAGAGCAAGGTTCATGAAGAAGCAGAATCCACAGATCTAGTGCAGTTCTCAGTAATCGCACTCCACACATGTGCTTTGAGGTTTTGCTTCTAGTCATGACAGCACAACTTAAGAGTTCACCATAGCATGGAAGAGGAAGATTGTCAGTGTCCCCCAGAGACTGGGAGACAGCTGTCCAGGTGCTTCTTTAGAATGCCTTCCCGTCTCCCTTAGGAGAATTCTCTCTGCCTCAACACTTTCGTCAATCCTGTCAACTATTTCCTTCCACTCTTTTCCAGTCCTGTATTTGTATCCTGTTTTTTTTTTCAGAATCAAACTTCTAATCCAAGGGCATTCAACATTGATAGCCAAAAACTGCTTAGGGTTACATGAACATCAGTCAATTAAAATTAATTAAAACTATAAATTTAGCTTCTCACCCTAGCCCTATTTCAAGGACTCAGCAGTCACAGTCAGCAACTGGCTGCCATATTGCTCAGTATAAATTTGGGGAATATTTCATCACCAAAAGTAGCTCTCCTGGAAAGCATTGTTCTATCATCTTCAATGAGACTCAACTTAGCTGATGCTCTGGAGGAAGGAAGTGTGAACAGCGGTTTGGTCATTTTGTGCAAGGATGAGAATGTGACGATTGGCTTAACTCTTCCCGGGAGTACTGCATTTTGTTAAGCAAACTGAGCTTTTAGCCTGGAGCAAGAGGAGCCCTGACATACATACAACTCATGAAAACACAGATCTCCACTAGGCAGCTTGGTCCTGAAACAGCTTTCCAGTGAAGGCAGGTGTGTTGTTCACGTACAGAGATCTTTTCCATCCACTGTTCTATATCCTGCTTACCCAGGGATCTTTTACTCCTAATTCCAAACCTCTGAGGCCTCTATTTTCCTGTTTATTCTGACGCCCAGTTCTCTATCAGGGACAAAATCCCAAAATCTAAGACCCCACCAGAAAGCTTAAGACTTGACTGAACTGCATTAGAATTTCATGCTTGTATTTTCAGTGAATTTAATATGCTATCTAGGAAGTTGGTGCTAACGATGATGAAACTTGAAAGCATCTTCCTTTGTTAATTATCAAAGCACATGGTTTTTTTTGTTTGTCTTGTTTTTCCTTTCTGAGCTACGAGGAAGCAACTGCACAACAATCCTATTTACAAATAAACCGCTGGCATTGAGCAGCGCATGCTCTGTTGACCGCGTGGTTAAGAACACGAATCCAGTGACACTGTGGCATGTCTGTTTCAGAGACAACAATTCCCAGGTCATCCTTGGAGCTCACACCCTGTCCAATAACGAGTCAGAAAAACAAATAATGTCCATCGAGCAACAGATAACCTACCCATGCTTTGACCCAGACACACATGAGGGTGATCTTAAACTTCTACTGGTATGTGTTTTCATTGTCTTACTAAAAACCATAGAACCTCCTACAATCTAGTCACCTAAAGGGAAATCTTTCCTCCATTCCCCAATACCTCTAGAATCAAATAATGGGTCCTTGGGAAACAGACTAAGATATGCATTGAAATGTATGCAATTGAATGATCTCATTGTCTGAATTCTTTATGTGTGTCTACCAACAGCTGAACAGAAAAGCAGAACTTAATAAAAATGTAGCTGTCCTTGCCCTACCCCAAAAGGGGAAAGATGTAAAACCAGGAACCACCTGTCATGTTGCAGGGTGGGGGAAGACTAACAATATGGCGTCTCGGTTTTCTAATATTCTAAGAGAAGTCAATATCACTGTCATAGACAGAAAAATCTGCAATGATGAAAATCACTATAATTATAATCCTGTGATTGGACTGAATATGATTTGTGCTGGAAGCCTCGAAGAAGGAAAAGACTCGTGTAATGTAAGTAAAATAAGAATAGGATCTGATGTCTAGCAGTTGTTTTGTGTTGTGCAGATGTAAAAAGCACAGCTCAATACTCGGTCTTGTCCTAATGTTGGCTTGTATAGGGTTCTATCACTTTTTGAAAGTGTTATTGACAAAACTCCAGTCTAATAAATTAATGTCCTTCACTTAAGTCTGTTGCTCATCAAAAATAAGTTCACTGTTAAGTCTTAGGCTGGCCAACTATGTCATCTAGAAGTTTTCTCCTAGAAAAGCAGTGTTTCTTTTTTTGTTTATTTTTCACATTTACATAGATCAAAACTTGAAAATATGTAACACTCAAGAAAATTGAAGCTAGGGTGCCCCTAGGGCTATCAGGATCCTTTTCTCCCTCCCAATGTATTGTCTTCTTCAAATTTCTTTCCTGTGTAAAAGGGTCAAGTCATTCCCAGGCTAGCTGAGAATCTGAAGCTAGACCCTAGGTTCTCAAAGTCAGACTTAAACTTCAGTAGGTATAAAGCACTCCATCGGATGAGTGGGACTTCATACAAGTGTTTTGTGAAGTCATTAGGCCTGATTAAAAACAGGGATAGAAAAAATAAAAATCATTTTGCATCATATTTTTCAACTCTCCCAGGGATGTACAAAGTACATGGCTTGAAAGTTATTAGAGATCAAGATCTTTCAGCGCCAAGGCTTAGCGTATTCCAAGAAAAGAAAGAATTTAACTTCAGCACCCTCCCACATTCTCCTCTGTGCCCTCCCCTGCCATGTCTTCCTCACCTCCATCCGTCACTCAGCGCATCCAGAAACTCAGAAGCTTCATGCTCTTGGAACCACACGCAATGTCCTAAGGCCTTGGCAGCATCTCATAAAGCTAGCTCCACTCAGCCAGCCACCTCGTGGCCATCAAAGTTTAACTATCCTTTTCACACACTCTCAAATCCAAGACTCGTTCTAATTGGCTGTTGATTACACTTGAAAGACTACACTTGAAGGACACCGAGAATTGCAGGTCTTCTTAACAGACAGGGAAAATATGGCTGTCCAGGAAGGATTCCAGATTCTCCGGTGGCCTCTTCCATCATGCATTCATTCATAAGACCAACTTTTGTTTGAAAGAGGCAGATCACGGTTGTTTTCCACCATTGGCATCAACTTGATACCAATTCATAGCAACCCTGGAACAATGATTCCCAAGGTGGTTAATACCAACCACTAGGGGCTGCTGGAATGATCCACAGGAGGTGGGTAATGGCAAAAGCAAAAACCTACATTTTTTATAATGGGCTAAAGTATGAAATATTTAATATCTTTTTTCTTTTGGAAAAGGAGACAGTAAACCAACTACATTTGGAAACCTATGTAAAGAGTTTCTGGGACTATAAATCTTTCTAGAAGCTACACACTCAGCCTTGCATTCATTCAGTTCCATCTACAAGCCTTTCCTTCTGTCTGGCACTAAAGCTACAGGGAAAGCTCCAGATTACAAACACATTTAAATATGCTGCTTCTAGAATTCCAGAGGAGAAGACAAGGTCATGCAGTGTTGCCCACCCAAACCCACTGCCTTAGAACCGATTCCAACTCTTAGAACCGTAGAGAGGGAAGATTAGAACTGTTTCTTAGGGTCCCCAAGACCGTCTGTCTTTATGGGAGCAATCAGCTTCACCTTTCTGCTGTGGAGCAGTTGATACTTTTAAACTTTCTGACCGTTAGCAGCCCCGGACCCAGCTGACAAGTTAGGAAGAATAAAGTAGCAATTGGTAGCTAACTGGAAAATCACTTTGGGATAGCAAGGCCCTGAATATAATCTCCGCTTTCCTGGAACTTCTCGGTAGCTTCAGGAGCTCAGAGGAGACCCAGGGGAGCAATTGTTGTCACCTTGAGACGGAGTTCGGGTGCCATAGTAGTATTAGTGCTGCACCGCAAACAGCAGTGGATTTGGTTTGGCTGGTGGAAGATAGTAAAGAGGAGGAAGGTTCCTCTGATTTTGTGTTTTCAGGAGAGGAGGACCAGAAAATAGTTTCATAGGTTGTTGTTGTTTGTGGGGAGAGGGAGGGAGAAGGAGGGTATGGCCTCAGTATCCCATCTGCATTTGACTATTGACCCTTTGAATCCTTAACTATTTTTTAATGACATGTCAACAGGAGTGTTTCCTTTCATTTATATGAAAGCAGAGAATTAGATAAAGTCACCAGTCTCAAGATTACATGATAGTTTAAACTAGAGTGTGAGCCTTGTTTTGAGTTTCACCAGTTCATAAATATACCTAGTGAGCCCATTTAAGATCACAAAATGCTTTCTAACATTGGGGGTTTTTTTAAACACATCACTTAAGATTGATTTTGACTTTATATTGAACAATGTAGAATTTCTTCACTTCACAAATGGTCATGTTCAACTCTGACCCTCCACTACCCTTCTTGTTTGCCCTCAGGGAGATTCTGGAAGCCCTTTGATATGTGATGGTATTTTCCGAGGCACCACTGCCTTTGGCCTTCCAGGGAAATGTGGAGACCCTTGGGGACCTGGCATCTATACACGTCTCTCAAGGAAATACCTCATATGGATAGTTAAGACTATCTTAGGGATCTCTTGGTGAACTCTGTCTCATGACCTGTCACTTCCTCCTGCTGCCATAAATAAAATCAATTTGTACGATTGCACCTGCTTTTCTCCTAGCATGCTAATATATAATTGTTACAGCTTCTCTCCCACAAGGAAACAGAATAATACAGCAAGCTCATGAATAATGCAAAGAAAAGATTGGGCAGCAAAGTCACCAGGGTCATCCAGGTGTCCACTAACATGGGAACTTTACCTAAATTACCCCTTCCACTCTCTCAATGGGGGCCAGAAGATTTGACACAAATAGCATCCCTGTCCAGTAACATGTACATAAAGGACTCAAAAATCTACAACAAACACAAAAAGCCCATCTGGGGCAGTTGGGTTAAAAGAAAATTAGCCTGTCCTTCAAACACACTATTTCGTGTCAACACTTGCTATTCACATTATATTCAAAAACCTGGGCCTAGGAGAGAGACGAAGATAGTAACAGAAATGCTTTACAGTATTTCCCATGGGCAGATGAGAAGTAGAAATTAAAGTTCTGGAGACACAGATAATAAAGTTGGCTGATCAAGAAAACTATTGTTTTTGCTGCTGTTGCTAAGTGTGGCCCAGTCTGTTCTCACCCATAGCAACCCCTATGAACAACAGGATAAGCCATGGCCAGACGTGCACCTTCATCACAATTGTTTACATTTGAGCTCATGTTGCAGTCACAGTATCTCTCCATCTTGCAGAGGGGCTTCCGCATTTTCACTGCCCTTCTACTGACTGAGCACGATGTCTTTATCCAGGGACTGGTCCCTCCTGACAATATGTCCAAAGTATCTACGTCCAAGTCTCACCAACCTTGCCTCTAAGGAACACTTGAGCTATGCTTCTTCCAAGACATATTTGTTTGTTCTTCTGACAGTCCATGGTACTTTAAAGATTCTTTACCAGAACAATACCCAAATGCATCAATATTTAGTCCTTCTTATTCAATGTCCAACTTTTGCACTCCTATAAGGCAATGGGAAATGCCATGGCTTTGGGTTAACCCTACCTTGGTCCTCAAAGAAACATCCTTGCCTTTCAATGATGTACCAGCAGATTTTCCCACTGCAATGCATCAGTGGATCTTTTAAATGCTGCCTCCATGAGCATTGATCGTGGATTCAAGCACGATAAAACCCTAGACAACTTCAATTTTTCACCATTCATCACAATGTTACCTGTTGATCCAGTTGCCAGGTATGTGATCTTCTTTACAATGAGTTTGAATCCGTACTGAAGGCTGCTTCCTTGATCCTCATCAGCAAGTGCCTCAAATTCTCCTCACTTTCAACAAATAAACTTGTATCACCTGCATGTTGAAGGTTGTTTAAAAAGCAACCTTCTGCCAATACTGATACCATACTAATTTTCATTAATCCGCCTTCTGTATTACTCAGCATACAGATTGAGTAAGGATGGTAAGAGGGTACAAACCTGGTATAAACTTTCCTTCTTTAAACCATGCCATATAACCTGCTTCTGTTCTAACAACAGCCTCTTGACCCATGTACAGGTTCTGTATGAACACAATGAAGTATTCTGGAATTCCCATTTTTCCCAAGGCTATCCATAGTTTGTTATGATTTTCATGGTCAAATGCCTTTGAATAGCCAATGAAATACAAATAAACATTTTTCTGGTATGTTTTAGTTTGGGTAGACTAAAGAGACAAGTTCATAAACACGCATATGTGTATAAAAAAGAGGTTTATATACAAGAGCAAAAGAACATTGAGAAAACAACCCAGCCCAGTCCAAGACCATATATCTGATATTATCCCATATGTCTGATACTAATCTATAAAGTCCTCCTCAGACTCATGAAGCACATGCAATGACACCAGGATAATCACAGGCCAGTGGGTGCAAAGTCTTGTGTATTGAGTGGCAGGAGATTATAAAGTGTCCAGATTTTAGCATTGATAAAGTGGGACACCATTGACGGGGGCGGGGGGGGGGTGGTGGTGAGATAGGGTGGTAGAGGGGGTATATTTTCTTCCCTTTCTCCCACTGTCCCCTAGCTTGTCCTGCATTCTTTCCAAAAATAGGGACTTTTTTAAAACGCCACGGGACATAGAAAAATAGTTTAAAATCAGGACTGTCCTACCCAAAGCAGAACGTCTGGTCACTTTACTAGAAGCATCTCAGCACTGGCAAGGGTCTCCATGGCTCCTCCAGTTTCCAGGGCTGAGGATCTACCAGCATGCTGCCATGTGTCTTGTCAACTGCAATGTCTCCCAGGGAGTAAGCCAAGAGATAGTTTCTCCTGCCACCAAAAGGGAAATACCACAGAATTTCCCAGAATTCTCAGAGGAGAAGGCCATGCCCACACAGAGATCTCCTTGGCTATCTCCAGATTGACAGGATAGACTCCACCCCGGCTTACACTCTTCAGCCTCAAATTGACACCAGATTAGGTGACAGCCACATGGAATTCTACATTTTCAGCCAAGATACATCTGATCTCAGCAAAGATATCACTTGTTCCATGTCTTCTTCTGAATCCAGTCTGGCAGCTTCCTGCAACCACGATATTCAGCAATGTGTTACTTGCATGTATTACCTATGACATTGTTCTGTAATTTAAGCATACCATTGAGTCACCTTTCTTTGAAAAGGATACAAAGATGTATCACTTCCGGTGATCAGCATAACCATGGGAAATACATCATCCTTTCACTCCAGGAAGACATAGTCATCCTTCCATTTTGATCCTAGCTTGGAATTAGGGATCATTAAAAAACCGAACTTGCTGCCATAGAGTCGATGCTGACTCCGGGGGACCCCGGGGGTTTCTGGGACTCTGAACTGTTTCTGGGAGCAGCAAGCCCCATCTGTCTCCCGGGGAGCTGCTGGCTTCTAGCCCCTCTCTGACTAGTGTCTCTTGTAAATGTGAGGAGCACCAGGTCGCCTTTTCTAGCGCAGGGCTCTCATCACTAGCTTCACAATGGAATCATTCGGTAGCTTATTAAAGCATGCTGCCGCCTGGCTCTACTGAACGCTGCTTAAAGCAGACTACCTAGAGGAGGGACCTTGTTCTTGTTGTTATGTGCCACTGAGTGGGTTGTGAGGTTGTAACTGGTAGAGTGACTCATGTGCAGCAAAAGGGATCACTGCCCTGCCCTGTGCCATCCCCACAGCTTTGGATTTGTGCCCGTTGTCGCAACCACTGTGTCGATCCATTTCCTTGACAGTCCTCCCCCTTTTCATGGCCTTTCCACTTTAATAAGCATGCTGTATGTGGCGGTCATGTATTCGTGATGTCAATTTCATGATCAGGATGTGAGGTGGAGTCTAGTCTGTTAATCTAGTATCCGATGAGGCCTCTGCGTGAACATGGCTTTCTCCTGAGAACTCTGGGAAGGCTCGCGGTATTTCCCAATAGGAAAAGAGAAACTTGACTCTCACTCTCTGAGAAGATGAGATGACAGCATGCTGATCAATGTGAATATAATAGCAATTTATCAAGGGCCCATGAGGATGGGAGTGGGGGCTGCTGAGAGGAGCTGACAGCAAGGGCTCAATAGAAAATAAATGTCCAGAAAAGAATGATGGCAACATATGTACAAATGTGCTTCCTATAATTGATGTATGGATTGTTACAAGAGCTGTAAGAGCCCTCAATAAAATATTTTTTAAAAAATAAGTAAAATAAATATTAAAAAGTAACATCCTTCCTTTTCTTTTTTTTAATTTTTTTCATTTAATTTATTTTTAATTTTAAGTTGGCTACATATCAATCTTCTTTCAGCTGCATATGGGTACACATATCATTATTGATTTATAGTGTTGTTCATGGTTGAGCTGAGGGTCAGGAATGAAATAAGAATAGTACTTACATCAAATGCTAATAAAAGTATCAAGAACCTAGAGGTCAAAATAAACCTTGTGTGTACCTTATTATGTAATCTTTTCAATCATATCTCTTTTTTTGTTTTGTTTTGTTTTGGGCTTTTTTGGGGGGGGCATCACTGCCCTCTGGTGGGAGTAGGAGGCCCAGCCTTGCTGCTGGATTTGAACCTCCAACCCAGTGGGCCGCAGTCCCGCGCACAACCACTACGCCACCGGGGCTCAGCCTCAATCATATCTCAAAGACCACTTTCACCACCTCTACTACAACATTCTTCATGTAGATTTCATAATTCTTCCCCAAACTAAAAACTTCTAAAATTGTTATTTTAAGTCAAGCTTTACCTTTATACTGTTCAGTGAAGCTAGATCATCCTCTCTTTTCAATACTCCAAAGTGTTCTTGTTCAGAAGGTTTACTTAACACAGCATGTCTTTTGATCTTTGATTGTGGACCCAAGCTAGACAAAATCCTTGACAATTTCAACCTTTTCCCCATTTACTAAGATACTTCCCCTTGGTCCAGTTGAGGACTTTGGCCTTCTTTATATTGAGTTGTAATCCATGCTGAAGACTACAGTCCTTGATCTTCATCCTCAAGTGCCTCAAGTCCTCCTCACTCCTATCCAGCAAGGTTGTTCCCTCTGCATATCCCAGGTTGTTAATAAGCCTTCCTCCAATCCTGATGCCACATTCTTCTTCATGTAATCTAGCTTCTCAGATGAATTGCTCAGCATACAGTCTGAACAAGAATGTTAACAGGATAGAGGCCTGACACAGTATTCCATTGTTCTCTATGCACAACTGCCTCTTGGTTCATGTGTAGGCATCACATGAGCACAGGGGTCTAGAATTCCCATTCTTCTCAATGTTATCCATAGTTTGTGCATGTCAACAAAATACAAGTAAGCATCTTTTTAGCCCCCTCTGTTTTCAACTAAAATTCATTTGGCATCAGCAATGATATCCTGTGTTCCTCATCTTCTTCTGAATGCTTCGCACGCTCACACTTATATAAGTGGCTAAGACTACATCATCTCATTCTCCTTCCCTGGCAGAAATTTTCTTTGAAGAAAAAGTCCCCAGTTCCAACCTTTGCTTTACTCAGAATTTAGGACTGCCAATTCTGTGCTTGTGCTTAAAAAGTAGTCAATCCTGTAAAAAGTAGGATATTTTTCAATTTAAATGGAGTTATACGTTATCGATGACCTTCAAAATTATAGGCTATTATTCTTTCAATGCATGAGTATGGAAGAGATGAAGAATGGTATTAACTTCTTACTAAAACTTTCTGTATTTTCATTTTCAATGAAAGTTAAGTGAGAAGCAAAGAAACAAAGTAAGGGTTTGCTTTGGACACATCAGAAATTAAGAGTTTGAGACTAAAGATAGTTCAGAGGAAGTAGACTGAAGTTTTTAGGCCCTTAAACCTCAGTTCAATCCACATCTTCATGTGAATTTTGCCTTAGCTAGTTGATTTATTCATGTAAGCACAAAGTTTAAATCTATATCATTCTCAATAAGTTTGAACACATAATAAAAAAACTTTCTGTTAGCATGTGTTATTTATCTTATCTTTTTGTGTGCTTCTTATCTTCTAAAAGTGGATTTTAAATAAATTCGTCCTATAATAATACAGAAGCAAGACCTTAAGTGGTGCAAACAATTAAACACTCAGCTACCAGCTGAAAAATTGAGAACTCAAATTCACCCAGAGTCAGCTCAGAAAATAGTCCTCGGAGCTACTTCCAAAGTGTCACAGCCTTAAAAACCCACACGTGGGGTCTCCATGAGTCAGAATTCACTTGGTTGCAACTACCTGCACGTTGGACTAAGATCTGCCTGGTCAGTGGTTGGAAACCAGCAGCAAGGCTGGGCTCTCTGCTCCCATGAACAGTGACCGTCTCAGAAACCCACAGGGGTTCATTCTGAGTCAGCATCGACTGCAGGGCAGTGAGTTTGGAGGTTTGAATTTGGGGAGAAACTAATGGTAGCAACATCACATTGTTTTATTTGTTTAAAGATCATTCTATTGGGGGCTCTTACAGCTCTTAGAACATTCCATCCATCCACTGTATTGAACATATTTGTACATATATTGCCATGATTATGTTCTCAACATTTACTTTCTATTGAGCCCTTGGTATCAGCGCCTCGCTTTTCCCTCCCACCCCATCCCACTCTCCCAACACCTTGATAAATTATAAATTATTATCATTTTCATATCTTACACTGACTGCTGTCTCCCTTCACTAGCAGTTTCTGTTGTTCATCCCCCTGGAGGGGGTGGGGGTGGTTAGGTTTTAATCATAGCGATGAGTCCCCCATCTTCCCCTTCTTACCCCACCTTATCCCTACCCTTTTGGTATTGCTACGCCCATTCTTCTTCCTGGATTCTATTTACTGAGTTTTCCTATTTAATCCATCAAACATTCCTTGAGGGTCCACTGTCAGACAGGCATTATGGTTAGCAGTATAAATGCAGAGATAACTAAAATATGATGATTGCCCTCAAAGTCTAAAAAAAACAAAAAAATCATAAATAAAAGTCCCTACTTCATGCTCTGATGAGAAAATAATAACAACGAAGCAGTCTGCTGTATTAAGAAGTTGATAGTGGGAAAGATAGCTGTATTTCACACTTACATCGGTGATAGTAATTAGCCAGAGTCGTCTTCTTTTTCTTGAGATCTGCCTTTTATTTAGAAAGACCCCAAGATACTTCTGATTCCTGACTGGAATAGCAACAGACAGCACAACAGCTTGTTGGGCAATCACACCGGTCAATAAGTCAGGATACTATTTAGCATTTCATCACTAAACAGTTGCAAGATGTTGAGCAGGGAACTCCCCTGTGCTTTCATTTTCACGTCTATAAATTTGCAATAGTAACAAAAGAGTCATAATGCGAGGCCTTCAGAATTTGAGGGCAAGATTGTGTCCATACTTCTGCTATCATCTACACCTATAAGATGGCTATAATGAGAGGTGTGGCAATAGCAAGAGCTGGTCAGAATATGGAGAAATTAGAGTCCTCATAGTTTGCTGGTAGGAACGTAAAATGGTATGGCCAAACAGATTTGTGACCGTTGCCCAAACTGTTACACAGAGTACCACATAATGTCGAAAGTCCTCTCCGAGGTGCGTTACCAAGAGAAATGACAATATATTCACACAAAAACTTGCACACGAATGTTTGTACCAGCAGGAGTCATAAAAATTGATAAACAGATCAACAAAATCTGGTGTAGCCACATAATGAGTCAGTATTTGGCAATACAAAGGAACAGAGTACTGAAACATATTACAACTTGAATGAATTACATTGTGCTCACTGAAGAAATTAGTTACAAAATACATACTGTGTGATTCCAGTTAGGAAATATCCACGATAGAAAAATCTAGATTTGTGGCTGCCTCGACCTGGAAGGGGTATGGGGCATCAGAGGTGGGGGAAATGGGCAATGACGGCCAATGGATAAAAGACTTCTTTTCTCTCTTTTTTTGGTTTTTTTTTGGGGGGGGGCAGGGGGGCATCACTGCCCTTTGGTGGTTGTGGGAGCTACCCAGCCTTGCTGCTGCTGGATTTGAATCGCCAAGCCAGTGAGCCACAGTCCTGCACTCAACCACTACGCCACCAGAGCTCAGCCCAAAAAATTCTTTTCATGAATGCGAAAATATTCTACAACTAACATGTAAATGGTTACACAACTATAAATATATTCAACACCACTGAATTATGTACCCTAAATGAGTACAATTTATTGAATGTCAATTGTATTTCAGCAAAGTCAGCATAAATGGAAAATATGCAACCATAGTCACATAAAAAGTAAGAAAATTAGCAAAATTTCTGTAAGAACATTTCAGTCGCTATAGGCAACCAAATCAAACCCACCAAACCAAAACCAAGGGGTCCCGCTGGGGTTACTGAAAATAATTCTCCTTTGATGCACTAGTGTAATCTGGGGGGTGAAAAGCAAGGGGCTCTCTCCTAAGAGCATGTGATTGCTGCAAAAGTAATTGCCACATCAAAAGCTACCAGCATCCACCATAACTGATTCAACAACAAATACGCTGACAGAACCCTGACCATACATTATAATAAAGACGGCATTCTTAGAATGAGACCTTCCCATTATCAGAGCTGAAGCGCTGTGTCTGGATCCCGCTTTCTTTTCTTTTCTCTCAGCTGATTTGGGAAAGAAGAGATGAGATGATTTCAAAGCTTGCCTTAAAGTAAGGCTAAATAAAAACCATTGGTATTTGTTCCAACTTACCAACAAATACAACTTAATGACACACCAGGGAAACACATTTCATTCACAATCCAGGAATTGCCTTTACTATGTGAGGGAGTAACCCCCCTCCCCTCCCAAAGAAACATTGGAAAACAGCTCCACAAGGGCAGCTTTCATAGTTGCTCTGCGCAAGCATGGAGCAAGCCACTCCAAGTGAGTGTGCCTTTGGGAGTCGCCTGGGAAGTTTCCCTCTGATCACAGTGGATTGTTTTGTTAAAGACATTTCAGTCAAGCCTCATCTTGTTGTAATGGTCAATTTAAAAGAACAGTGTGCAGCTGGGAAATTTTCCTTCCTGCTCTGGAAAACAATGACATAGAAACCGGTGAAATATCAATCCATGACAAACGTCATTCTGGATACTCAACTTCCCAAATAGAAGAAAATGTTGACTCCTAGTGCGTTGGGAGTTCATTCCACCAAGTCAGACTGTTGATTAACTATCTCTATTTAGAGGTTCAGAAAAGAGAGCATAACTGTTGTCTAACAAAAGAGGCTTGATCTGTGGCAGATGGGGACTGGTTTTGCCACCACCATGCATCTGCTTCTGCGGCCATCTCAGTGTGACAGTTTTGGACAAAAAACAGCATGTCTCTTGCCCCACACACATTACTCACCTGACCTCGCTCCATGCAACTTATTTTTTCCATGAATGAAGAAGGACATGAAAGTACAGCGATTTGACATCACAGAAGAGGTGAAGAAAAAAATGAAGTGCTGTCAGCCACTCAAACGCATGAGTGTGGAAAATGTTTGCAAGAATGGAATTGCAGATTTGACAAATGTCTTTAGTGGAGAGTACTGGAAAGGTGATAAGGTTGTTTTGTTCAAACTTTAAAATTTGTATCTTCTAAAAAGCATTTTGTGAGTGGGGTCATACCCCCTCATAGACTGATGGCAACAAAATGCCCTGGTCCCATCAGTCTGACTTACACGCTTCCACCTCAGCCTCCTGGCAGGGGCAGCCTTCTGGGAATAGCAATTAACCAGTCTTCTCACTTGTCTTCTGCTTCTTAACGCTAACTAAACTTTGAACCTGCAAAGAAAGCAAGGAAACCACATCCTCTGCACTCTCAATTTATAGGTCAGCAGCAGGCAAGCATAAAAGACAGATTTTCAAGTTGATGGACCTGGGGACACCAGCCGCAATGAGGAACTCCTGCACATGTCCTGCATTTGTTCTCTCAATGGTCATTTTTCTCCTGCTAATTTCTAAAGGTAAGACAGATTCTTGCCATTTCCACTATAAACTTTAAGCAAAATGAAGCACAGTCTCAAGGACTACTTGGCAATATTAGAGTTCACTGCTGAATTGAACCCCACTGCCATCAAGTTGATGCTGACTCACAGCGACCCCCTGTGGACTTCCCGGACTGAATGTTCATGGAGGCAGAAAGTTCAGTCTTTCTCCCACAAACCTGCTGGTGGTTTCAAACTGGTGACCATGCCGATCTCAGCCCCCTGCAAAACCACTGCCCCACCAGGGCTCCTCTGGTCTATGAAGGGAAGTTGTTTGCTGTTGTTGCTGTCTTTGTTGTTGTTACTGTTGTTCTTTCTCCAAACCTTAAAGTAACTGGGATTCTTTCTTGCTTCCTTACAAATTCCTAACAAAAGACCATAGAACTATCTTTATTTAATACTACCACATTGAGCTTTGGCACATGCCACACACATACCTTGAAAGAAAGAGGGAGGGAGGGAAAGAGGGAGGAAAACCATGTGAAAACAAGCAAATGAATAACAAAATAGCCCTTGAGTGGAGGAAACTCAGGACATTTGAGAAAGGTTGTGCTTCAGGGCAGTAAGCCTTTTGCAGCAAGCAAATATATGCATCTATTAGATGCAATTAAGATAAACATGACATAGGCACCAAAAATGAACCAGGAATTATTCAAATTTTTGTAATGATCTCTTTAAACCAAATTCTCTGTGGGAAATGCATTGGGATATCGGGGAACTCTTTTTGAGCCCTGTTGTTTTTAGCTTTGGGTTTTTTGTTCTTTGAACTAAGCTACATTTTTTTGGCATGCTAAATAGTTACTAACATCCTTGCCTTTACTGAAGCTCCACAAGTGTTGGCTAGAAACACTGTAAAATCCCCGCTGGTCTCTGAGAGAGTCCTCGCCCCAGGGAGGTCTCAATGTTCCTTACAGAACCTTCTAAGAAGTGATGGCCTCTCTGGCACTGGGATGGCCAGCAACAGCTTTTCTCCAGAGTCTGGCAGCTCTGGCAAGAGACAAATACAACCATCTGTCAACTCAGAAATTATTGACAAAGGTCACCAGGTGATCGTGTAGCTGAAGAGAAGACATTTTAAAATAACAAGGCAGAGACTGGGGACAAAGGAACAGGCATATGATTAAGTGTCTCAAGTTCTGGCATGCTAAAGTCTCTATGACCTTAGGACCAGGGCAGATAAAAAGTCCAGTCATCCCTTGCCCACCTGGGCTCTGCAACTGCTGCTAACTAGTAGTTTTTCCCTCCAGCTCTTGTGTGTCAAGCAGGATCTAAGCCCTCACGCACACGCTGTCCCCTGCTTTCTTTGGGATGCTTTCTTTGGGTTAGATGTTGTGTATCCCCAGGTTAGATGCTGGTTTACTTGTTCTATTAAAGTATGCAAAATTTAAAAATTGCAATCACGTCTTTTCTTCAAAGAAACAAAGCCACTTGCTCTGCTTCAGTGGGTTTCCTGTGGCCAGGGAGCACGGAGGCCCTTGAAGGAAGTAGAAACACAAGCAACAGCTGATACTCTGGCCCAGGGTCCTAACGCTGCTATCCGTCAGAATAATCTAGAGATCTTTGTTAAATACCAACTTACCAGCACCAGCACCAGAGGCTTTCTGATTTTATTCTAATGGGGTCCAAGAATCATTCTTTCTTTTTTTTAAAGTTTCCTAAGTAATGACCCAGACCCTTCTAGGAGTGCTGTGGCAAGAGAGGTGGGCTTATTGCTGAGGCATACATGCCTTTTTATCACTCCTTGGGACTCTGCATAAACAAATATTTTCTTTCATATAGACTTCGTGATGCCTTCAGAGAAGATTCCAAGATGCCCTATAGCATCAATCCCCCTAGGAAGAATTGTGGCGTGGGTATTGGGATCTTTGTTTCTTGCCCTTTTATTCTTGGCTTAGCCTTCTCCTTTCTGGAAATGTGTGCCATGTAGCCTGTCTTGTCCCTATACTCACCCTCATCAAATCGTAGGGAATGCTCCATATCTATATTGTCTATCTTTCTGTAGACACTTTGGTAGTGAATTGGCTTTAATTATGGTGCCTCCTATCATTATCAGTGCATAAGATTGATCTTTCTCTCTCTCTCTCTCTCTCTCTCTCTCCCTCCCTCCCTCTCTCTTTTCTTGGGGGTGAAAAGCATATTCCAAAGGATTCTAAAGTCACTCTGCTCTTCAGATAAATGCTGAGATGGAAGGCAGTTGTGGGGGCTGCTCAGGAGCTTCCATCAGCACAAGAATCTCTCATAACAAATGTTTCTGGTGTAGGTCCAGAAACAATTCCCTGTCCTTAGATACAGAGCTGTGAGGTCTAAGGCTGGTGATCTGTGACAGATTCCCAGCCTGATAATCCCCGACATCGCCAACAACATGGCTTCTATGAGTGAAAGAAGAAGGTCCTCGCCAAAATTTCCACAGAAGTGGGCTTTCCATTCAGATGATTAAGGTGGACGTGTGGGCAAACCAAGGGGAAATACATTCACTGTGCTTTTCTCTCCATGGAACTGTGAGCCTCAGACAATTAGGAAAGCAATTCTTGGAACTGTTGGTCTAGAGAGATGAAGGGCTGAGACCATTCTACAGTGACACAAGGTCCTATCAGTCAGCATGCATGGCCTTGTGTTCAGATGTAAACATGAGTTTATAATAGGCCTATAATTTGTCTATCATGGAAAAATAATTTTGTTTTGCCCAATAATAATTTTGCTTTTTCCTTCCTCTATCTCGTTGTAAAATACCTTAAATCAAACGAAGAAGTTCAATCTAGAGATTAAAAGGGAGCCTCAAGCCTAAGCCCTGGTGGCGTGAGTGGTTGAGTGCAGGACTACAGCCCACTGACTTGGCCCTTCAAATCCATCAGTGGCTTTCCAGGAGCAAGGCTGGGCCTCCCAGTCCCACCAGAGGGCAGTGATGCCTAAAACAAAAAAGAATTACACATCTTCTTGATGCTGGTCAGTAGACTTCATGTCATAGTGACTCTTTACCCGAGTGGAACGGGCCAGAAAGCTGTATAATCTTTACCTTAGTGGCATAAGTGGTTGAGTGCAGGCTTGGCGGTTCAAATCCAGTGGCGGCTCTCAGGAGCAGCACTGGGTAGCTCCCATGACCACCAGAAGGCAATGATGTGCCCCCCAAAAAAAATTAAAATAAAAGGGAACTTCAGATGCAAATGATGTTGTTCTCTAAATCTATGAGGAAGAAAACTGTCAAGTTCAGTAGCCTCAAGTCTCACAATAACAAAAGAATTTATGTGATGGATCACAGATTCAAGATGCTATCATTATCAGTGCATAAGATTGATCTTTCTCTCTCTCTCTCTCTCTCTCTCTCTCTCTCTCTCTCTCTCTCTGTGTGTGTGTGTGTGTGTGTGTGTGTGTGTCTCTCTCTCTCTCTCTCTCTCTCTCCCTCCCTCTCTCTTTTCTTGGGGTGAAAAGCATATTCCAAAGGATTCTAAAGTCACTCTGCTCTTCAGATAAATGCTGAGATGGAAGGCAGCCGTGGGGGCTGCTCGGGAGCTTCCATCAGCACAAGAATCTCTCATAACAAGTGTTCCTGGTATAGGTCCAGAAACAATTCCCTGTCCTTAGCTACAGAGCTGTGAGGTCTAAGGCTGGTGATCTGTGACAGATTCCCAGCCTGATAATCCCCGACATCGCCAACAACATGGCTTCTATGAGTGAAAGAAGAGGGTCCTCGCCAAAATTTCCACAGGAGTGGGCTTTCCATTCAGATGATTAAGGTGGACGTGTGGGCAAACCAAGGGGAAACACATTCACTGTGCTTTTCTCTCCATAGGAGAAAACGTGGGCTGATCTTAGAAAGGGGACTTTATGGAGAGGTCTTTGAGAAGGGACTCACCTGAATTGCTTTCTTTTTTCTATTTAACAGATTTCTGTGCAAAAATTATTGGAGGAAATGAAGTGCAGCCTCATTCAAGACCCTACATGGTCCTTATTAAAGGAGAAAGTATTTGTGCTGGGGCCTTGATCAGGAGAAACTGGGTGTTGACTGCTGCTCACTGTCGCCTGTAAGTTCTTCGGTTGGTTGGTTAGTTGGTTGGTCTTCAATTTGTGGAGCTATTTAATTTTGGTGACATTAATAAAAAGAGATATTTACCTGACTAGCCCCAGAAGGCTAGTGTGTATTTTCATGGGCTTTCATTTTTCCCTACTCCAAACTGTTCCCAAACCCACTATAATCAAGTCAATCCCAACTCATGTCAAGTTCGTGTGTTAAGGCTAGATCTGCTCTTCAGGTTTTCCTGGCTGGGATCTTTACAGAAATAGATTGCCAAGACATCTTCCATGGTCCCACTGAGTGGGTTCAGCAGTTGGACTTGATTCACCGGTGTCTTTCAGGGATCTGTTGCCACAGCTCAGTTGGGAGCTGAACCCAGACCAAAGAGCAAAGCCCAGGAAGAAGCAGCTTCCACAGATCTAGTGCAGTTCTCAGTAATCGCACTCCACACATGTGCTTTGAGGTTTTGCTTCTAGTCATGACAGCACAACTTAAGAGTTCACCATAGCATGGAAGAGGAAGATTGTCAGTGTCCCCCAGAGACTGGGAGACAACTGTCCAGGTGCTTCTTTAGAATGCCTTCCCGTCTCCCTTAGGAGAATTCTGTCTGCCTCAACACTTTCGTCAATCCTGTCAACTATTTCCTTCCACTCTTTTCCAGTCCTGTATTTGTATCCTGTTTTTTTTTTTTCAGAATCAAACTTCTAATCCAAGGGCATCCGACACTGGTAGCCAATAACTGCTTAGGGTTACATGAACATCAGTCAATCAAAATTAATTAAAACTATAAATTCAGCTTCTCAATCACTCTAGCCCTATTTCAAGGGCTCAGCAGTCACAGTCAGCTATCAGCTGCCATATTGCACAGTATAAATTTAGGAACTATTTCATCACCAAAAGTAGCTCTCCTGGAAAGCATTGTTCTATCATCTTCAATGAGACTCAACTTAGCTGATGCTCTGGAGGAAGGAAGTGTGAACAGCGGTTTGGTCATTTTGTGCAAGGATGAGAATGTGACGATTGGCTTAACTCTTCCCGGGAGTATTGCATTTTGTTAAGCAAACTGAGCTTTTAGCCTGGAGCAAGAGGAGCCCTGACATACATACAACCCATGAAAACACAGACCTCCACTAGGCAGCTTGGTCCTGAAACAGCTTTCCAGTGAAGGCAGGTGTGTTGTTCACGTACAGAGATCTTTTCCATCCACTGTTCTATATCCTGCTTACCCAGGGATCTTTTACTCCTAAGTCCAAACCTCTGGGGCTCTATTTTCCTGTTTATTCTGAAGCCCAGTTCTCTATCAGGGATACAATCCCAAAACCTGAGACCCCACCAGAGAGCTCAAGACTTGACTGAACTGCATTAGAATTTCATGCTTTGATTTTGATTTTGAATTTAGTGTGCTATCTATGAAATTGGTGCTAACAATGATGAAACTTGAAAGCATCTTCCTTTTTTATTCTTCAAAATACATAGAGTTTTTTTTGTTTGTCTTCTTTTTCCTTTCCGAGCTATGAGGAAGCAACTGCACAACAATCCTATTTACAAATAGGACCCTGGCATTGAGCAGCGGATGCTCTGTTGACCACGTGGTTAAGAGCACGAATCCAGTGACACTGTGTCATGTCTGTTTCAGAGACAACAATACCCAGGTAATCCTTGGAGCTCACACCCTGTCCAATTACGAGTCAGAAAAACAAATAATGTTCATCAAGCAACAGATACCCTGTCCATGCTTTAACCCAAACACACATGGGGGTGATCTTAAACTTCTACAGGTATGTGTTTTCATTGTCTTACTAAGAACCATAAAATCTCCTGTAATGTAGTCACCATAAGGGAAAACTTTCGGGGGGGGAGGGGGAGTGGGAAACCCTTCCTCCATGTCCCAAAACCTCTAGACTCAAATAATGGATCCTTGGGAGACAGACTAGGATATGCTTTGAACTGTATGCAATTGAATGATCTCATTGTCTGAATTCTTTATGTGTGTCTACCAACAGCTGAACAGAAAAGCAGAACTTAATAAAAATGTAGCTGTCCTTGCCCTACCCCGAAAGGGGGAAGACGTAAAACCAGGAACCACCTGTCGAGTTGCAGGGTGGGGGAAGACTAACAATATGGTGCCTCAGTTTTCAAATATTCTAAGAGAAGTCAATATCACTGTCATAGACAGAAAAATCTGCAATGATAAAAGTCACTATAATTCTACTCCCATGATCAGACTAAATATGATTTGTGCTGGAAGCCCCAAAGGAGGAAAAGACTCGTGTAATGTAAGTAAAATAAGAAAAGGATCTGATGTCTTAGCAGTTGTTTTGTGTTGTGCAGATATAAAAAGGATAATACAATACTCTGTCTTGTCATAATGTTGGCTAGTATAGGGTTATATCGCTTTTTGAAAGCGTTATTGACAAAACTCCAGTCCAATAAATTAATGTCCTACACTTAAGTCAGTTGTTCATCAAAAATAAGTTCACTGTTAAGTCTTGAACTGGCCAACAATGTTATCTAGTTGTTTTCTACTAGAAAATCAGTGTTTCTCTTTCATTCATGTTTCATATTTATATAGATCAAAACTTGAAAATAGCATTCAAGAGAATTGAAGCTAGGGTGCCCCTAGGGCTATCAGGATCCTTTTCCCCCTCCTAATGTATTGCCTTCTTCAAATTTCTTTCCTGTATAAAAGGGTCAAGTCATTCCCAGACTAGCTGAGAATCTGAAGCTAGACCCTAAGTTCCAAAAGTCAGACTTAATCCTCAATAGGTATAAAACACTCCATAGGATGAGTGGGACTTCATACAAGTGCTTCACAAAGTGATTGGGCTGATTAAAAAGAGGGCTAGAAAAAATAATAACCACTTTGGATCATATTTTTCAACTCTCCCAGGGGTGTACAAAGTACATGGCTTGAAAGTTATTAGAGATCAAGATCTTTCAGCGCCAAGGCTTAGCATATCCCCAAAAAAAAGGGATTTAACTTCAGCACCCTCCCACATTCTCCTCTGTGCCCTCCCCTGCCATGTCTTCCTCACCTCCGTCCGTCACTCAGCGCATCCAGAAACTCAGAAGCTTCATGCTCTTGGAACCACATGCAATGTCCTAAGACCTCGGCAGCATCTCATAAAGCTAGCTCCACTCAGCCAGCCACCTCATGGCCATCAAAGTTTAACTATCCTTTTCACACACTCTCAAATCCAAGACTCGTTCTAATTGGCTGTTGATTAACTACGCTTGAAGGACACCGAGAATTGCCAGCCTTCTTAACAGACAGGGAAAATATGGCTGTCCAGGAAGGATTCCAGATTCTCAGGTGGCCTCTTCCATCATGCATTCATTCATAAGACCAACTTTTGTTTGAAAGAGGCAGATCATGGTTGTTTTCCACCATTGGCATCAACTTGATACCAATTCATAGCAACCCTGGAACAATGATTCCCAAGGTGGTTAATACCAACCACTAGGGGCTGCTGGAATGATCCACAGGAGGTGGGTAATGGCAAAAGCAAAAACCTACATTTTTTATAATGGGCTAAAGTATGAAATATTTAATATCTTTTTTCTTTTGGGAAAGGAGACAGTAAACCAACTACATTTGGAAACCTATGTAAAGAGTTTCTGGGACTATAAATCTTTCTAGAAGCTACACACTCAGCCTTGCATTCATTCAGTTCCATCTACAAGCCTTTCCTTCTGTCTGGCACTAAAGCTACAGGGAAAGCTCCAGATTACAAACACATTTAAATATGCTGCTTCTAGAGTTCCAGAAGAGAAGACAAGGTCATGCAGTGTTGCCCACCCAAACCCACTGCCTTAGAACCGATTCCAACTCTTAGAACCGTAGAGAGGGAAGATTAGAACTGTTTCTTAGGGTCCCCAAGACCGTCTGTCTTTATGGGAGCAATCAGCTTCATCTTTCTGCTGTGGAGCAGTTGGTACTTTTAAACTTTCTGACCGTTAGCAGCCCCGGACCCAGCTGACAAGTTAGGAAGAATAAAGTAGCAATTGGTAGCTAACTGGAACATCACTTTGGGATAGCAAGGCCCTGAATATAATCTCCACTTTCCTGGAACTTCTAGGTAGCTTCAGGTGCTCAGAGGAGACCCAGGGGAGCAATTGTTGTCACCTTGAGACGGAGTTCGGGTGCCACAGTAGTATTAGTGCTGCACCGCAAACAGCAGTGGATTTGGTTTGGCTGGTGGAAGATAGTAAAGAGGAGGAAGGTTCCTCTGATTTTGTGTTTTCAGGAGAGGAGAACCAGAAAATAGTTTCATAGGTTGTTGTTGTCTGTGGCGAGAGGGAGGGAGAAGGAGGGTATGGCCTCAGTATCCCATCTGAATTTGTCTATTGACCCTTTGAATCCTTAACTATTTTTTAATGACATGTCAACAGGAGTGTTTCCTTTCATTTATATGAAAGCAGAGAATTAGATAAAGTCACCAGTCTCAAGATTACCTGATAATTTAAACTATATGATGAGCCTTTTTTTTTTTTTAGTGTTACTGGTTTATAAATATACTGAGTGAGCCCATTTAAAAATCAAAAAATACTTTCTAACATTGGATTGGTTTTTTTTAAGCACATCACTTAAGATTGATTTTTACTCTATATTGAATGATGTAGAATTTCTTCACTTCACAAATGGTCATGTTCCACTCTGACCCTTCACTACCCTTCTTATTTGCCCTCAGGGAGATTCTGGAAGCCCTTTGATATGTGATGGTATTTTCCGAGGCACCACTGCCTTTGGCCTTCCAAGGAAATGCGGAGACCCTCGGGGACCTGGCATCTATACACGTCTCTCAAGGAAATACCTTAAATGGATAAATAAGACTATCATGGGGAAACCTTGGTGAGCTGCATTTCATGATCTGTCATTTCCTCATTTTGCCATCAATAAAATGAATTTGTATGATTGCACCTGCTTTTCTCCTAGCATGTTAATGGGCAAATATACAATTGTCCCAGCTTCTCTCCAGCAAGGAAGCAGAATAGTTCAGCAAGCTCATGAATAATGCAAAGAAAAGATTGGGCAGCAAAGTCACCAGGGTCATCCAGGTGTCCACTAACATGGGAATTTGACCTAAATTACCCATCCACTCTCTCAGTGGGGGCCAGAAGACGTGACACTAATATCAAGCCTGTCCAGTAACATGTACAAAAAGGACTCAAAAATCTACAACCAACACAAACAAACCATCCGGAGCAGGTGGGTTAAAAGAAAATAAGCCTGTCCTTCAAACACACTATTTCATGTCAACACCTGCTATTCATATTACATTCAAGAATCTGGGTCTAGGAGAGAGATAAAGATAGTAATAGAAATGCTTTACATCAGTGATGCCAAAAAAAAATGCTTTACAGTATTTCCCATGGGCAGATGAGGAGTAGAAATTACTATCTGGAGACTCCAGATAGTAAAGTTGGCTGGTCAAGAAAACTGCTGTTGTTGTTGCTACTACTGTTAAGTGCCAGCCCAGTCTGTTCCCACCCATAGCAATCCCTCTGAACAACAGGATAAGCCATGGCCAGACGTACACCTTCATCACAATTGTTTACATTTGAGCTCCTGTTGCAGTCACAGTATCTCTCCATCTTGCAGAGGGGCTTCCTCGTTTTCACTGCCCTTCTACTGAACGAGCACGATGTCTTTATCCAAGGACTGGTCCCTCCTGACAGCTTGTCCAAAGCATCCAAGTGCAAGTCTCACCATCCTTGCCTCTAAGGAACACTCGAGCTATGCTTCTTCCAAGACATATTTGCTCTTCTGACAGTCCATGGTACTTTAAAGATTCCTTACCAGCACAATAATCCAAATGCATCAATTCTTCTTAGTCTTGTTTATTGAATGTCCAAGTTTCACACTCCTATAAAGCAATGGGAAATGCCATGGCTTTGGATTAAGCCTACTTTAGTCCTCAAAGAGACAACCTTGTCTTCCAATGATGTAAAGAGATATTGGAAGGGGCTGAGCCCTGGTGGTGTAAGTGGTTGAGTGCAGGACTGCAGCCCACAGGCTTGGTGATTCAAATCCAGCGGTAGCTCTCAGGAGCAGGGCTGGGTAGCTCCCACGACCATCAGAGGGTACTGATGGCCCCCCAAAAAATATTTTTTAAAAAAGAGAGATTGGGCAGCAGATTATCCAAAATCAGAGCATTATTGTATCTTTTATCTACTGCCTCCATGAGCATTGATCATGGATTCAAGCAAGAAAAAACCCTAGACAACTTCAATCTTTTACCATTCGTCATGATGTTACCTGTTGGTCCAGTTGCCAGGATTGTGATCTTCTTTACAATGAATTGTAATCCATATTGAAGGCTGGATTACTTGATCCCAATCAGTAAGTACCTCAAGTGCCTCAAGTTCTCCTCACTTTCATCAAACAAACTTGTGTCACCTGCATGCTGAAGGTTTTTTTAAAAGCCTTCCCCCAATACTGATACCATATAAGTTTCCGATAACCCACCTTCTCTGGTTATTTGCTCTGCATACAGATTGAATAAGGATAGTAAAAGAGTACAGTGCTGCTGTACACTTTTCCTTATTTTAAACCAGGCCATATCCCCTACTTTTGTTCTGACAACTACCTCCTGACCCAGGTACAGCTGCTGCATGAGCACAGTGAAGCATTCTGGAATTTCCATTCTTTCCTGGACTGTCCATGGTTTGTTATGATCTACATGGTCAAATGCCTTTGAATAGTCAATGAAATACAAATAAACATCTTTCTGGTATGTGTTAATCTGGGTAGAGTAGAGAAAGAAGTTCATAAACATGCATATGTGTATAACAAAGAGGTTTATATATAAGACCAATTGAACATTGAGAAAACATCCCAGGACAGTTCAGACTAAGGGCATAAGTCCAATATGTCCTATACCAATCTATAAAATCCTCTTCAGACTCACAAAGCACATGCAGTGACACCAGGATAACCACAGGAGAGTGGGTGCAGAGTCTTGTGTTTCCAGTGGTGGTAGAAACATCTCAGCACTGGCAAGGGTTTCCCCATGGCTCCTCTAGTTTCCAGGGCTGAGGGTCTACCAGCATGCTGCCATGTGTCTTGTCAACTGCAATGTCTCCCAGGGAGTAAGCCAAGAGATAGTTTCTCCTGCCACCAAAAGGGAAATACCACAGAATTTCCCAGAATTCTCAGAGGAGAAGGCCATGCCCACACAGAGATCTCCTTGGCTATCTCCAGATTGACAGGATAGACTCCACCCCGGCTTACACTCTTCAGCCTCAAATTGACACCAGATTAGGTGACTGCCACATGGAATTCTACATTTTCAGCCAAGATACATCTGATCTCAGCAAAGATATCACTTGTTCCATGTCTTCTTCTGAATCCAGTCTGGCAGCTTCCTGCAGCCATGATATTCAGCAATGTGTTACTTGCATGTATTACCTATGACATTGTTCTGTAATTTAAGCATACCATTGAGTCACCTTTCTTTGGAAAGGGTACAAATATGGATCACTTCCATTCAGTTAGCAAAGTAGTTGTCTTCCAAATTTCACACCCCAATACAGACCATATGCTGGGGCGTAAATCAAGCCTGCCTAAGTTTAAGCACAATATCAATCAGACCCCTCTCTCTGATCACTGTACCAGAAGTCTGGAAATCAACAAAAGAAAGGTGAAGAAAACAAAGGCAAAGAAATGGAGGATGAATAACTCTCTTTTGCAAAAGGAGCATGTCCTGGGACAGATCAGAAATGAAATTAAGAAATTTCTCGAAGCCAACTCAAAGGAGAACATGACATACTCAAACCTTTGGGACACAGCTAAGGCAGTTATCAGAGAAAGTTTGATAGCAATACATGCACACATGAAAAAGGAAGAGAGGAAAAACTTATGATGGATATGCTGACACAAAATTGATTGCAGCTAGAACAGAGTCAACAGAAAAATGCTACTAAGAGCAAAAGAAAAATAATAAAAATTATGGATGAGATTCAGGAGAGGGAAAATGAAAAAGCAGTGGGAAAAAAATAATGCTGCTAAAAGTTGGATCTTTGAAAGGATAAACAAAATCGACAGACTGCTAGAAAACCTAACCAATGATAGGAGGGAACAAATTTCAAGAGCAAGGATGAGGGATGAAAGAGCAGATATTCCAACAGACCCTAATGAAGTCAAAAGTATAATTACACAGTACTATGAAAGACTGTCCTCCAATGAATTCAGCAACTTGGAAAACATGAACAAAATCTTGGGAGAAAACAATCTCTCCCTACACTATCACTGATGGACGTCAAGAACCTCAACAGACCAATAACACTGCAAGAAACAGACAAGATTATCAAGGGATTGCCAAAAGGAAGATTTCCTGAGCCAGATGGCATCACAGGAGAATTCTACAAAACATTAAGGGAAGAAACTGACACCATTTCTACACAAACTCTCCAGAATATAGAATAAGACAGCAAACTCTAAGCTTCTATGAGGCGTAAAACTCTGATACAGAAACTGGGCAAGGGTTCCACAAGACTTGAGAATTACAGACCATATCCCAAATGAACACTGATGAAAAAAATCCCTATCAAAATACTGGACAACAGAATACAAACATCTATAAAACAAATAGGTATCTATTCATGTATCAGCCAACCTGAATATCAGCCAAGGCACCGAATTTTACCACAAAAACTGCACTTAAAATGTACTGGAAAACTTGGCATATACATGTGTATATATGACCAAGTGGGATTCATACCAGGGATGCATGGGTGCTTCAACATAAGAAAGACCATTAGCATCATTCACCACATTGACATGGAAAAGTATAAGAACCACATGAAAATATTGATAGATGCAGAAAAAACATTCAGCAACATCCAACACCAAGTCCTGTTTAAGACTCTCAAGAAAATAAAAATGGAGGGAAAATTCATCAATATAATACAAGCTATATATGAAAAAAACAAGTCAGCATGGTAGTGAATGGAGAAAAGATGAAAGCGATCCCACTGAAAAATGGAACCAGACAAGGATGCCCCTTGTCCCCACTCTTATTTAACATCATACTGGAAGACTTAGATAACAGCATAAGGCAAAGGAGAGGTATTTGCCTGGGGAAGGAAGAGGTTAAACTATTCTTATTCACAGATGATATGATTTTACATATGGAAATTCCAAAAACTCCACAAGGGGACTGCTATACACATCAGACAAAACTGTAGAAAATGGGATCAAAAAATTGGTGCATTCAAAATAGGCAAACACAGATTGAAATATCTAAGGATATCCCTAACCAATACACACACACACACACACACACACACACACACACATACACATTTGTAAGAGGGAAAACTACAGAGCACTAATACAAGAAATGAAGAGTGATTTCATCAAAAGAAAGAATATCCCATGCTCATGCATTGGAAGACTGAATATAGTAAAGATGTCAGCTTTGCCCAAGGGACAATATAAGTTTAATGCAATCCCGATTCGATTGCTATCATCTTTCTTCAAAGAAATGGGAAAACTGACTACCAACTTCATATGGAGAGAGAAAAAGCCCAGAATTAACAGAGACCGTCGCAGGAAGAAAGACAGGGTGGGACATTTTGCTTTATCTGATTTTAGCACATATTGTACAACTACAGTGGGCAATATCACAGGGTATTGAAATAATTACAGATACTCAGATCAAAGGAAAGAACTGTAAGCCCAGAAAAAAATCATCTGCATACAGACAACCGATCTTTGATAAGGGTCCCCAAAATATCAAGTGTAAACAGATGTCCTTTTTAACAAGTGGTGCTGGGAAAAAAAAAAAAAAGGATATCTACTTGCAGAAAAATGAAGCAAGACCCTTACCTCACTCCATACACAAGAATAAGCTCAAGGTGGATCACAGACCTCGAGATAAAACCCCAAACTATTAGGGCCATAAATGAGGGAATTTGGGACAAACCTGAGAACTTTGACTCAGGGAATACATAGGCTATCACAACTAGGGAAGGACACAAAAAAACAGAGGAAATACAAATTAACAACTGGGGTATACTGAAGATAAAACAAGTGCTTACATCAAAAAATTCACCAAGAGAATTGTAAGAGAGCTCCACAGACTGGGAAAACATCTTTAGCAATGACACATCAGACAAAGGCCTTATTACTAAAGTCTGCAATACTCTGCTAGCTTTCAAAAAGAAAAAAAAATAATTACCCAGTGAGGAGGGGAGCAAAAGGCGTGAACAGAAGTGCACAAGGGCAGAAACCTATAAGCATATGAGAAATGTTCCTCATCATTAACTATAAGAGACATGCAAATTAAAACAACTATTAAGATACCACCTAGCACCCTCAAAGATAGCCCAATTCAACAAATCAGAAAGCAACAAGTGTTGGAGGGGCTGTCATGATATGCAAACCTCTGTCCACTGCTGGTGGAACTGTAGGTATGTACAGCCACTATGGAAATTGATTTGGTGATATCTAAAACAGATGGAAATTGATCTACCATATGACCCAGCAATTCCCCTACTGGACATATAACCAGAAGAGGCAAGAAACAAACCATGGCTAGACATCTGTGCTCCAATGTTCATTGTAGCACAGTTCACAACTGCAAGGAGTTGCAAACAACCTACATCTCCATCAACAGACAAATGGATCAAAAAACTGTGGTACATACAGACAATGAAGTACTGCGCATCCCTGAAAAACACTGGTGAACACATGAAGCACATCACCATGTGGGAAGTACTGCAGGAAATTATGCTAAGCGACATAAGCCAAGCCCAAACAGACAAGTACAACATGAGTCTGCTGAAGTAAACTTGAAAATGCAAAAGGGGAAGAGGGAAAAGCTACTATATATCTAAAAAGGAGAGAGGTGGGGACAACATGGGGAGCAGGGGAACAGGGCACTAACCCACACAAGGGGAGGATGTTGTCTATATCTCCACAAGGAAAGAAGGACCAGACTTCAACCCAGTGTTCCAAGACACAAATGCAACATACTGGCATGAAGCAGGGAACCAATAGAGAGATTTGAGGGGCTGGCCCCAGTCCCAGCTACAGAGAGAGCCTCCCCTCCCTGAAAAAGAATTGACTTCAAAGGACAGCAGTGAAGCTACATCTCAGGGAGAGGGACATGTCTGATCAGAACACACAGGAGCAAATGAAGGGGGACGGAGAGAGAGTGGAGCACATCCTGGCTCACCAAGTTCTGGGGGTAATATTCCCGCTCAAAGCAGCCAAGGAACAGAAAGGACCATAAGGCCGGCCCCACTAGGAGACATAACGTCCCTCACTGACCCATAGCGTGACAGGGGACAACACTAGAGACACAGTGCAGTAATTGTGCCATGTCCGACTACCGAGGTAAAACACTAAGGGTGTGCAGTAAGGGGAGCAGAGCAATGAAGTCCCCAGGCAATACCAAAATTGACTTTGGGGTCAGGGCATGGCACCCCATCAGATTCAACCTGAAAACACTCCTAAAGGTCAAGAAACAGACCCTTGAACTATTTCTAGGCTTTCCCTTTTTTTCCCATTGGTTTGTTGTTGCTTTCTTTTCTTTTCTTGCTTTATTTTGGTCTGCCTTGTTTTTTGTGCATATTATTATCTCTGCAGGTCTGCTTAGATCAGATAGGCGGGATTAACAATCTGGAGGAGAAAGCAATGGGACTGACAATTGGAGGGCTGGGCATGGGCGAGAGGAAGGGGGAGGAAAGGAAATGAATGTTAACAAACCCAGGGACAAGGGAACAACAAGTTATCCAAAATTGATGGTGAGGAGCATGTGGGAGGCCTGGTAGGGCTTCACTGAGGACAATGTAATCCAGAGGAATTACTGAAACGCAAATGAAGACTGAACATGATAGTGGAATAAAAGGAGAGTAAAGGGAAATAGAGGGAAGAACTAGGGGGCAAAGGGCATTTGTAGAGGTACAAATACAAACATGTACATATGTCAATATATTTATATATGACGTTGAGGAAATAGTTCTATGTGCATACATCTCTATGGGAGCAGATGGACATAGGGCCTCTACTCAAATACTCCCTCAATCCAAGAACACTTTCTTTTATTAAACTGGCATTCTGTGATGCTCACCTTCCTGATGGGATCGTTGAATACAAAGTGAGTGCATAAGAAAATTTTGTGAAGAAAACTGATGGTACCTGGTTATCAAAAGCTATAGCGTCTAGGGCTGAGCCCCGGAGGTGTAGTGGTTGTGCATGGGACTGCGGCCCACTGGGATGGAGGTTCAATTCCAGCAGCAATTCCATAGGAGCAAAGGCTGGGCCTCCTACTCCCTCAACCAGAGGGATGTGATGCAAAAAAAAAAAAAAAAGGTATAGCATCTGGGATCTTAAAGTTTTAAAGATAAACAAGCAGCCATTTAGTTCAGAAGCAACAAAGCCCACTTGGAAGAAGCACACCAGCCTATGTGATCATGAGGTGTCGATGGGACCAGGTTTCAGGCATCAAAGAACAAAAAATATTATTGTGAGTGAGTGGCAGTGTGGAGTGGAGAGCCAAACTCCATCTGTACCATTGGAACATCGCCTTATAGAAGGGTGTCAGGGAAAAGACGAGTCTGTCAGAGTGCCGTATAGCACCAATGAAACATACAACTTTCCTCTAGTTTGTTAATGCTTCTTTTCTCCCACCCCACTAGGACCCTGTTTCTATCTTACAAATCCCACTTGACCAGAGTATGTACATGGGTACAAATAAGAGGTGGAAACACAGGGAATCCAGGACAGATAAACCCCTCAGGATCAATATTGAGAGTCGTAGCCATACAAGGAGGGTAAAGGAAAGGTGGGAGACATAGGAGGAACCAATCACAAGGATCTACGTATAACTCCCTGCCAGGGAGAGGGAGGGACAACAGAAAAGTGGATGAAGGGAGACACCCTTCAGTCAGTGTAAGACATGAAAAAATAATCATAATTTATAAATTATCAAGGATTCATGAGGGACTGTGGAAGAGGGAGGGGTAGAAATGAGAAGCTGATACTAAGGGCTCAAGTAGAAAGAAAATGTTTTGAAAATCATGATGGCAACAAATGTACAAATATACTTGACACAATGGGTGTATGTAAGATGATAAGAGTTGTAAGAGGCCCCAATAAAATGATTTTCTTTTAGATAAGCAATTTAGCTTTTGTGAAATCTGGAACATAATTTTAGAAAAAGTAATAAAACTTGCAAGTTATAAAAAAAAGCAGAAGTCCTTGACACAATTGCTTTTCAATTTGGATAATTAAAAAAATTTTAGTCATAATTCACATGTGATGAAGCCTGTCTCATTGGTAGAGTTTGGGGGATTGTTTCTTTATGAATAGATAGCTATGTAACCACATTCAGATTCAGACAGGAACCATTTCTGGACTCCAAAAGGCTCCCTGTGCCCTCTCCTCTCCCCAGCCACACCCTACAGCTCCTGACCTCTGTCTCCATGGTTGAATTTTGTCTGATGTTGACATTCATTTAAATGAAATCACACAATAAGTATTCTCTTCTTCCTGGATTGCTTTTACTTAGCATTAAGTTTGGAAGATTGATGCATGTTGCTCCAGGTAACTATATAGTTTATTCTTTCTCACCACTTACAACGTCCATACAGCAATTGCTCAGCCATTTGAGAAGGGACTTGTGCATTATTTCCCATGGACTTTCAGAAATGAAGTTGCTGCGCATACTCTTTAACACGCAATTGGCAGACAAAAGCCACCATTTGTGTTTGCTATCTACTGGAGAGGGGAATCGCTACCTTGTGCATATTTTTCAAGAGAAGTTGCTGCCATTTACATAACTATGAGCAATAGAGAAGGAATTCGTGCAGGTGGTTTGTAAGTGGAATTCACAAACTGTGATCAGCGCAACCATGGGAAATACATCATCCTTTCACTCCAGGAAGACATAGTCATCCTTCCATTTCGATCCTAGCTTGGAATTAGGGATCATTAAAAAACCAAACTTGCTGCCATAGAGTCGATGCTGACTCCGGGTGACCCCTGGGGGTTTCTGGGACTCTGAACTGTTTCTGGGAGCAGCAAGCCCCGTCTGTCTCCCGGGGAGCCGCTGGCGGTTTCCAACAGGCACCATGAGGCTCACAGCCCAACCCATCGCCGCTTCACTGCCAGCTGACCTGAAGGACATTCTAGCCCCTCTCTGACTAGAGTCTCTTGTAAATGTGAGTACCAGGTCGCCTTTTCTAGCGCAGGGCTCTCATCACTAGCTTCACATTAGAATCATTAGGTAGCTTATTAAAGCATGCTGCCGCCTGGCTCTACTGAATGCTGCTTAAAGCAGACTACCTAGAGGTGGGACCTTGTTCTTGTTGTTATGTGCCATTGAGTGGGTTGTGAGGTTGTAACTGGTAGAGTGACTCATGAGCAGCAAAAGGGATCACTGCCCTGTCCTGTGCCATCCCCACAGCTTTAGATTTGTGCCCATTGTCGCAACCACTGTGTCGATCCATTTCCTTGATAGTCCTCCCCCTTTTCATGGCCTTTCCACTTTAATGAGCGTGCTGTACTCTTTCAGCCACTGGTTTGTCCTGAAAACAGCTCAAGGTATAATCCACTATGCCACAAAGACTCCTGAGGAGACGCTGGGGCAGATTAACCCAAAGGCTCCCAAGTGACCAGATAAGGATAAGCCATTAAAATTTTAAAGGATAAGCCATTCAAGTTTAAAAGAGAGGGAGGGTCTTAGAGAAGAGCTGATTTGCAAGGAAATAACATAAATGTTTAAATACCAGTCACCGTCACATCCAGATTCATGACGACTTTATGAGCTGCGGGGTAGAATACACTCCACCAAGTGTCTAATGCCTGTGACCTTGGCGCAGGTTGACAAGTACTACTTCTGGGCACCTCTGGGTGAAAACAAAATGCCAACATTCTTCTCATCACCCAACATTTAACCATTTACGCCACCAGCAACTGTTCTTAGTACCTTCTTATTTTTAAAGAGTTGTATTTTCAAAACACTGAGCTTGAGTTAATAATGAGAATGATTTCAAAAGGGCAATCAGAAGCAATCAGAAAGGTGCCTTTGAAGCTTTGGAGAAAAGTGAGTGTGTTTAAGAACATAGCTAAATTTTTGCTGTAGATTCTCTGTTGAAGCAGTGAGCTGGATCTCTAAAAGAACAAGCTGGAAGGAAAAAGAGGACAAAAAGGAGATGGGAGGAAGAAAACAGAGAATGCAAAGGATAACATTAAAGATAGTTTCTGGGAGGGCTAAGCCCCAGTGGCATAGTGGTTGAGTAGGGGACTGCGACCCACTGGCTTGGCGGTTCAAATCCAGCAGCAGCTCTCCAGGAGCTACGCTGGGTCTCCCATTCCCACCAGAGGGCAGTGATGCCCACAAAAAAAAAGAAAGAAAAGATAGTTTCTGGGAAACACTTGAAGTGGAAGAGGAGCAAAGTCTGCAGGTCAGCTGTTTGCAGAAGACTAGAAATGCAGTGAAGGCCGAACATCCGTTTGCAGAGCCCTGGCATGGACTCAGCCCCCAGAGGGTTCCCTCCGACCATTGAGCAGAACTGGGAATAGTCTTGCCCCCTAAAACAGAGCACAATGGAAAATGGGTTATTGCAGAGATATTAGGTTAAAACTTAACACAATATCATTTGTTTTCACTCTTGATTCATATTAAATGTGTTCTAGTACCTGTTATCTTCTGCTTTCTCATCAACTGAGACTTTTTGTATTTTCTTGTTGTCATTATTGGATATTTTTGTATGATTTTTTTTCTTGTGTGCAATTCAGGCTAGGTAAAGAATGTAGACAAATAGTTCCTTGGGATTATGGTAGGAGAGGTTGGATAAAATGGAGAACTAAAAAGATTAAGTACAAGAATGAAGAAAATGTAAAATTCATTATGGTGATGATTATATGACTCTTTTTCATTGATTTTAACCAATGAATTGGATGATATATGAATTGTATGTCAAGAAAACTTTTAAAAAGAAGAAGTAGACAGGGGAAGTGATCACATCAGGAAAATTTCTTCATCTTCTTTGCCCTCTCCCTCTGTCTTCTTCCTCCCTTCTCCTCTTTGTCCTCTTTCTTGATATTCAAGAAAAGACCATAGAGAAGACAAGACTAATAGATATAGATATATAATAATCATCTTCACATAGAAAGGAAGAAACTGAAATAGAAGGGCTGAGAAATTAGCAGCATTTCCACCCCAAGGCTTCCCTGTAAGCTGCAGGAGAAAAAAATCCAGGTATGATCTAGACTCAAAGTCAAGTGCAACACTCAGCCCCTGTGACCTGTAGAAAGAAAGACACAGCTCGTCTGCATGCATACTACCCTGAGTGCGCCTGATCTCGTCTGATCTCGGAAGGGGTGGGAGAAAGACACAGTTCAGCTCATCATTACAGAGCTGCCACTGCGGTCTGGGAAGCAACCGAAAAAGAGCCACAAATTCCATCCAGGATAAAGACCTTTCCAATCAGCCACATTCGGACCTGGCACAGCTGTGACATCTTTTCGGAGGTAACCTCTGGTCCAAGCAGATTGTCTTGCCTCATTCTGTTGTGCATAAGCACTATAATTCAGAACCAACTTGATGGCACTTAACAACTACAGCAACAATGTGTAGTGTGTACCAAATATATCTTGTAACTTCAAATTTATCTTTTTAATTTCAACACCCAATGAGAATAGTGTTCAGAGAAGAAACTGATCTGCAAAGATAATAGCCTACATGAAACACCACCTCATCTTCCCTGAGACCAAAAGAACTAGATAGTGTCTTTAACACTGATGACTATTCTGATCAGGGCCACAATAGATGTACCCTGAAAGAACAGGGGGGGAAAACATGGAATAGAACTCAAATTAGGCTGAACAATGGTGGCTTAGTGGTTGAGTGCAGGACTGCGGCCCACTGACTTGGAGGTTCAAATCCAGCAGCAGCTCTCCAGGAGCAGGGTTGGGCCTCCCACTCCCACCAGAGGGCAGTGGTGCCAAAAAACACTCAAATAAACAAGAAATACAGACTTACTAGACCAAGTGAGACTCTTCTAGAGCCCCAGGAACTATTATCCTGGGACAGTGGCTCTTAACATTCCTAATGCTGTGATCCTTTAATACAGTTCCTCATGTTGTGGAGACCCCCACCATAAAATTATCTTTGTTGCTAATTCATAACTCTAATTGTGCACTGTTATGAATCAGGCAACCCCTGTGCAAGGATTGTTGAACCCCAAAAGGGTTATGACCCACAAGTTGAGAACCGCTGATGAACTCAACTGACCCAAGGTAACCTTTTAGTTAAACAGAATCAATACAAAGTAAAGGATGTTATCCATGAATGTGGTGTTCCATTGAAAAAATATATCATGTACATGACACCAAAATCTCAAAAACTACTCTAAAGCAAGGATAAGACTATATGAGGGCAGGGAAGTTTATAGATAGGTGCCATCAGAGGAAACACTGCCTGGTCCTGCACCATCCTCCCAATTGTTCCTATGCTTGAGTGCACTGTGTCCATCCAATAAAATGACCATTTCAGGTAGCTCGATTAGAGAGAATATTGACACCCATTAAACAGGTAGAGGAATCAAATACAGACTAAAAATATACATATATGCAATGGATGTCCATGCATAAAAATTGTGGAAAGGGAACCTAATTTGTGTGTGAACTTTAAACAAAAACAAAAAAAAAATTTAAGAGAGAGTTTAGTGTTTTTTGAGAGAAACTCGACAAACTCTAGCCTAACCCACAAAGGACTTTAGTGAACAAATTGCGGGCCAACCTAGAAGAACTGGATTTCATAAAAAGAGGCTGGAGTTGAGGTGGGACAGGAGTGTAAAGCAGGTGCATTTTTTAGTGGGTAAGTCCTTGGGGGGCACAACTAAAGTCAAACTAGGTGAATGATTACCTCCTCATTGAACCAGTCCTGCTTGCAATTTGATTGACAACTAGCCATTCAGGAGTAAGCTTGTATCCTGGCACAATGACTCTGACCAGCAAGAAGAGCATATACACTTTCCAGAGAGACAGGTTCAACACACCCTGTTATTCCCACTCCCAGTACTCATACGTGTGTTTGTGTTTATGTAAAACCTTTAAGAGGTGGACATGAAAACTAGGTTAGTTTGCGCACTGAAAAAGTACAGATTCACAAATGCATGACAGACCACTCGAGGTCAAGCACCTAACCTAATTTCACAATCTTGGAATAGCAGTCGTCTGCTTCTTCTCTCACTAGTGCGGGTCAGCCTTAAATTCAAGGAAATATGTCAGTTCTTTAAATTTGCTACAGTCACGTTTAAGAGAAAAGTCGAGTTCACTTCGTGGGGTTTCCACATTGAACCCTTCTGATGTGGCTTTTCAATGTTGTGTGCCTCAACAAAACAGTCGGAAGTCTCAATAATCTAGAGCATGAAGTCTGAGTCATTGAGGGCTTGATAGAAACTAAATGACAAGTGTCAAATTAGGAACACAGCACCAGGCATATTCTCCCTCTGGTTCTATGTAAGTATTGTTGAGTATTTGTTCCTGGTTGAAGTTTGCCTCTAATGTTTACCCACCTACAGAAATGTAAGCGCCTTCTCTGAGACACCTATGGCCCCTTTACTCAATCTTGGCTTGAATTTCCAGTGAGGTTTGTTTATCATTCTTGTAGGAGGTCTGTTGATGTGGGGTGACCTTAGCACACTGTCATATGGTAGCAACTGAATGGTCTTCTCCATCTCACCTCATCTTGAGAAAATTGCCCCAGCTGAGATGAGGTCTCCTCTGTCAAGGAGGTTTTTGAGATGAACATAGAAAATGGGTGATAGATGGTTGGCTCATAGGCGGATTCTCAACTGTGGTGCTTGGGAGCCTGGATTAGACCCCATGACCTGAGAACAGAAACCTGCCTTCGTCTTATTGCTTATCCTTATAGCAGTGAACTCATACACGATTTGCCCTTTATGTGTACTTAGCATAATGGTTTCCAGGTCATCCATGTCATGGGGGTGGGGAGGGGTGCTTCATGATTGCATTGCTGTTTTTTAGGGATGCATAGTATTCCATTATGTGCATGTGCCAGAGTCTCTTTGTCTAGTTTTCCTACTGATGGACATTTGGGTTTTTTCCAGCTTCTTGCTTTTGTGAACTGTGTTGCAATCAACATGGGAGAGCATCTATTTGTGTTCTCTCTCTTACTTCTTTGTGTTAGATGTCCAGCAAAGTTCTTACTGGAGCATATGGGATTTCTAGCCCCAGTTGGTTTAGGTAGTGCCAAACCGCTTGCCACCATGGTCCTGCATGTTTATAAGCACCCCAGTGGTGCCTAAGAAGGACTCCAATCTCAGCACACTTTGCAGTTGTCCTGAAGGACTCCATGAAACCATTCAGATAAGAACTGGGCCTTCACAAACTTAATAAATATCTAATTGAAGGTTGCTCAGTTCCAACCCATAGTGCTGTATAAGGAAGGGTGTCTTGCAAATAGGAATCTAAGCATATCAATACAAGTTCAAAACTGAACACTGAAATTTTAAGTCTAGAAACCCAAGTCTAATAAAAAGCAATAAGGTATATCCAGTATGTCCAAATATACTTATTTAAAGGCATTGAGAGAATTTAGCAACATGGGCTTCATGGAAAAGACCACTAAAAAGTAAAGGCATGTGATTTTTATGGAGGCAGTTCAAAACTGGCATTGGGTATGCAGGAGAAAGCTGAGGTTTTTTACTCCCATAAAGATTGAAAATCTTGAAAGCCCCAGAGGGAGTTCTGCCCTGTCCTATAGGGCTTCTGGGAGTCAGCAGGGACTCAAAGGCAGTGAGTTGAGTGGTTGGGCTCGTTACTCTGGATCTACCCTTTTGGGGAATATCATCATAATGTCTAATGAAAAACAACCCTCAATGAGACAATCTCTGGAAGAGGTGGGCACTGGCTTCTCTGGGGCTCCCATTGCACTCCCTTCTCACCTCCACCTGCCCCTCCAGGGCTTTCTGTCTGATAAGGCCCACCTCTGGTCTGAATAGTTCCAGGAAGTCCTTCTGGACAACTGAGACATGTGCCGAGCTCCTTGCTTTTCGTGCACAACTTGCTATTTATGCTTTATCCTGGCACGCTCGTGGCTTTTTCCTGTGGGTTAGTTCTGCCTCTCTGACTAGATGACAAGCGCGACAAGCTCATTTTGTGTGGCCAGCACACCCAAATGCAGTGCTGACTCCGTGTGGTAGCCTGGAGAGCTAGATTTCCCCATGTTCGAATTCCATGCATTAGAGTAGCCCACCATCAGCACAATCCTTTCTAACACAGTAAAATAAATGGCGTGTTCTTCAAACCCAACCACCACCACCAACTCTGAAAATGAGAATTAAAGAAGAGAAAGTCAGTGATAGTATGGTACGGCACTTGGTCACATGACCCTCTGGCTCTTCCAGATTCAAAGTTCAAGTTCCTGCCAGAGCACAGAGTACATTTCATCGTTTCTATTTTCCAATTCACTGACTTACAGCAGTCATTTTAAAGACCAGTAAGGTGACTCTTCTTCTCTGGTTGAAGTATGAAATTATTTAGGTCACTGACCCTTTTAACACAAAGGTTTCATCTCTGACTCCATCACTATAGCCTACAAAAAGTAAACTAAAAATTATTCTACAGACCAGGATTCTGGAAGCATGATATTTATCCTTGCAGGTAGAAGGATATGACTGATTGTCCCCAGGATATAATTGAATTACAAAGAACAAGGAAGAAAAGGGGGCGGGGAGAGGAATTCAATAATAATTTGAATTAGAATATTGAGAAATTATTCAATGGCATTTTCTTTTTTAGGTGATTTTTCTAATAAATCATTTTATTGGGGGCTCATAACAATACAAACATCAATTATTCAAGTACATCTGTTCATAGTTTGCCATCATCATTAATTTTTTTGTTTTTTAATCATTTTATTGGAAGTTCTTACAGCTCTTATCATGATCCATACATACATCCATGGTGTTGAGCACATTTGTTTCCATCATCATTTCCAAAACATTTTCTTCCTATTTGAACCCTTGGTATCAGCGTCTCATTTTCCCCCTCCCTCAGCTTCCCCTCCTCATAAGCCCTTGAAAAATTATAGGTTGTTCTATCTTACACCATCCACTGTCTCCCTACATCCACATTTCTGTTGTTATCTCCTTGTGGGGGGAGACATTATAAATTAATCATTGCCATCAGTTCCCCCCTTCTCCCCCTTCTTCTCTTACCTCAGCCCTACCCTCATGGTATCACTACTCCCATTACTGCTCGGGGGGCCGGGGGCGGGGGGGTGGGGAGCACGTATCTGTCCTGGATACTGTGTATTGAGAGCTCTTATCTGTACCAGTGTATATCCTCTGGTCTAGCCCAATTTGTAAGATAGACTTGGGGTCATGATAGTGGAGGTGGAGGAAGCGTTAAAGAACTAGCCAAAAGTTATCTGCTTCATCAGTGCTATACTGTTCCCTGGCTGGCTCGTCCCTTCCTTGTGACCCCTCTATAAGGGGATGTCCAATTATCTACAGATGGGCTTTGGGTCTCCACTCTGATCCCCCTTGTTTGCAGCAATATGATTGTTTTGGATCTTCTGATGCCTAATACCTGACCCAGTCAATACCTCGTGATCGCACAGGGTGTGCTTCTTCCATGTGCGTTTTCTTGCTTCCCTGCTAGATGGCCGCTTGTTTAACTTCAAGTTGTATTGGCACTTCACCCACATAGCATACAAGTCAATCGTTCGATCTCAATGGCATTTTATACATAAAATTAAAAGCGCATTTGTGTGGTAGACCTACATATAGATGTCAGATCTGTTCATGAGCACACACAGATACAACATCAGGCTCTGAAAATGTATTTTGCATTTGAGATTTTAAAACCAAAGGGATTTTTGCCTTTATACCAATTATACTTACACTTACCTGGTAGACTTAAGTTCTACTCTCATTGAGTTTTGCCTCTTCCTCTCACTCTGTATACTAGAACACAACACGTTACTATTTTTGACTAGTTTCACCCACAACTATACGAAGTCAAAGTAACCCTGGTAACCCTATGAGATAAGCTTTGGGCTGCTCACTGCAAGGTCAAAAGTTCAAATTCACCAGCTTGTAGGAGAAAGATGAGGCTATCTGCCCCCTAAAGAGTTTTAGTCTTGTAAACCCTACTGAAGGGCTCCATGAGTCAGAACTGACTCAGTGGTCGTGGGTGTGTCTGAAGTCAGGATTATATCTTCTGCTACATTCCAAATTCTCATCAAAAGACTCTGCAAAGTGCAAACCACAGACCACTGCCTTTTCATCTCTCCAACCACAGTGATCAAACTGAGAATGATGTGAACAGCAGGAAGCAAGCCCACCCAGGTGGTCTGTGGTCTGTGAGCAAAGGGCTTCTGGTAAAAGCAAGAGAGCTGCACCACAGGGTAGCAGGAAGCCAGAACCAGAAAGGGGAGGGAGGGCCACCCCACACCACACTGAGTGACCCTCTCCTAGGGATGACACCAAAATGAGTGTCTATAAAATTCTGGTGTGCAGTATTTCAGCAGAAACGTATGCTTTGTTATTGCAAGTTCCCTGAATTGTTTAGAACAACAGGAATGCTTCTCATAAGGCCAGCTTCCTTGCATCTATGTGTTTTCAGGCCTAAAACTCCATGCGACTTTACTTTTTGAACCTCGCCTGCACGCTGGTCAGAGGCCACTATGACCCATTTACAAGGACACTTCAGACCCAGTGGTTAGACCTGCATAGTCCAAGAGCACACACTGGCGTCCTCATTGCTGCTTGTGTTTGTTGTCAAATGTTCTGGTTTCTCAGTTGCAGTGATATGATGCTGATGGGGGTATTGATGAACTAACGCCAAAACCTTTTTTGAGAATGAAGCAGTGATCAAAGGAGAACAGGCTACGGCTCCAGTCTTCATAATGGTATAACGAATAATGCGAGGTTGAAAGACTTTACAAAATAATTTCATTGTTAATATTCAGAGAATCTAAGAATACTACATCCAAGCAATTTATAGCTATAATTATAACAAATTGTTCTGTGGTTTAAATTACTCATTAGCATTGTTAAGGATTCAGGGTGATCTAATATAGTAAGAGGACTATGTGTTGAGGGTTGGGGGGTGTGCAATGACAGCAGGTGCTACCACATTCAGTGACACAACCTGAGGAACACCACCAGCCAGATGGGGCCCCATAACATCCTGTCTTGGATGAAAACCTAGCGTTGTTGGAAAAACTGCAAAGTTAATATAAATTTCAGGTGACAAAAACTCTCTGTTAATTCCCCCTCACAGAAACCCTGTCGAACAAGATAGAGCTGCCCTCGTGGGTTTCTGACACTGTACCTCTTTATGGGAGCAGAAAGTCTCATCTCTATCCTGAGGCGTGACTGGTGGTTTTGAACTGCTAATCTTGCAGTTAAGGGCACGACTATGTGGACTCCTATGAATTTCAGCTGAATACCACTAATAAAAGATAATATGGCCAAAGTACGTGAGACAAAGTCCCAGCCTCCAAGGAACATGATAGCTGTACAGCTTCAGGACAGATTTCTTGGATCTTTTCGTTTGGTAGTCCATGCTATTTTTAGCATTCTCCACCAGCATCATAACTCAGATACAATGAACCTTTTGGTCTTCCTTATTCAATTTTCAATTTCAATTTTCATTTTCAATTTCCACATGCATGTAAGGCCATTGAAAACATCATTGTGAGGAAGACAAAAATGGGTACCTGAGCAAATGTCATGAGGAAAACTGATGGTGCCCAGCTATTAAAAGTTATCACATCTGGAGTCTTAAAGGATTGAAGATAAGTGACCAACTAGCCAAGAAGCAACAACGCCCATATGGAAAAAGCACACCAGCCTGTGTGTTCATGAGGTGTCACTGAGATCAAGTACCAGGCATCAAAGACCCAGAACAAAAAAATCATATCAATGTGAATGAGGAGGAGAATGGAGTGGAGACCCAAAGCCCATTAGGAGACAATTAACATCCCCTTGCAGAAGGGTCACAAGGAAGAAACAAGCCAATCAGGGTGTAGTATGGCACCAATGAAACATACATACAACTATCTTCTAGTTTAATGCTCCCTCACCCCCACTATCATGATCCCAAGTCTACCTTACAAATCCAGCTACACCAGAGCATGTTCACTAGTACAGATAAGAACTGGAAACACAGGGAATCTAGAACAAATAACCCCCTCAGGACCAATAATGAGAGCATTGATACCAGGAGGGGAATGAGAAGGTAGAGGGAGAAAGTGGGCACTGATCACAGTAATCGACATATAACCCCCTCCCAGGGAGACAGACAACAGAACAGTGGGTGAAGGGAGACATTGGTCAGTGTAAGACATGAAAAAAATAATAATGATTTATAAATTATCAGGTGTTTATGAGGGGGAAAGGGGGAGGGGAGAAATGAGTGATACCAAAGACTCAAGTAAAAAGAAAATATTTTGAAATTGATGAAGGCATCATATGTACACATGAACTTAACATAATGGATGGATGGATCAATTGTGATATGAGCTGTATGACCCCCCAATAAAATGATTCAAAAAAAACCTCCCCAGGGCCTAAGTAGAAGGATGTTTTGAGAATGATGATGGCAACAAATGCGAGAATGTGGTCTGCATACAATTAATGTATATATTGATCGTGATAAAAATTATATGAGCCCCCAATAAAATGATTTCTTAAAAAAAAATCTTTTTAAAATTTTTCTCTATGGAGTAGGAAAGACCACAACTCAGACTCACCTAATCTATAGGCTCTTAAACTAAAAGCATGCCCAAGTTCAAGCAATGAAGAAGAAAGTAAAAAGCCAAGCCAAGAAGATTCTTCAAGAAAAAATAAGCCTCTCACTTGCTCTCTAAGCTAATTACACCTTCCCTCCACCTCCCTCACCATCACCAGAAAAAGTGGTTCTCCTTCAAACAGATAGACCCAATAGCAGACACTGGCTTAGAACAACCTGTAACTTCAAACTTCCCAATATCAAAGCTGCAGTAAAGCTTTGGACAAGTAGAGTGCGGTCTCTATATAGGTGGTGCCAGAGCTGCATACCCCAGATTTTAGAGGTCTGGAAAAATACCCTCTTTCCATCCCATATATACCACCAAGAAATTCAGAGTTTAAAACAATGGTCTTGCATTTTGGAAAACAAATTCAGCAAGCTCCAGGAAACACTGAAGGCCTTCTCAGAAAATTCTTCTTGTCCAAGGTATAGTCCAGCGTGTCATTTGAGTGGTAAACTTATAAATATGCCTGCCTATTCTCCAACCCCCACTGGAGAATCTCAAGCTGTACTTCCACCCATACTGACCCAACCAGTCAGACATCTTCCTCCTCCTCCACCACCGCCTCCATCTCCTCCTCCTCCTCCTCCTCCTCCTCTCCCTCCTTCTCCACAACCATGAACCAACGACCCCAATGCTGCTCAGAAAAGCTGATTGCACTAAATCATTTCAGGCTGGACCAGTAAAAAGAGATGGACCCATGCAGATAACAGTTAAAGATCTACTGACTGTGAAATTAAAGAAGACACAGAACTGTGAAGAAAGGAAGAAGCTTGTACCATCACCGGAGGCACAGAATCCCTTAGTCTGTTTCTGACCTGCAACATGTTTCACTGAAACCGAACTCCTAAGTGTTTATCAACTAGAGTTACAAATGTCTTAATAACCCCTGGTAAAACCCAGCTGGATCTACGGAAACTGCTTAGAAAAGTTGATGTAGAGAAAAGCCCAGGGGGAACCTCTCTCACCAATAAAGAAAATATGGAAACAGGAACTGGACTGACCCCAGTCATAACCTGGCCTTAAGAAGAAAGTTCCAGCTGGCTCATCCCAGAAGCCCAACTCAAATTCTGCCACCTATCACAAGTAGTTTTGATGAACAAAACTGATATCAACTCTGCCTGACTCCATGTGAAGCTCCATAAACCATAAAGAGAAAAACCTCTCCAAATTTTTTAGCTTATTTTTGAGAGTGTATGAAAATTATTTTAGTAAAATCACATAGTAAGATAGAGTTCCATGTGAAGAATAATATACAGTAAATGGACCCTACACATATTGTGGTAAAAAGTTGGTATTTGGATATTTTTCTAGTTTGTATGATGTGTAAAATACCATATGGGAAAACAGAATCGCCAAAATCATATCTACCCTGGAATTACACAATTGAGTTTGGAGAGAGACTAGTTTGTACTATGTAGATATAATATGACATTCAGAAAGTAGACTGGTTCCTGCTTATCTTGGAAATAGGAGAGGAAGGTAACAGCCCTACTAATGTCCTTCACTCTGAAGGGGCTTTTAGTGGATGATTGAAAGGAAATATATTTTCACTCAGAAGGCTCATCCACTATACTGATAAGCTATAAAGTGCTATACTGATAACTTGATCAATTATAAAGGCTCTTTTTATATTAATTCTTTTTATTGCAATTAAGAGGTAAGACTGTATCCAAATTCAACTACTTTTCAAAAAGGATTAGCAGTAAAAGACTCAAAGTTACCTAAAAACTAGAATGTATCTATGTTAGCCCGGGTAGACTAGAGAAACAAATTCATAGACACGCATATGGATATAATGGTAAGGCTTGTATACAAGAGGAATGGAACATTGAGAAAGCATCCCAACCCAATCCAGTTCAAAATCATAAGTCCAATATTAGCCATATGCCTGATACCAGTCTACAGTCTCCTTCTGACTCATGAAGCATATACAGTCGAAACATCCTGGTGCCGACAGGGGTCTCCCCATGGCTCCTCGATTCCAGGGCTCAAGGTCCATCAACAGCATCCAGTGGTGGTAGAAGCAATTCAGCATTGGCAGGGGTTTCCACATGCCTTCTCCAGCTTCAGAGGTCTGGTTCCATCAGTGTAAGGCCGTATGGCTTCTCCTCCAGCTCCTCCAGCTCCTCAGACACTGCCATCTCATCTTGTCCGTCGTTTTTTGTCTCAGAGACTAACTCCCAACAGCTGGAAAGATGGTCTCTCATCTCCACGAGGGAAATATCACGAGATTTCCTAGAAGTCTCAGGAGAAAGCCATGCCCACACAGAGACCTCATTGGCTACTCAATGGCTATCTCTAGATTAACAGGCTAAACTCCACTCCTACATCCCAATCATGAAATTAACATCTCCAATACATGACTGCCACAATATAATTTCTACCACATTACATAGTTAGTACTATTTGGCTCATGGGATCTATAATATTCTGTAATTTTATATCTGCTGTCCAGATGCATGCAGATAAATATAGGTATCATGAGCAGCTCAAAATGAGTCAGATATTTTCCATCATGCCCTGATGAGGATTCCCGGTGATCCAAGCAGGTTCTCTGTAAGACCTTTTCCCTTGTCCTCACCAGCCTATGGATCCAGAAGCAGCAATAATAATGCACACCTCACTGGATTTGAGTCTTTCTTGCCAGTCTAGGAGGCAAGATTTAGCCAATAAAAATATATGGAATTCAAAGTTCAATTTTGTATAAGCAAATAATGTTTTAGTACAACTATATCTTACTAAACAGTGAATATGTGTTTGGCCTAAGTATGTATCCAATATTACCTGGGACATATTTATATTTTGAAAAGTTATTCATTGCTTATGTGCATTTCAAATGCAACTGAGTATCCTATGTTTTATCTGTCAGCTTCACCAGCCAAAGTACCCCTTAAAATCTGAGAAACCTCCAGCTTTCCATATGAGTCTGCTCAACAGTGTGTATTACTGCAGGTCAGGGTGCATTTCCCCTATCGTGAAGGAAGGGAACCTCTTGAGGGCGAATGTGCCTGAAATCACAGGCTTCGCTTTGATGCTGATACCTCTTCTGCAGTTTCGACAGTAAGGATCACAGCTCCTCAAAGAAAAGACACAGACCTGCACCAGAGTTGCTCTGGTGTGTGGCGTTAGCCTTCCAGGAAGCAGCTACATAGCTAATATCCTTAAACTGTCCCCACTGAGGTTAGGCCAAAAAGGTCATTTAAGAGGCTCCTAGAAATGTCCACATAAGAAATACTCCGCCAAAATGACAACTAGCATTGTTGGAAGGTCACCACGTTAGAAAGCAGTACTAGGGTCAATGTTTATTATATAAGAGGCAGTCCTGAAAAAAAAAGAGGCAGTCCTGTTTATAAGACTCACATTATGGGGCTGAGGCCCCGTGGCATAGTGGTTGTGCACGGGACTGCAGCCCACTGGGACAGAGGTTCAATTCCAGCAGTGGGGCTAGGCCTCCTACTCCCACTGCCGGAGAGCAGTGATGCCCCCCCCCCCCCAAAAAAAAAGACTCACATTATGGACTGAGCCTCGGTGGCGTAGTGGTTGTGCACGGGACTGCAGCCCACTGGGATGGAGGTTCAATTCCAGCTCCACAGGAGCAAAGTCTGGGCCTCCTATTCCCACCACCAGAGGCCAGTGATGCCCAAAAAAAAACAAAAAAAAAAGACTCACATTATTTACAATGCACTTATGGATAAAAATCTAACAGTGAAGTTAAGAGACATACCTGCTTCTAGAAAAAAAATCTTCATTTTTTTTTTTTTTTTTTTTTTAGGCATCACGGCCCTCAGGCGGTAGGAGTAGGAGGCCCAGCCTTTGCTCCTGGGAGCCAGAATTGAGCTTCCATCCCAGTGGGCTGCAGGCCCGCACACAACCACTACGCCACCGGGGCTCAGCCAAAAATCTTCATTTTTTAATCTGCTAGTTACATTTGTATTATGTAAGAAGAGGCAATGGTCATTGAGATAAAAGTATTTCAATAGAATAATACTGTATGAGGCAAATATAATGTTGATAATATTCAAAAACCTCCCAGCACTATACCATTTAAACAATTTGATCATTCTTGTGGAATGAAGGTATATAAGAAAATTCTATAAAAATCCTATCAAAAATATTTGCAAAAAAATCTGCAATGCTGCTATTGCTACTTTATCAGTATTAAAGTGTGTTCTCTCTGCATCTTTCATTTTTTACTCCGTACCTCTTTGAGACCCCTGTACACGTTTTGTTGTTGTTACACTATTGCTTATCAGATCCTTTCAATGACTACTTTGAGACTGAGTGACAACCAGAGAAAATGAACAACCAGGATGCACCTGGATTTTTAAAAAATAAGGATTCATAAAATCATTTTCCTCTAGTTCCCATGCTGCCTCCCACCCACTATCATGACCCCAATTCTACGACATAAATCCAGCCAGAGCAGGAGATGTACAGTGAAGTTGGAAACATGGGAAACTTAGGATAGATGATCCATCAAGACTAGTGATGGGAGTGGTAAAACCAGGATGGTGGAGGGATGGAGGAATGGAGCGGGAGAGCCAACTTCAGGGATCTACACGTAGCCTCCTCTCTGGGTCACTGACAACAGGGAAGTGAGTGTTGGGACACATTGGACAGTGTACAGGATGAAAAAATAATTTGTAAATTACTAAGGGTTCAAGGGGAAGGGGGGGAGGAAGGGTAATATAGGGAGCTGATAATGGGGGCCTGGAGGGAGGGAGAATGTTTTGAGAGTGATGATGGCAATGGGTGTGTAAAAGCGGCCTAAATACAACTGATGTTGTTAGGGATTGTGATGGGAGTTGTAGGGCCCCCCCCCCAGTAAAATGATTAATTTTTAAAAAAAGAGGGGGAGCGGAAAGGGGAGGTTTTTTTTTTAAAGGAGCTTGTATCAAGGGCTCAAGTGGAAAATATTGGGAAATGTATGTGGAAATATGTGTGCAAATGTGCTTGATACAAATGATGTACTGAATGTTGTAGTAGCTATAAGAGCCCCCAATAAAATTTTTAAAAATTTTTTTAAAAATCATTTGGGAAAAAAAAAACTCCATGGCTTGGGTCAGGTGCACTTTAGTCCTCAAAGTAACATCCTCCCAGGAGGGGAGAAAGGGGGAACTATCATGACCATAAACACATAACCACACACCCCCACCTCCACCCAAGGGGATGAGCACCAGAAACTGTGGAGGAAGAGAGACAGCGGTTGGCATAAATAATGAAAGTAATAATAATTTATCAAGGGGCCATGAGAGTGCAGTGGAGGCAGGAGAGAGGAGCTGACACCAAGAGCTCAATAGAAAATTAATGTCCAGAAAAAATGATGGCAACATATGTACAAATGTACTTGATATAATTGATGCATGGATTGTTATAAGAGCTGGAAGAGCCCTCAATAAAATATTTTTTAAAAAGAAGTAAAATAAATACTAAAAAGTAACACCCTTCCTTTTCAGTACTCCAAAGTGCTCTTGTACAGCAGGTTTACTTAACACAGCATGTCTTTTGATCTGTGATTGTTGATCCAAGCTAGACAAAATCCTTGACAATTTCAACCTTTTCCCCATTTACTAAGATGCTACCCCTTGGTCCAGTTGAGGACTTTGGCCTTCTTTTTATTGAGTTGTAATCCATGCTGAAGACTACAGTCCTTGATCTTCATCCTCAAGTGCCTCAAGTCCTCCTCACTCCTATCCAGCAAGGTTGTTGCCTCTGCATATCCCAGGTTGTTAATAAGTCTTCCTCCAATGCTGATGCCACATTCTTCTTCATGTAATCTAGCTTCTCAGATGAATTGCTCAGCAAACAGTCTGAGCAAGAATGTTAAGATGATACAGGTCTGACGCAGTATTCCATTGTTCTCTATGCACAACTGCCTCTTGGTTCATGTGTAGGTTTCACGTGAGCACAAGGGTCTAGAATTTCCATTCTTCTCAATGTTATCTATAGTTTGTGCCTAGTCAACAAAATACAAGTAAACATCTTTTTAATCTCCTCTGTTTTCAGCTAAAATTCATTTGGCATCTGCAATGATCTCCTGTGTTCCTCATCCTCTTCTGAATCCAGTCTGGATTTCTGGAAGCTCCTTGTCAATGTATGACTACAATCAATGCTGAACAGCCTTCAGCAAAATTTTACTTGCATATGATATCAATGATAATCCTTCTATAATTTCCACATTCTATTTGGCTACCTTGCTTTGGAACGGGTACAGTTATAGACCTCTTTCAGTTAACTGACCAGGTAGCTAGCTATCTTTCCAATTTCTTGACCTAGGTAAGTGGGTGCTTTCAGAGCTTCATCGACATGTTGTATTATTTCAATGGGTATTTCATCAGTTCCTGAAACCTTGTTTTTGACAAAAATTTCAGTGCTACTTAAACTTCTTCTTTCAACACCAATGGTTCTTAATCATATGTACTCTCCTGAAATAGTGGAATGTCAATTTGTTCTGTTTAGTACAGTGACGCTGTATTTTCCCATCTTCTTTTTGTACTTGTGTTGTTCAGTACTTTGCCCATAGACTCTTTCAATATTGCAACTCAAGGCTCAAGTTCTTTCTTCCGTTCGTTCTGTTTAAGATATAGATAGAGTGGGCTGAGCCCCGGTGGCGTAGTGGTTGTGTGCGGGACTGTGGCCCACAGGGATGGAGGTTCATTTCCAGCAGCAGCTCCACAGGAGCAAAGGCTGGACCTCCTACTCCCACCACCAGAGGGCAGTGATGCCCAAAAAACAAAAAAAAAAAGATATAGACATAGTAATAATAAGATGAAGGATTACATTGTAAGAATGGCATGAGGCAACTGTGAGAACATCAGAACTATATGTGGCCCAGCTATCACCCCCACCGCCCTCACAGGCAGGCCTCGTCTACAGCTAGAACTTTCAGTCAAGTGGCCTTTGCACTGTAATGTCACAGAGGTCTTTGAGTAAAGTCAATAAATGCCTGGAGGACATGCCACTTGGCCATAGGCCTCAGCCTGAAGGCACTGAGCTCTAGGTCAATGAGCTGGCAAATCGAGCTTCTCAAGTAAGTGTCTGCAGACAACCCACCCCACAAGCAGGCCTCCTGCCTGAAGACACTCCTCTGTGGGCTGGGAATCCCACCCCTCTGTCTTGTGCTCTGGCTCTTGGTTCGGCTGCTGATGCTCCTCGACCCCTTGTCTGATGTTAGCTCTCTGCTCCTCAATCAGGGAGATTCACTGCTCAGGCTCTCAGGGTCCAAAGGACACACTCCACTCCTGGACCTTCTTTCTTGATGGGAGAGAGAGTCCCTTTCCTGCTTCTGAGGTAGTTTGTTTTTTTTTTTTCACCAAGCAGTACACAAACCTGGTCAATACCCACATTTGAGTTCCTTGTTTTTACAATCACAGTGAACCCTGTTAACAAGCGCTCCCAACTTACAATCAGATCATCCTATCAGCACCTTTCTGCACGTTCTCTCACCCAGACCCATCAGGAAGAGGGGATTGTACACAATACCTGCTGCAATGAAGAAGAATGGTGAGGCCCTGAAACAGAGCCTGGGTGAATCGAGAGGATATTAGGCTGAAGGAAATAAGTCAATCACAAAAAGACAATCTGACAGTAACTACCAATCTGGGCATGGTTACCTAGGTAGATCTATATGCATTTATGTGTACAGAGGCATGGGTGAGTCTGTAGGCACACGTATACACGTTTGTGTGTGCTACACAATGCTATTCAGTTCTTCAGAATCCCACCGTAACCACATAGTTCTCCAGGCAGCCGTGCCCATTCTAGTTGAAAGTTATTTATGACACTGAGGAGGCACTTGGCCTAGAGCTCATACAATATGAGAATTCGGACAGTCTCCACTGCTGGTGTAGGTGCTAAGGGAGAGGAACATGTGAATACCACATATGTGTTTACTGTGTATATGAAAGACCTCATTTGGTATCATCCCTATTCTTTACATAATTGGACCTTTCTCCGGTGGTAATAACAAATGTTCTACATAAAGGAATGAACCAGTTCCACATTCTTTCATTCCCTACCAGCATCTTCAACGACACTGAGGCAGCATTTGGGCTGGAACAGAAACTACAGTAAGTGGAACTTAGCCAACACCGCTTGGAGCCCAGGCAGGCATTGGCCTTGCTGCCACCAATCACAAAACAGAATAAAGGGACATCCTGAGGGTCCAGGCAGGGGAAGCTCCAATCAGCAGTACAGTGCAGAAAGGATAGCTGCATACATAACCTGGTCCAGGCATGAAGCCGACAGCCTGCCTAATTATTCCATTAGAATTCCCACCATCCCCTCACACGCAGACCCAGACAGAGAAAGCACCCAGCAAAAATCCCACTCTAATAGGCTTCCTTTCAATTGCATGTAGCTCAATTAAAATATATGTTCGCAACATGTTTCTGTGCCTGTAGTAAGCTGTGTGCCCCAAACACAGAAGAATGCACACACTGGAATTGCCAAAATCGAGAATCTATAAATTTTACAGATCAAAAAGAAGCATGGATCCCTTAAGATGCTCTTCATTGGATTTGATAACCTGAAAATGTGCTATCGGTATTTGACAGGCTGTTTGGCACTCTTAAAATCTTAAAGCCATAATAAGCAAGAAATATCTAAACTTTTCCTTCAGCCACACCTCAGGAGAAAGATAAGATTTTCCACTCCCGTAAAGAGTTACCATCTGGAAAATCCAGAGGGGCAATTCTACTCTGTTTGATGAGTGTGGCAGTCATGTACTCTTGTGTCAATCTCGGGATTGAGAGTGTAGGGAGAGAGTCTCTCAATCTGGAGATAGCCAGTGAGACCTCTGTGTGGGCATGGCCTTTTCCTGAGAATTCTGGGAAATCCCGCTATATTCCTCCCCTCACCCCCATGTGTGTGAGAGTCTTATAGGTCTTGGGAGACACTCTACTGACAAGACAACATGACTGCATACTGATAGACCCTGAGACCTGGAAACAGCTGGAGCCATGGGAAGACTCCCACCAGCCCTGAGATGCTTCTACTACCACTTCATACAGAAGACTCTGCACCCACTGGTCTGTGATTATCCTAGCATCATTTCCAGTGGTTCGCGAGTCTGAAGAGGGCTTATGGATTTGGTATCAGACATAAGAGTTAATGACAGACTTATGGGCTTCGACTGGAGTGGGATGCTTTCTCAACATTCTGTTCCTCTTATATATAAATCTCTCCCTTATATACATGTGTGTTTATGAGTTTGATTCTCTGGTCTACCCAGACTAACACAATGGCATTGCCATGAGACAGAGTCAACTCAATAGGAATGGGAAAAAAAACCTCAATATAGCCAATCAGGAAGTAAACAGCAAAGCCTTAAGAGACAGCTGTGAAAAGTCGTCTTCCAGATGAAGACGTGAACTTATCGTGAGAGAGCCTCAAGGTCAGAACACAATCCCAAATCACTAGGAAAGGCCACCGGGGGAGGTCTTTGGGTTGAGATGGAGACCAGAATATGTCAAATCATGTTTTAAGTCTTTACCTCTGCTATAGAAACAGTATTTCTTATCTGTTATCATCTTTATTTTTCGGACCTATTCTCTCTCATGCATTTGTCTGACATCTCTGTTTTAGAGAAGGGCTGGCATTCCTGTCCTCCACTCACTCACGTCTTTCCTATCAGGAATTCATCTTTTCCTTCCTGATTTACAAAGGCAGCTAAGCTAGCTGCTCCCTGACATTTTGGTCCTCGGATGGCCTGAGATGTCCTCTGTCTAACAACCTGGCCTTTGGAGAAAACAGCTTTTCTTCCAGTCTTGTCCGGAGGTTGGAATGTCATGCAGACATGGAGAAGGGAGTTATTTGTTTCAGAGTTTCCTTTGATGGGAGTCTCCGGTGAGTCTCTGTAGGATCCTACAAGAGGAAAGGTCAGATTTAAACTCCGTGTTTAATGCAAGTTAACCCTTTGATGGAAGACTTGCTCATGGTGACTTCCCTCTTGGAGGAGACTGTGAGGGCTCAGGCCTTGCCTTTCCAGAATCCTATGCACAGAGGGGTGTCGGGAGCGCTGTGTTCATAAGGGAAGTGGGTGAGGAATTGGTCTGAGGGCCTCAACAGCAGAGAGCAAATGCAGCAGAGCTAGCAGAAATATTCTGTTGGATTTTCTGCATTTTTGTTTTGTTTCGGGTTTTTTGCTTGTTCCTATCACAGTGTATATCACAGATGCTATGTCATTGGGGGTCACCCTCTTGAAGTTGTTATGTTTTTCTGGTTTTCGGTATATGAAAACCTGGTATATGAAATTTATAGAGACAGTGCGCCTAATAAGGGTTTGGGGGGGGGGGTGCAGGGAGGGGGAGGGCAAAGGGGAGACGCTGTCAAGGAGACCAGGAAGACAAAGAACAGTTGGAAACTGATTATGGTAGCAATTGTATAATACTGCTTGATGTGGTCGAACTCCAAAATGATATATGTGTTAACTCCCAATTCATAATGAATGTTTTTTAAAGGAAAAAGGGGACTTTGGGGCATGCACGGACCAGATCTGAACATTCAAAGAATGGGTGGATACAAATCATTGCAAATATTTTAAAGGCTGGAGTGATGAGCAGTGTCCGAATGACCCAGGAGACCCTGGTCCCCAAGCGATCCTCTGAAACATTCACTTTGCCAGCTCCTGACATGCCTTACACCGCGCTGAGCACATGGCTTGGCCTCTCCACCTGCTTATTGTAGAAAACTCTCTGGTGAGTGGTGCAAGGTGGCATTGATGAAATACTTGGTGAGTTATAGTAACAGGAGAGTCAGGGTTATTTTCATCTTTGCTTACTCACACCTGCTGTCTTGAGAATTCCTGTCAAGGCTGTGTGTGTGTGTGTGTGTGTGTGTGTGTGTGTGTGTGTGTGTGATCACTGCCCTGGTGGGAGTAGGAAGCCCAGCCTTGCTCCTGGAGAGCTGCTGCTGAATTTGAACCGCCAACCCTGTGGGCTGCAGTCCCGCACACGACCACTGCGCCACGGGGGTTCAGCCCTGCCAGGGCCTTTGCATCCTTTTCCAGACCTCAAACTGCACAGAAAACCTCGCCGAGTCCGTCTCAGAAGCCCCAGTGTCCGAAGACCACTCAGACACCAGAGGGAACTGGGGACCATTGGAAAATCATGGCCTTTTGCCATGAAACAGTCCCTTCCTAATCCCAACACTGGGCCAGGTAAACCGTCCCTGATGCTCCTCCCTCCAGCTCAGCATGCGAGTCCTGAGCTATTCCAAAGCTAAGAGAGATGCCTTACATCAAGGGAGGCGGCGACAACATGATCTGTTCCACAAAGTGTTAGCTCCTGCTCTTCGTCTTGAGAAAATAAGCTCTGTGTGTGTGTGTGTGTGTGTGTGTGTGTGTGTGTTGTCTAGAACATAAAAGAGAGGAATCCAACCGCAGAACCTCCAACGAGAAAGAAAAAGGTGCAATTGGATGTCAGTCCTGGCCATCATTGCAGTTATAAGCAATGCGGTCCAGTCTACAAAGGGGTTGTCTGCCCATGCAAGTCTCAGCGATGTATTTGAATCACAGCAAAATTTCTTTCGTCTTTGTTACACACGCATACCCTTGAAAGTATCTTATTCAAAAGGAGAAAAATAAAAAAGAAATGGGCTAAATGCGACACTGAGCCCTTCTTGCAAGACACAGATTCTTTCCAGACTATATCCCTTTTGCACATCTCAAAACAAGACTGTGTGTGGCCCTCTTTTCCTATCACTTCCCCCCAGTCCAGGTCTCTTGCTCAGCAGTCATCTGCAGCCTTCATTCAGGAGACGGAGAAGGAAGCCTTAGAGCGGGCTTCCGGGAAGAAGGAGGCGGTGGCCAGATCCTTGCGTGGGCTCTGCTGCCCTCTCGTGGCACGTGGGACACGAGCCACAGAGGTCTCCGTCCACAGCCACTTGGCACAG